>CM040435.1:24075602-24675602 GCA_022702705.1 Papilionanthe hookeriana x Papilionanthe teres | reverse complement strand
TATTGAAGTACTTTAAATGGTATAATTTTAAACGGTTTCTCTGTGACAAATGTATAAAAATTAAAAAGATAGTGATATGTCTAAGATAAATTAAGGTATAATGAATGTTAAATCACCTTGAATGACCATATTAAATAGACCAAACCGCCAAATGCTCTTATATTCTTAATACAGTTTAATTGATATACATATTGTCTCCCTTTTCATTGAATTGTAATAGTTTAATAGTATGATTATTCAGCAGTTTTGTTTTAATTACTGTTGTTTTAAACTAAGTTTTCAGATTTAATTCACTGATTAAAAGTTGAGAGACAGAAGAGAAAATGTTTATAGAAGATTCAGAAAACCAGAAATGAGTTAAATTTTAATTGTATTGCTTTAATTTATTTTTTAGTCTCTTTATATATTAAAATGTTAGTGATAGAATAATTTTAATTCCCACTGTCTGGTTGTCTGTTCCCGCCTTAGTTAATTCCAAGTTTTGGGTTTGATCGTGACAAAAGTGGTATCAAAGAAAGTTTTAAAATTAATTAATGCAATCTTAATGAAAGAGTCAATAGGATAATTACAATAAAAATTTAATGATAAAAAAATTTATATTTTAAAATAACACTAATTAAAATTTTATTTTTAATTCAGGTGCACTTGAGATTCAGGAAGAGGGGAATGTAGTAGAAAATGAAGAAGTGCCGCCTACTGTTAATGTTAATACAAATGTTCTAACCCAGATAATAGTGGCGATGGCTCCGTTGATTCAGGAGTTCAGATCGCGACCTATTGGAAATGATACAGTTGTGTATAAGTATGTGAAGATATTTCAAGTTTCGTGTCCACTTTTGTTCAAGAAAACTGAAGATCTGATTTAAGCAGAGAACTAGCTGATAAGGATAGAAAAGATAATAAGATAGCATGGCTTCTCCAGATAAATAAAGTGTATCGTTAGCTACTTTTGTGCACGATGGAGAAGCCGAATGGTGGTGGCGTAGGCAACATTAGGACGGGTTAGGGGACATACCCAACATGATGATAAGTTAAGAGTAAGTTTGTGGAACTTTTTAGAGAGTGGTTTGTACCTCTATCCATTCGAGGACAAATGCAAGACAAGTTCATCAAGTTGGTGCATGGAGAAAATACAGTCGTGCAGTATGATGTAGAGTTCACTGCATTGTCAATATATGCCCCACAATTGATAGTTATTACAGTACAATTGCTACAGATTCTTTTCGGAATTAAAGGATTCAACCAGGCACCCATTTGGGCGCTTGGGATTGATGACCATTCAGTGTTAGTGGAATGGGCTAGATTAGTAGAGATTGATTTCCAGCTTATTCAAAAGCAGAAGGAGACACACAATGGAAGAGTGTTGGTGAAGGCGAGCATATGGATCAATCAAAAAGATTCAATGTTAAGAATCCCAATTTCCGTTCTAATAGATTTAGCGGTTGTGCTTCTTGTAATACCATAGTCACTTGTGTTAAATGCTAAAAACAACGTAAAGGTAAATGTTTTATGGGTTCTCATACATATTAATGGTGTCGTGAGCCTGGAAGCATATGTATATACCCTTCACTTAGCCAAAAAAAACATTAGAAGAACAAAAATCAGTTAGAGCTCCTACACAGAAGATTGCATGTGCACAGACAAAGATAGAGTTTATAGCCTCAGCTTCTACTCAAATTCTATTAAGGCAGCTAGTTCAACCTCAAGTTTATTCTCTTAGTAGTAAAGAATCTGAAGAACCTGTTGCTGATGTTGATGCTACTAAGGATTGATAAGGGTTATATTTTATCGCATGTTATATGATGTGTGGTGTTGTTGTTGCATTGGTTTGCTTCAAGTGAGATATTTTCCTGTTTCAGTTGATTGGGGAAGTTTAGTTGAGTTATCTTATACCAGACCTTTATTTTATTATATCCACTACCCATCTTTAATAATGAGATCAACTTTTTAATGGGCTCTTATGGATTCCTGCAATGATTTAAGGCTTGGACTATATTATTTAAATTTCGAAGACGAAATTTTTATAAAGTGGGGAGATTGTAATAAATGAAAAATTAAATAAATAAATAAATATAATAGGGGGAAAAATAAAAATAAAATAAGTGTGCGCTTAGAAAGATTCACCTCTTCGCGGGGATTAAATTGCAAACTCTACCATTTTACTCCTTATTCGACCCACTTAATGAAGGGAGAAGGAGAAAGAGAAAGAGTGAGCGAGAGCGAGCACGGAGGAGAGGAAGGAAGATGAAGAAAGAAGACGAAACAAAGGAGTAGTAAGTCTCTTACCTGTTTCGTTGCACCTAGTTGAAGGGAGGCCACTTCGAGAGCTTGCGATGCGGGATGAAACCATGTCGAAGAGGAAAGAGGGTGGAGGAATTCGTGTGGGCAGAGAAGTTGTCGAAGCCTACTCGTGGTGGCTTCGATGTTGTGCTTTTGTAGAGGAAGAAGGGGTCCGAAGGAAGAGAGTGTAAGAAATGTGTTAAAACCAAGCCCATCGAAATATAGGAAGGAAGGAGGGATTGCTTGGATGGTGAACCCTAACCGAAGGGAAGATACTTTGTGTGATGCTTTATCGGGACACGTCGAGATCAAAGAAGAGGGAAGGAAAGAAGGTTTGCAGAGCTCGCATGTTGGGATAAAGGGAACCTTGCATGCAAGAAGAGTCAAATTAAATATATAAAGGTAAGTTTAAGATTTTTAATTAACCTAAAAGGATTCAAGTTGTAAAAGATTTAGGTTTAGATTGAGAAAATTGTTGATGACAATAAAGGAAAATTAGGGTTTTAATTCTGAATGTATTTTGTATAAATTAATAATATTTAATATTAATGTTATTTTTCAATAATTAAACTTAAAGTTAGATATTGAAATCTTAATTAAAATAGTGTAATACAATAATAATTAATAATTAAATTAAAATATAATCAAGTAAAGTGATAGTTGAATATTTTATATTTTATAGGTATTAATTTGACAGAAATAGATACAAGTTAAGAGCAACCAGATCGTCTTTGATTGAGATGAGTGCTTACTTTTAAATTATAATAATATTTGATTGCTCCTAAGTCTTATTCACTCTATGACTTGCTTAGATAGATTTTACTAGCTCTTTAAGTTCAATTGATTATATTGAGTGTATCTCATTGATATTTGCATGTCATTTAAATGCATAATTATGTTATTGAATGATATGAAAATGAAATAAGAATGAGATTCAGTATTTTGATTGCTTGCATATGCGTGTTTGACCGTAATGAAGACAAAAATTTATAGTACTAATGAGAGAACTCTAGAATATTTATATACGTAAATGAAAAAGTATATTGATTTTTTAAGTACCTTAACTAGTACAATTTTAGACAATGTTCGTGTGATAAATGTATGCAGATTAAAAAGATGTTGATATGTAATTGATATAGTAAGATATAATGAAAGTTTAAAATCACTTTGAATGATCATATTATATTGTACAAACCACCAAATGCCCTTATATTTTAATATTGTTTAATTGGCATGCATATTTTCTCTATTTTCATTGAATTACTATAGTTTAGTAATATAAGTATTCCCTAGCTTTATTTAGTTTACTATTGTTTTAAAATAACTTTTAAGGTTTAATTAATTGGGTAAAAGACGATCGATAGAAGAGAATGTTTATAGAAGACGCGGACAACCAGAATGAAGTAAAATTTAACTGTATTATTTTGATTTATTTTTCTGTGACTCTTTCATAAATTAAAATGTTAGTTATAGAATAATTTTAATTTCCACTGTCCGACCGTCTTTTCCCATCTTGGTTAATTTCAAGTCTCGGACCGGGTCATAACATCTATAGTGCTAGCAAATTATCTTACCATGCCTTTGGTTATAAATGATTGTAGAAAATGAGGTGTTTTTTCTTTCACATGGCTAGCCATCATAAAATCTCCCTTTCATTTTGGAAGTTTCTGGATGAAGGAAATGTGATGGTGATTGTTCAAAAACTTAAGCAGTCACTCAACAGTAAGTTTGATAAAAAATTCTTTATGAAGTATTGGAGAGTTGTTTCGTAGGCTGAATATAAAACTAAAGGAAAAACCATCCATTTTGTATGGAAAAATGTTTAAATATGTATTATTTTGACCAAGGTGATGTAGCTGTGTTTATGTGTAAAACCAAAGCATAGCAAAATGATGATTTTTTTAGTTGGTGAGAATATGGTTGTGAACTCAGGCTTGTATGTGATAGAGACTGCAACCATAAGTTCAAATTGGAGCTTAGCTGATAAATAAATAAATAAATGAAGGATATGACAGTGACATAGAAGTGTGGGTAGGGCCAAGAAACTTGTGTGGTATTGATCATATGGCCAACTGAAGTGTCAATTTGAAGTGGGTCAGCACAAAACTGATTTAAAAGTGTTGACATAAGTATATTTGCTTTTATTACTAATTTTTGGTTCAAATCCATTTATTGATGCATTGAAATTTCACTATCAATTGGTGAAAATATTGCATAAAAAGGTGTTACGTAGAACTACCTGTAAAAAACCAAAGAAATAAAATACATTGGATCATGATAACTTGCATGATGGAAGAGCAATATCTATCCAAATGGTAAGTAGTAGCACTTCTTTCATATTTAAATAGCTCATAATTAAGTCTAGAGTACCATAGTCATTGTGAGAATTGTTGATTCTAGCTTGAAATCTTGGAAACGTTTGGGAATTGAAGAAATAGTTTTTTCCCAATTTCTATCTCTTTGAGAAAGCACACGCAGAAATCTTTTGAAGAATTTTGACTTTATGTGCCCATAATTGTGAATATTGGAGAAATATGTCCATTGTTTCTTTTGTGGGATAATATGGTCGAAAAGTAATTTCAGACCAAAAAACCCACAATTTCTTATATCCCTACTAGGGAAGAACGACGTTCCTCTCTTTTCATACATTGGTATTATGTCGTTTGAGATTTTTTGGCTCAAGGGATAAGGCAATCATGACTTCAGCAAACATTAATATTATTTTCTTAAAATAGTTCTATCTTGCTTTATACATTAGGTTATTTTGATAGAGCTTTTACGATGACCTAGATAAAATATCAAAGAGTACTGAACCTTTTAGAGCATGTGTACGAACAAATTTTGAATCTTCTTCAAACCTTAATTGAATATTATTCGAGCATGCTTGAACCTTATTTGGACCGTGTTTTGAATATGTTTGAACCAATTTTCAAATCATTATCAAACATTATTCAAGTTTTTTTGAACTCAAGCCTTACAAGTTGAAAGTATTTGGGGTAATATAAAAACTTGATGTTTGTTAGAGCGCAAACTCAAAGTTGTCTGACAACGTGAAATTGTATGTTAGTTTTTACAGATTTTACATCTTTTTTTAAATCATTGTGCAGATAATACACAACAGTGAATTTATTTCATAAATTTATTGAATATTTAGTTTTTATGACGTGTTTCTTTCGAGGGTGCTAATCAGATTTTGCCTTCTAATGTTTCTACAACCCAATGAGTATGTTAATTAATCTTGTCTTGTTAATGTTTCTACTGCTTTGGTAGTCCGCTTAGTTGGATGTCAAACTTGTAACGTATGATAAATCTAATCTTACGCAAGCCTCTTGTGTTTTGAGTGTGTCGGCCGCTTAAGAGCTGCGTCTCTTTCTTTTTTTTTTTAGATTTAATTTAATGGATATATGTATATTAGTTTTGAAAATAAGATTTTTAAATTTTAAAATATTAGAATGAGAAAGGACTGATCTCATTCGTTAAGTAGTTTGGATGAACGAGCGTAATATCGCGAGTAATGCATCTGTTCCGAAGAATAGACACCCTACTTCAACAATATCGCTTGAGCAAATAAACCACAAAATTCATGACATCCGTTCTGGTCTGCGAATCTTTATGTGGACCGACAAATTCCCCTATTTAATATAAATGAATTAAATAGGGTTTATATTATACTGAGTCTTTAAAACTCACTATAGAGCGAGCACTTATAGTTAATTACCCCTCAAATGACCGAAGTCACTGAAAGAACTCTCGATTTAGATCTCGGGTTTTATCTTCATGAAGTCGAGAGTAGGGTTTTCAACAAAATTTGGTAGTAGGAAATCCGATAGGTGAAAGGCGCGAGGAGGAACGGTTATTTACGAGTCGAAGAAAGAAGGGTAGGGGATGTCACAGATCTCGGGAAGAACCTCGAGGACGTCCCAGACTATCCTATGGTTTGTCTTTGAATTTTGGAAAGGGGTTTATTTTAATTTCAATCTTGCAAATTAATTATAGAAATTATGTTTGCATAATGTCCTGATTATGCAAACTACCTGAAAGATAAGAGGGCTTACGTCGTATCAGACGACGACCTCGGAAACCTAAGCGAATTAGGGCTTATATCGCGCAGGAGGGTTGTGCAAAAGCCTAAAAGAAAAGGTGAGGGTTTATGTCGCACTGAGCGGACTACCTCGAAATCCCAAGAGCGTTATTTAAGGCTAAAGAAGGGGTTTTCTTGATGTCGACACGGGTTTTGCTTGAAGAAGATGGCCGAGTCTTGCACACCGTCGCTCCAAGCTCCACGTCGTAGCAGGAATCGCAGTTTGAGTTTAAGTTTTAAGTCAAAGTTAACATGCAAATCATTTATTATTTTTATTGCGAGGTGAGTGTGTGCAGCCGTGATGGGAGTAGCGAAAAGAAAGTGAGACGGGGAGCATGCTTATAACAAACTAAACGATGAGACATGTCATGCTTAAACGAGAGTATACTAAATTTATGCGAGAAGTAACATCTTATAACGAGTAAAACATCTTAAGCGAGGAGAAAGTACGGGAAATGTAAAACGTCTTAGCGGGAGAAAGTACGGAAGTGTTAAACATGCTACAACAAGTATATGTATCGAAAGTGTAAAGCATCTTAAACGAGTATATGTATCGAAAGTGTAAAACATCTTAGCAGTGTATAACGATAAGGAAAGTAAAGACTATCACAGGAGTATCAGTATGTTTTCTTTATCCTCATGCATATGTATTCTGTTTATTGTTATTTTTTATATTTTTCTTATTTCACGCGACGATATTTTTCGATCTTAAAAGAGCGAGAGTAGAAGTAGTAAGTGAAAACAACCTAGCTAAACAGGGGAGTATAGTGTGTGCTGAAAGAAAGTAAAGTCCGAAAATTCAACGATAAAACGAAGGAAAACGGCGAGAAGCGAGGAAAATCACGAAGAGAACTAAGAAAGTCGGGAAAGAAAGAAAAGAAACGTCAGTGGAAAACTCGAAGAAAGTCTACGAACGAAAAACAAAACAAAACCGTAGAAAACGCAAAAAACACCGTGAGAAAACCCACGAGACGACCCGCTAAACTCATGGCGAACTATAAGAAAGCCATGAGCCTCTGGAAAGAAAGACCAGTAAGCACGGTGGTGTTTCGGACTCGGAGCTATGCTAATGTCCGGACTTGAGTGCCGACTAACTGAGCCGACTTTCTGCGAGAAGGCGATCCTAATCCGACTCGAATAGTCAACCGTGGACCTTCATAAATTTTCATACATTTCATTTTTTTTGTTTTCATGCAAGTAAGATCATAGGTAAGTAAGTTATGTGTAGTAGTGGAGGTAGTTTTATATTTTTCAAATATATGTATTTTTTTGTTTTTAAAACGTTTCGATCACGGGTTGACTATCACTAATAGGACTCAGTCTACGAACATTAGATCGTCGATAGTAGAAACCCGGGACGGTCGAACGGTTCCGTGATTCCTGCTCTACTCTCTACGGAGTTTCGAGTCGAGCGACCCAGTTCTATGGCTCTCGTAATTTTTCTCGTTTTGCGATCTCATCCATGTCCCCACCGCACTTACTGGCCTCGCTTGATGGCCCATATATAACCCAAGGAGGTTATATATGCACACCTACACGTCCCCTGTAGGTGTGTGCTCTGAGCCAAGAAATAAGGTGAAAACTGGGACGAGAGGTCAAGGAAGGAGGACCGAAAGCGGCTCAGCTTAACACGATTTCGAAAGAAGTGAGTCGATTTCCAATAATCGGAAAACACGTAAGTCACCCTGGACTCCGACCGACCGTACATGTCCTGGAAAAAGGACCTAAAGGCACCATGACGCTCTCGAAGAGGATGAGGACTAGACCACTGAGGAACACACCCGCTTTCCCACAACAATGTCGTAAAAGCATGACAAACGAGCAAAGGCAACGACCAAGTCCTGGACTGCGGTCCACCTGCTCGGGATTCCTCCAAACTCCAAGTACCCACATTGATTTTCAATTCTCGAGACACAAACTTCCCGGTACGTTCTCCCGCAGGCTCGGGACTCAGCTATAATGATAGGAGAACCAAATAATCTTTTAATACATAAGAAGAGAATGGACAAGTCAGTGAGCCACCAAATTAGCATCAATTCCACCAAATAGGATTTCCGAGACATATTTCAAGTATCGTGCTCAATTTATTCCTCACAAGTAGTTGAAAGCTCTTCCAAATTCATTAAATCAATTTCATAAGCAAATGTAGCAAGGAGCAAAGCCAACAGCACACCAATTATCCCAATAAGGCTCTCGGCCAGGGCTAAGAAAAAGAGCAAAGGCTCACGGCTTAAGTCAACAAAACAAGGGAAAACTCTCGGTTAAAGCTACAAAAGCAAGGGGAAGCTCACCTCAAATTAATTTTCAATCCACCAAGCAGGGTATAACAAAGATGCATATTGCTCAATCATACTCTTCCATAGACAAGCCAAAGGGGAACCTCAGACAATAGCCTCAAGAGTCCTCCTATTTCAGCACTTAACAAAGGTTAAAATCAGGCCACAACAAGGCATAACAGCATTCACCACACAGCTGAAACCGCGGCCCAACATGAAGTCGAGCCTAGCTCCTCACAGGGACTCTCGGGTAAGGCTAGAAAAGAGGAGGAAAGCTCACGGGTAAGACCAGAAAAGGGAGCCAACGTTACTTCATAACAACCCATGAATGAGGCTCGAACCATACACAACCAAGCCTCTCCACATAGCCAATCCTACGGCCCAGCACAAGGCTGAAGGGAGAAGCCACAACAGAAGTAAAATCGAGCCTACACAGGGCTTAAATCCGAGCCACCAAAAGTCCAGCACAAAGCTTCAGCAAGCCACTAAAAAGCTGACATCAAACCAAACCCAAGGCTAAGTAATCAAGCCTTCACAAAGATTGAAAACTGAGGCATCACAAAGCCAAAACCGAGGCCTCCATTCGGCCAAAACAAAGCACAACAAGTCTAAACCGAGCCCAGCAAAGCCAAACCGAATACAGGAAAACCAAAACCGAATACAGGAAAGCCAAAACCGCACCCAGCTCAAGGGAATAAGCATTCTCTACCCCTTAATACATCAAAATAGAAGGCCACCATATATTTCAGATAAGAATAAGCATAGAACTTTTCCAAACTTAAAGTAAATTTCTCCATAACATGCCCTTTTGATAAGGAAAAGCTAGAAGGAAGCCAGAAATGAGGCCCACATGTTTACGAGGCCCAAGTGAATCCCCCACCATTTCATGCTAAACAAACTCACATGTAAAGCCACGTATTTTGATTTTGATCTTCATCTTGAACATAAGGAAGAAGGAAGATATCAACATACCAATCCGTTGTTATTTTGAAGCAAATAATCAACTCCAACTTTAAAACATATTCATGCTTGAGCAATAAACCCCCCCAAATGAAATTATAATAACGAGCTAGCATGTCATTAGAGAGAAAAGAGGAGGAACTATCATTTAGGCTAGCATACAAGTTATACCTCCATTTTATTTCACTATAAGCAGTAAAAAGAAATTCCCTTCAATCTATGTGCAAGACTACACAAGCATGCCACTTAAAGATGAAAAGCGAGAAATTATCATCTCAAGCAATCAAACAAACCATTCCACGGCATACAAACACCCAGCAGAAGCGATGAAACGAGGAGGGTCGAACCAATCGGCAAGAATCACGGCCTCCCCAGGCTAGACCGAGAGGAAGAGAGGAGAAGAAGAGGGTTACCAGTTAATGTAGAACACCCCAAGGAATAGGAAACACTAAGCTTTGAACCAGCAGCACCTCCCCACCTCCACAGGAATAATCGGCCAGCCCTAAAGCTCCCCCAAAATGGGGTTTAAATAGCAACAGAAGGAGAAGAAGGCTAGCTAAACTCAACAGGCTCAATCCGAAAGAAGACAAGCCCGATCCATTACCCCGAGCGATCTCGGGGAGAAAACTCGAGAAGAGGAGAAGCAGGCATCAGGAAGAAGGAGCATTTCCCCATTCGTGCCAAGAGACAGGAGCGACAGACGCCGAATGCTCGAAGAGGAAAACCCGCGGCCTCGAGAAGGAGCTCGAGCAGGGTGTCTCGTGAGGTCAATCTCTCTAGCGTGGAGGAGACGCCATGGTCTCGTCTCGGGCGAGACGATACGAGCGAGAGGCGGGAGCTAGGGCTCATGCGATCGAATGGGAGAGAGTCGCGGGAAGGAGAGGGGCTCGGTGCGTGAGAGAAATAAGAGTTTAAAAAGGATTTAAAAAGAAAATAAAATTTATTTTAATAAAAAAAAAACGGCAAATTTCGCGTCACGAGCCCGAGCTCGAAAACATAGCAAGTTATATGTCTTTTCCAAGCAAATTCGACGTCCCGGACGCAACGGCGCAGTCCGTATTGCGATCCGAGGTCGTCCGGGCAACCTCGTCGACGGTCGAGTCGAAAGTGCGTCAAATTTGATCTCGTCAAAATTCTGACCTTGATCTCGCTCGTTCTGGCATTCTGACCCTGATCTTGATCGGCTGCGGAGAATTTGAAGACGTCGAGGCCGGGACTCGAGGAATTTGTGCTCGGTAGTGCAGAAAATGTGCACGAGGCTATCCTAAGGTCCAGTGGTCCTATAGGAACTCAATTTGGAGTCCTAACGCCAATTCCAACCTACCTGCTTTAAGCTAGAGGTCAGGAATTTCGTCCGGGATTCCAAAAGAGTGTCGAAGTGGTTTCGAGCATTCTAAAAACGAGGTGGGTCCATTGCTAAGAATCTAAGATCGTCGGGGAAGCTCCTAAAGCTAGAACCCTAAATCCTAGGAGAAAAACTAAACCTCGATAAAAACGAGGTCAACAGAGTGCAAGCTGAAATCGCTGGTCTTGAATTAGAATAAAAAAGATGTTTTATGGTTTCTTAAGAGATGTATTATTTGATTGAAAGTGTGCTGACTGAGAATCTAAAACGTTTCATGAAAGCAGCCCAGCTTCAATTTTTCTAATGTATTTGTGTGATGATCTATTCGTCATGCAAAAAACTTCCATTGGCTGCTTCCTTTAAAAGCATGATGAAATGCTCAAATGGCACAACCCGTCTCCAGTGAATCCAATTTTGGGGAGTATCCTCAAAAAGGAATTTCCACCGTTTGCTTGAATCTATGTAATTGTTACAGATATCCTTACCATTTGTGACAAAAGAGTAAACAATACTGTAGAGTGTTATTATGCTTCTTTCTGCAACACTAGGTATGGCTTTTTGGAAATTGTTTTTTGAAAGAGGTTTCTTGTTGACTTATGGAACTTGCTGGAATGTTGCAGGAGCGTGAAGTCAAAGCGAAACAGCAGCAGCTGATTAGTGGGGTATTTTATACCTTCATATGGCTTTTCTCTGTTTTTTTATTGTTCGATGCGTTGTTTGGTTACTAAAATCTTTTATCTGCTCAGGTTTCTATATGGGCATATTGGATATCAACATTTGCATGGGACTTCTTCAGCTTTTTACTTCCAGCTTCACTGGCACTGTTTCTATTTTTCATTTTTGGTGTGCATTCTCTCTCTCTCTCTCTCTCTCTCTCTCTCTCTCTCTCTCTCTCTCTCTCTCTCTCTCTCTCTCTCTCTCTCTCTCTGTTGCTCAACACGCTCCTACACACATTTGCTCACATATATGAGATGGACATCTATTTTAAGGAGATGATGTAGACGGGGTGACCAAGGATGTTGTAATATCTAATAAAACTGGTAGTAGAAAGGCTAACTAAATAATGTAGAAGACAGGGTAGAGGGAGAATCCATCTGCATAGCTTGCAGATAGAAAGAAGATAACTCAATCTACACAAAATAAAGCAATACTAAAGCGGGGCTTCTGTGGGGTCTGAACCGGTGATTGAACCATTTCAGCAGGGTCAGCCATTCCTTGGCTTGAGGCTAGGGTTGCCGCCCAGTGGAGAGGCAACCCCTTGGTTATCTTCTAGTATTTATATGTTTTTTCTTAGGTTAGGGTTTAGTTTTGCTTGTGTTTCTGTTAGAATAACCTTCAGCATCCCTTTTCCCTTTTAGAGTTGTATTCGACGGAGAAAAGATGTTCAAGTTGTAACTCATCCCAAGGTGGTGTGTATCTTCTTGTTATTGCTTGTTGTTGCCCTTCCCCCACTCGCTACCAGCCTTTTTGCACCTCCCTTGTTGCCATCTATCCCTTCCACGCCACTTGACTCTCTGTCTTCTGCCTCCCAACATCTTCCCAGCACCTGTCTCTCTGCCACCCGCCTCTTCCTTTCCGTCCTAATGTTGTAACCTTACGATTGGTAGAGCAGAAAAGGCTAAGTCAATAATGTAGAAGACAGGATAGAGGGAGAATTCATCTGCATAGCTTGGAGATAGAAAGAAGATAACTCAGTCTACACAAAATAAAGCAACACTAAAGCGGGGCTTCTGTGGGGCCTGAACTGGTGATTGAACCAGTGCAACAAGGCCGCCCAATCCTTAGCTTGAGGCTAGGGTTGCCTCCCCAGTGAGGGAGGGTCCCCCTTGGTTATCTACTAGTATTTATATGTTTTTTCTTGTGTTAGGGTTTAATTTTGCTTGTGTTTCTGTTTGAATAGTCTCCAGCATCCCTTTTCCCCCTCAGATTTTTGTTCGACGGTGAGAAGATGCTCGAGTTGTAACTCGTCCCGAGGTGGTGTGTATCTTCTTATTATCGCTTGTTGCTGCCCTTCCCCACCCGCTACCAGCCTCCCCGCACCTCCCCTTGTTGCCATCTATCCCTTGCACGCCCCTTGACTCTCTGTCATCAGCCTCCCAACATCCTCTCAGCACCGGCTTCCCTCTGCCACCCGTCTCTTCCTTTCCCACCTGATGTTGTAACCTTACGATACTATCCAACTTGTTGTTGTGCCCCACCCCCCAACCTTCCTCTACTTGACCAATCTTGCCACCGAACCTCTCTTTTGTTGCTATAGACACACCTAGCCCCTCCAAATTCTCCCTGCTATAACCATCCACCAACCTGCACCTAGCCAGCCTACCTCTCCTACCATCCATCTTGTTGTCCATCGGTAGCCCCCAATTCGTGTTTGTTTGTTAGTATTTATTGTTCGAAGAGTCTTCATTGTATCCATCCAAATTCCATCATTAATACTTATGTTTTCATTTGTGGTTTGCGTTACCTCCGGTATTATTTGATATTAGAGCTGTCTAATCCTTGTTCTATCCTATGATTTCCTAGCATTCACCTTACCCCTACACCAAAAATTTTATTTCCCATTTTGAAACCATAGCAAAACTTTGACATAACCTTAAATTCCCCTTGCTGATTTTTAAAATCAACAAACCTAAATCAATTTTTCACACTTCCTTTCATCTCCCAACTCTAAACCCTAGTCATGCCACTAAGGAAATTCATACCAGAGCCTACCCGGGAAAGATTCAGTGAGAGATCGGCCGACTTCAGCAGGCATTTACAGACATTGAAGATGTCAACCAACTCGGACTTATCCTTGATAGGGAAAGGGAAATTTGAAGAGGCGAAAGGGAAGAGAATTTCAATCCCTTCTGTAGTAAGGATTTCGGTGATAAAGAAGGAAGGCCACGAAGTTTTGAAGTACAGTATCAGAGGTGGCCTACAGTGGAGACATCATTTGGTGGACACAGAGACTTTAAAATAAAGGTGGATTTAACAGAGTTTGATGGAGGTATGCATCCAGATGATTCTTTCGAATGACTACAATCAATTGAGAGGATGTTTTGGTAAAAAAAAGTGCTAGAAGATAAAAGAGTGAAGTTTTCTCTATCAATTTGAGAAAGAGCGCATCTTTGTGGTGGGACAACTTGTGGAGGTAGAGGAAAACAAAGGCAGTGATAAGAATTTTAAGTGGGAAATGAAGAAAGTGATTCAGAAGAAATACCTCTCACTCCACTACCATCAGGACGTGTTTCTAAGATGTCACCACCTGCAGCAAAGAGACTTATCAGTGGAGAAGTTCATTGCACAGTTTGACTAGCTGCAGATGAAGTGTGATTTGGTCCAGCTAGAGAAACATACCATAGCTCATCATCTGAGGGGTCGAAGCCCGCTATTAATAATTTGGTTCAGCTGCAGTCTTATTGGTCACTTTGGGATGTCCAAACCTTAACATTCAAAGTGGAATGGCTGCAAAAGCAAAGTAGACAACCACTACCTGTCAGGCAGCCACCCACAATTGGAGACACCAACAGAGAGTTGGGAAAGCTGGTTCGGATAAACATAGAGCCACCCCCGGTGAGAAGAAGCCTGAAAAAAAGTAACACACCTATTACAGTCTCTGCCAGAAAATGCTTAAGATGCCACGGACTTGGGCGCATCACCTCCAGGCTAATGATTCGAGTTGTGTCTTTTAACGAGTAGGGCGCTGAGGTTAGCGATGAGGAGAGTGGAGGAACGAGGTGAGGTGTATCATCTTCCACCAAATGGAGAGGCGCTTGCGGTTCGTCTGGTCCTGCAAATCGAGGATACGAGGGATTTGCAATGGCTTTGTCACAATATATTATATACTTGTTGCATCATGAATGGGAAGGAATGTAGTATCTTCATCGATGAAGGGGGTAGTAGGAACGTGGTGTTGACACATTTTTGTGGAGAAATTGGGTTTCATGACTTAGAGGCACTTTCAGTCATATTCTCTGACATGGCTGAATAAGGAAAAAATAGTCGGCAATGACTTTAAACTGCATTTGCATTAATAGATCATAAAGGGAGTACAAAATGATACAAAAAGGGGCTTAGCCCACTAAGGCGTAATCATGATCAAAATTAACAAAAGGAAACAAGAAATGTGATATATCAACATTCTTGTGTATGGTTTTTTGTGCACAAGTATGAGGAACTATATTCTTTTTTCTATTTGTATGATGGAATAGAACCTGTTCGAACGAAGTCAAAAAGGAAAGGTCCTCTGAATCTTGCAGTCATGCCCTCCAAGTATTGATACTCTTTGCTTGTTGAAGCGATGTGATGATATTTTGATTGTCATTCTCAATGATAATGTCATTAACTTCAAGCATCCATGGTTCCACATGATTCTCGATGGAAGAGATTGCCACAAGTTCAACGTAAGCATTGTCCCAATGTTTGATTAGGAGCCAGCTGCAGGATCGGGTGTGGTGTGATGTGGTCCTCATAGATTCCTGCTATTTTTTTATTGGGGAGAACATGGAAATTTGATTGTAGGACTCAACACAACTGATTCAGAAACACCTGCTCCTTCACCAAGGAGCATCTTACTTCCTTCAGCGGACCGAGATCATAGGAGCCTTTGCCGGAGTAGCCCTCCGGTATCGATTTTTTAATTCCATGTCCTGGGTCGAGTCAGGTCGTAACACTTCATTCTCGCTCCTTCATTGCGGTTGCTTCAGGTGATTGTCACTGAAATTGCTACGTGTTTGCAGCACTGACCATTGGGAAATTGCTATCTTATTGTTTTCTTCTTGTGAACCATCTTTTCCACCACTCTGCCACCTTCTAAACCCTCACTGACAACCACCACCATCAACCCTTATTTTGAGTTTGTATTGTTGTTTGTTGCAATTTTTAATTTCCTATTGTTTCGTTGTAATTTCATATGTAAGTTCAGTAATAATATTTGTTGATTTTAATATTTGGTTAAGTTTTGGTATCTCCATGTTGAGGGAGTTTTTCGATAACCTAACTGACAATTTACTTCCATGGTGGTTGTCACTGAAACTAGTCAAGCACACCGTAGATTTCATTCCAAAGATAGTTCCTCTAGATAAACTTATTTATTGGATACCCTTAATCGAGTATGAGGAGTGTGAAAAATAGGCGATAGATTTAATGGCTTGATGCTTGTTTTCTGAGTATACCTCTCTATGTGCAGTTCCAGTTCTAGTTCTGCCAAAAGGGGATAATTATTTATTCTAATAGGATATGTTTTGGAATGATGAATGTGTTTTAAATTTGTATGAAATTGATGTGAGCGTAGATTTTGTAGTGGAGTCACCTCCGGCACAAGGCAATGTAGTTATTGTTGTGGTAGATTAATTTCATAAGCCTTAAGAGAAGTTTTGGGGAAAGTGATGTAGAGAGGGATCTTTTGCGGTCCCCCAATAGCAGGATGAGCTAGGATTTTGTGCAGTTAACAATATTGCATGAATTAGTACCTTCATTTTCTCATTTATACATGTTACTTTATGAATAGGAAATTTTCTATGAGTAGCTATATATGTTTGTATGTTTCTTTTTGGGAAAGCTAGTTTGGATTTTATGTATTGTGGATATTGTAATATCGGGTTGAGGCTCTAAAGAGTGTTGTATCATTTTTTTTTTTCAAATGGTGTGTTTGTAGCTTGCTCAGAAGAAAGTGATGGATACTCCTCGCCATTTCATCATCGACCTGTTGTTGGTCTGAACAGCCATCAAAATGCTCGATATGGCTATCCAGTAACAAATTTCAGCCGCTGACATCGCTCACTACCTTCCAAATGCCATTGACCTACGTTCTTATTCTCTTGCCATTCCACAACGACCTCCCTGTTGAATCCGCTTCTCAAACACCTTCTAGGAACCTTAGAACGATGTCACTGATAAGTGTAACTGAAATAAATTATAATCATAAGGTTGCATGTCTGGTGGTGTGCAAACAATAATCTGCATGTGGGTTCCTTTATAATTTTGTGGAAAATTTTTTATCACCACCTAATCAATTTTACTTTAAATTTTAACGATTTTGTACGGGGAGAGAAGAAATGAGGAAAATGAAGGAGCATAGAAGATGAAACGAACAGAGATGGAAGAGGAAACGATGAATCGTGGAAGGGAGAGGAAACAAACAGCTGAAGGAGTGGAATCATTGGGATCAAGAGCTAAAGAGACAAGTTCGCCTATAAAACGAAGTGCCCAAGGTGTTTTACTCACCTGTGGAATCGAGGGAAGTGAGTATAGAAAATTATTTAGAAGTGAGTATAGAAAATTTAATATTTAACGGCTCTTTCATTTGTTAAATAGTAAATAAATATAGAAAATTTATTCCACACCGTCCGACCGCATGTTTCTATTTTGGTTAATTTCAAGCCTCGGGCCTTGTCGTGACAAAAATTGTATCAGATCCAATGTTTAGGATTAATTAATGAAATTTTGATGAAAGAGCTAATAGGAAAATTTATAAGAAAAAATTAATAATTATAATAATTAAACTTAACTCAAAAATAATAATTATTATCCATTCAGGTATAGTGATACATCCGAAATCATAATAGAAGAAAATCTGATAGAAATTGAAGAAGTACAGCCTACTATTAATTTGAACGCGAATATTCACAGCCTATCGGAAATGACACCGTTGCTGTAGATAAGTACTCGATGTTTCAAGGTCTACGTCCACCTTTGTTCAAAGGAACTAAAGTCCCAATTGAAGCAGAGAACTAACTAATGAGATTAAATAAGATACTAGCTAGCATGGCTTGTCCAGATGAAAGAATAGTACCGTTGGCGAATTTGTGATGGACAGAGAAGCCAAAAGTGCATGGGCAACGTCAGGACAGGTTAGGAGACTACCCAATACGATGATAAGTTGAGAGGAGACCTTTTTAGATAGTGGTTCGTACTACAGATGCAGAACAAGTTCATCGAATTGTGGCAAGGAGAGATGACGGCCATGCAGTACAAAGCAAAATTTACTGCATTATCGAGGTATGTGCCACACTTGATTGCTACCATAGAAGAAAAGTGCTACAGATTTCTTTTAGGATTAAAAGATTCGATCAGACAGTCATTGGTATCTTTAGGGATCTATGAATACTCGATATTAGTGAAACGAGCAAGACGAGTGGAGATCGAAGAAGCATAAAGAGATGCTTAAGAGGAAGACTGCAGAAGAACATGTAGATCACTCAAAATGATCCAATGAAAAGAAGTCCAAGAATAATTCAGGTGGAGTTAACAGAAGTATGACTCAGGGTACTCGAGTCACTTGTACCAAAAATGGATGACAACATAAAGATGAATTCATAATAGGCTCTCACACTTGTTATTGGTGTTATCAGTCTAATCATATAGCAAGATATTGTCCATCTCTTGACCAAAAAAGCATTGAAGATAAGAAACTTTGTGGAGCTCCTTCACAGAAGTCTGCAGGTGAGCAGAAAAAGATAGAGTATAATTTCATCTCCTATTCATGGTCAACAAAGGCGACTTGTTCGACCTCGAGTATATTCCCCACTCATATTGAGCCTGAAGAATGATAGTGCTGAAATTTGATTAGTTTGATGTTATTTGGTATGTTTTTGTGCCCCAATAATTGTGTTCTGAAGTAATAGGATGAAATTTTAAAAAATGGGGATGATTGTAATGGTTCTGTATGGGGGGAGAATAAACGAGGAAAATGAAAGAACAAAGAAAAAGAAACGAATAGAGATGGAAGAGGAAACGATAAATTGGGGAAGGGAGAGGAAACAAATAGCTAATGGAGTGGAAGCTAGGGGATCAAAAGCTAAAGAGACAAGTTTCGCTTATAAAACATAGCGTCCAAGGTGTTTTACTCACATGTTGAATCAAAAGTGAAGTGATGTCGAGCTGAGGAAAGGTGGGAGATCTTACGTGTAGCCTCGAGTCAACGAGGAAGATAAGGAAGAGCCTCAATTGTGCCCTAGTTGAGCGTCAAAGAAGAGTGGCGAGCAGGAGATGATTCTTCACGCACAGTGATTCGATCCTGTGTGATCGAGCCAAAGAAGAAAAAAGTGAAGGGGCAAAGCCTGCGGATCAAGCCAGGCCGACGATTTAGAAGTGGTAAGGATAGTTTTTATTTAATTGATAATAATAATAATAATAATAAGATATTTATATATAAAAATATATTTGTTGAATAAAAAAATAAACATAATAAAATAATGAAAATTTAATACTTAATTAATAATGAAAAGTTAATAGTTTACTTAAAATAATAAATAAATTTAAATTTAATATCATGTTTATGTTATGCCTTAACTTTAGAAGAGTCGAGGTTTTGGGCTAAATCTTGTCGAATTAAACGTCATTATTGTGAGTACTTTTACTTCTAAATTATGATAATAATGTTCTATTTCTTTCTAAATCACTCATATTAGAATGTCATTAGTCAAGAAATCTCGTTACTGCAACTAGAATAAGATTATTCTGTCTTATTATTTAGTTTGATCGTCTAGAAATAAATGTGAATGATATGCAGTTATACTTATTTACTATAGATGCATGTTATAAAAGAGAGATATCGGATAATATTTATAATGTAAGTATATTTGCATGTGCATACTTGGCTATGATGGGGTATCTCTTGATGATACTAGTAGGGAAAACTAATGTACCTGTGAGCGTAAATAAAAAACGATATTGATATTAAAGTACCTTAAGTGGTATAATTTTTAGAAGGTGTTTTCTGTGACGGTTGTATAGATATAAAATGACATTGATATGATAGTAATATAGACCCCTTTGAATAGTATGTTAAATGTTTATATCGATTTATAAAGAATTTAACTAACATGCATATTGTTCTTTTTCCTTGTATTACTGTAGTATAGAAGTATGAGTATTTATTAGGTTCGTTTAGCTCACTGTTGTTTTAACTAAGTTTTTAGGTTTAATTAAATTATTAGAAGATGAGCGATGGATGGAAAACGTTTATAAAAAACGCGGACAACCATCAACAAGGTATATTTTAATTACATCACTTTAATTTTATTTTTAGTGGCTATTTCATCTATTGAATAGTAAATGAAAATAGAAAATTTATTTCACACTGTCCAACTGTTTAGGCAAATTGAAGATAAGAGTATTGATCTTGAAATATAATCTAAAAACTTTGGTTTTAAATATGTTTTTACTTTTAAAATAATGCAGGATGTTTTCATTAATAGGAAAAAGGGTTATAAATACGCATTAGAAGACCCAAATAATTGGAAAAACATAAATTCAAAAATAGACCAATTAGGAAATACATATATATGAAAACAAAAAATAAAGGAAGCAAATAAAAGCTAACAATAACTGCAGTAGTAATTAGCCTAATAATTAGGCTAATAATTATAATACTCTCCCTCAAGTTGAAGCATGGATATCCATCATATTCAACTTGGATTTGATGTCGTCAAACAATGATTGGGGAAGATTTTTGGTGAGGATATCTACTAATTGACTATTGGATAGAATAAATGGAATACAAATCTCCCCTGAATCTTGCTTCTCTTTAATAAAATTTCTGTCAATCTCTCAATGTTTTGTGCTATCATGTTAGACCAGATTATGGGTGAATTATCACAGAACAGTTGGAGAGCAGCAGAGACCAGTATACTTAATTCACAAAGCATTATGCATAACCAGAGAGCTTCATAGATACCCAAGGATATGAAGCGAAACTCGACTTCAGTACTGCTTCGAGCCACCACTGACTATTTTATGCTTTTCCACGTGACAATATTTCCTTACATGAATGAGCAATATCTTGAGGTAGATCGCCGATCATAGTGTTTGTATAAATAGCAATAGAACGAGAGGTGTGGGGCGAGGAACACGAACCATAACCTTGTGTGCCTTTTAGTAGTGGAGGATCCTATGGATAGCTCGAAGATGTTGCTCATTGAGATCATGCATGAATTGACGCTCAATACCTGCTGCATAGTAAATGTTGATGCGAGTATCAGCGAGGTAAGTGAGTTTCCCCATAATGTGTTGGTGGTGAATCTTATTCATCGATACTGCATTAGGAACATCAGCTAACTTTCCATTGGGATCCATTGGAATCGCAACTGGTTTGCAAAGGAGAAGGCTATTCTCTGTTAATAAATCAAGCACATATTTGCATTGAGACAGACAAATGTCCCAAGTACCATAGTAACCTCCGAGTTCTTCATTTCAAATGAAGCGGCAAGATTGTCTTTCAGAGACTTCAATGTTGGTGGATCATCACCTGTGAATACAATATCGTCGGCATAGACGATAAGGATATTAATTTGGCTACTGGAGGAATGTCAAAAAAAGAGAGTGATCTAATGGAGCCTGAGATAATCCATAGCCCACTACTTATTAGTCTAGGTGAGAGTGTGATAGGGTCCCCACAAGTCACTTTGAATAAGTAAAAATGAGCGGAATGTGTGTAGTAGGGTGGATATGGAATATTGAATATTGACGGATTTAATTATTTTAAATATTGAAATCATAGAAAATTCAATAAATCTAGGAAAACTACATCTACTGGAAGACATGTCCTTCTTCCCCATGCCTTTCTGTTGAAAGAAGTAGCGCCCGGCTACCCTCTTGGTAGTTCCAATCATTCTCTCTAAACGACAATCTTGAAAGACACAAACATCAGGAGAAAAATGAGCCATGCAATTAATGTCATGTGTCAATTTTTGACAAAATGTTACACCTCAACAGAAGTGTATGTAACACAGATTCTATAGTTAGACCGGTTGTTAATGCAGGAGCCATTAGTAATTTTTATTGTATATTTTCTAGAGCATGGATAATATGTCGAGAAAGCTTGAGAATATCCAGTCATGTGATTAGTGGCACTTGAATCAATGATCCATAGACTATAAAAGACAAATGAGGTGAGCGTCATAGGAATGGTACCTTGACAGACATGAGAGGTAGATGGGCGAAAGAGAGTTGATTGAATCCATGGATTAATTGCTCTATCTGACTATTAGGTGACTCTACTGATTCCGAAGTATTCCGAGTGGGAGCTGGTTGTGTCCCAATAGATTCAAATGTCGTAGTGAGACTTTTGGTAGAGGAGGATTTGGCTGAAGTTTTGTATACTAGTTTACCGTGGATTTTCCAACACTTGTCACTAGTATGGTTGAGTTTTTGACAGCAGTCGCGAGTGGATTCAGTGGCTTGAGATAGCATAGATGAGCGTTGAGTACTATTAGTGACCAAGGAAAATGATTCGACTGTAGTGGAATTGTCGAGCTTGACAAGTCTCCCGCTCTCTTCGCTTCGAATGTCTGTGAAGTCAAGGTATCCAGGCAAAGAATACGGCCCTAGACTTCATCAAGGTCTTTATTAAGGCCCGCCTAAAATTGGAATATGCGCTTTTTTTTCCACAACTTTCTAAAAGAGAAAATGGTCCGCTTGAGAGTCCCACGTATAGTCATGGTCGATATCGCATTCCATCCATAAGGCCACCAAATCATTGTAGTATTGGTTCATGGTCCTCGACTTTTGTTTCGCCTCGTGAATCTTTTGGAAATCTCACAATGTTGTCCGCAGTTTCCTACATCCGAGTAGGTATCCCGAACTGCAGCCCATACGACACTGGAAAAAGTAATATATACCAGCGGCCAATCGTAGTCTCCATGGAGTTAATCAATCACGACATGACCATGAAATTCTCCATTTTCCATGCTCCATATGTTCGGTTAGTTTTTGGAGGTTCACAAATCATACTTACGAGATAACCGAATTTTCCTTGACAAACAAGGACATGGCTTGGGACCATTGGAGAAAATTAGAACCGTTAAGTTTATGGGTGGTGATTAGGAAGTTCATCTGATTTTTTTTATCCTCCTGTCTGCGGAGGGATTGAGGTCAGTGTCGATTCTCTAGCGGACTCAAGCACACCATCAAGAGGAGGCGCGTTACTGGAGGAGTCTGCCATGACGCTGTCGGAGCCAAAGGAGATGTTGGATTGTCGAGACACAGAAGGATTCCGACTGCAGGAGGAAGGGCTGGCAGCGAGAGGAAAGTCAGAGGAATCAATGTTTGAACCTTGAAAAATTCCACGGACCCGAACGGTCTGTGGTCTAGTAAACAAATTGCAGGAAAGAGGAAAATACTATCAACAGTAGCAGTATTTTTCGATTGGGATTTCTACTGGAAAGAGAAAGCCTTGCTGAAAATTTGTAGGGTTGGGATTTCAACCAAAGAGAGAGCCTCGCTGAAAATTGACGGGGCCAACCGACGGTAAGACTGGCCGTAAAAAACCTGCAGAAATAAAACTGCATGTGGTCGGCAGCTAGGCTGAACCTCCAAGGTTCAAACCATGGCTCTAATGGCATGTTATGGCTCTGATGCCATGTTAAATTTTAGAATAATGCAGGATGCGTTCTTTGATAGAAAAAAGAGTTAAAAATACATATTACACGACCCAAATAAATGGAAAGACATAAATTCAGAAATAGAACAATTAGGAAATACATAAATATGTAAATTAAAAAAAAACAAATAGCAGAGTAATCAGCCTAATAATTAGGCTAATAATTCTAATAGTTTTCATATTTGACCATTTAGCAATGTGTGATCTATATGTCAATCAAGTGGTCACCCAACATCATTGTACAGGGTCACAACTCTCTCAACAGTCACACTCAGTGACAAATAATATGGGATTAGATGCAGGCGAACCTCTTGCCAATGCCTAGATTTTTAGTGGACTCCTTATACCTTTATTAAGGGTTTAGACCCGCACTAGTGAGCACTGAAGGAAGGAATAAAGTGGCCCTTTGTCTAGATTCTTAATATGTGTGCTTATAAAAGTCGTTTGATTTGACAGCTTCTTCATATTATGTTGGTCAACACGTGAACCTCTCTAGTTAATTTCCCTCGTGAACATGCATCCATACATAAAGAGACGCCCAAGTGTAAGCATGCGCGTGTGCATGCCTTTTTAACTGGCATACTCGTGCTAAAAAACTACTGCTACTTCTTATATCGAAGTTATACATTATTTACATGATATTTGTTTCATTTGTAGGTCTGAATCAATTCATTGGATGTGGTAGTTTGATGCCAACAATTTTCATCTTTTTGCAATATGGTGCTGCAGTTGCTGCTTCGACTTATTGCCTCACATTTTTCTTTACTGATCATTCAATTGCGCAGGTAGATAATTTCTATTATGTCGCTCAAATATTTCAGTAATTTTTTGATAATTTCAATATTTAAGTTTTCTTTTTCTGAATTGCAGAATATTGTTTTACTGGTTCACTTTCTTAGTGGGCTTATCCTGATGGTTATTTCCTTCATTATGGGCCTTGTTAATGCAACCACAGAAGCTAATTCTTTCTTAAAGGTTTGCCTCAAGAGTTCTTGTATGTTGTAGTTTATGGGCGTGCAATTGGATTTATAGCTTTGTTCTAATAGGCGCGTCTTTTTCATCATTCAGTTTTGAATCAATAATATTGTTTTTAGTTAATGATTTCGCATTAATTCCCTCGAGGTTAGCTGTTCGTAAAAATAATTATTCTCCTAGCGACATCAGGTGGAATCAGTTTAGCTAATTTATTCTGCTAAAAAAATATTAAAATTCGCATCTTTGGGGCAACTTAACAATCAACCTTAGATGTACAGATGGGATATTCAGAGATGAATGTCAGGATAGCCTCCATACCAATTTCAGGGACATAATTTGGCACGGGATGTAGTATTATTTTGCTCTAGACTAACCAGTATTTTCATGGCACCAAATCTCTAAATTCTCTTTTAATTGTAGATTAGTCGCGGTATAGAGGACCGCTTTAGTGCAAGCAAAATAATCTGTACAAATGTTGTTAGGAAATACCACCTGAAGTACCGTCTAAATTACAGAATAGAGGACAGCTTCGGTTTTAAAGACTAGCTCGAGCAAAACTTTAACAGGGAACATAACAATCCCGAAAGAATATCTGGGAGAACATGAAAAATGTTTTGTTAATAGTTGATACTATCGTTCCAATCAATCCTTATGGAGCTGATGATGGGTGGAACACAATTTGGGCGAAATCCTTAAAGAAAATCTTGAACAAGATTCAATCTGCATCCGTTCAAGCTTCAATTCAGAATATAAAGCCTGTATAGCTAGTGCTATCTATTACGGTGGAGGAAGATATTCCGCAGCCGAAGATGAAGAATATCGTGGAGAAGAAGAAGACTAAAGGCTTAAAGAGTAGACTAGGGAATGCTTCACCTAAGTTGGTTATTGCAAATTTGGGAGAGAAATCCCTCGATACCTTAACTTTGTACAATTTCTTCTTTGTCCATCCGGGGTCATATAATATGAAGAGTCTCGATTTCAGTTACGTTTTGTATGTTATTAATGAAGACGTACCTGATTAACAACCAATTTAACTCGAATCCTAATTTCAATTATAATGAAAATTCTTAAATCATATAAAATCACGATATGTTCGAGGAAAACAAAGATAACAATAACGACTAGAATGGATAATGACGCTTCTGTCTCCAAATTTTAGGGGACGTTAATTGCTATAGAATTGGAATTCTTAGATTCAGAAGCACTTGCGGAAGAGCCAATTGCTACAACTCAAGAGGAAATACATTCAGATTTAGTTCAAGAATTGGAGAAAATAACGGAAGTGAACTAAAGAAGTGAGAAAAAAGTGTTACCTCCAAGAATTGCTCCAAAAGACGAATCAAAACAAGTGGTTATCCAAGAGGAGTCGGTTTCATCGATACAAGAAGCACCTGTTCGAGAGAAACCAGGGGAACCAAATAATAAAATGAACTACAATGTTCTAGTCCATCTCAGGAAATTACCAACTAAGTTAAGCATTTACGATGCTCTGATCATGTCAAAGGAATGAGGGAAGCATTGGTAAAAGCCTTACTAGATCATGAGATCTATTTGGCTCAGTTTGTTAGTACTTCCTCGGATGATGTTGTTCATTGAATGAATAGTCAAAGGTAACAACCGTCTGATATATATTTCATTAAACATTAACAAATTTATGCTCTCAAGTGTACTTTTGGATCTTGTCTCCTCCATTAATATAATGAACATAAGGACGTTGGCGTACTTGGATATTGATGTCTGTAGATTAACAGCGCATAAGATGATATTACGAGGCTTCAACCAGAAAGAATAAAGAGCACTTGGGTCAATCACGTTGCTGTTGAAAATCGATGACTTAATAACAACTGTAAAATTCCATATCATTGATTTTGAGACGTTCAATGCCCTTCTTGATCGACCTTGGATACATGAGCATAGGATGGTTCCCTCATCTCTGCATCAGTGCATTAAATATTGTTATGAAGGACAAAAGTACTACACAAAAGGAAACTTGCAATTGTTTTAGATCCATGAAGTGAGGATTACAAAGATACTTTTTAATATGCTACCCCTAAAAAGACAATCTTCTCCAGAAATGCATTGTCCAATAAAGAAGAATGTCCAGAAAATTCAAAAGAAGAAAAAGGACAAGAGAGGACAATTTTTTAAGACTCGAACTCGAGGTCGAAGCCGGGGACTAGGATGAGAAAGAGACAATAAAATTGTTGAGAAGAAGAAGACACCAATTATCAGCATGGACTTGGAAGATAGTTCTAAGTAAGAAAAACAAAAGAAAAACATCATGATAATAAATTGAAAGAGGCCTCAGCTCGAGATTTTCTTGGAATATGAAGGCAAACATGATTATTTGTTGATGTATAATAAGATTAATTACTATGTACAAGCCATGACACTAACCCCAATTTCTTCAAATAAACTTGAGAGTTTGGCGATCAAGTAAGTACATGGTGTTAGCACAAATCCCGATCAAGTTCTTTGTTTCTTCTTTTAGTTCTAAAACTAATGTTGAACTATAAGCAGTTATCTCTTCTGAATTAATTGAATTGTCTGTTGAATGGTATCTCTGTGTTCAAAAACATATTCAGAGTGGAATTATGCCTAAGCAATATTCAAAAGATGAATCTCAACTTTTCGAAAAACACTAGAAAAACAAGATCGTGCTTTTAATTCAAAAGAAAGTGTAGGTTTCCAAACAGTCGGGTCTGTTGATGATATGGAATTTTGTTTGTTTGTTCCCGATCTGAACGGAGATTGCGTAGAAGCGCCGGAGAGTTCTAAAGATCCTTTAATTTAAGATTCTCCATCAAAATTTGAAAAGATCAAATCAACGATCGATGAATTGAAAGAGATCGACTTAGGAACTGAAAGGAGCTTAGTCCAACTTTCATCAATTCTCTACTCTACAAGGAAGAATTCATGAATATGTTCAAGCTACTATCATAGTACAAGGATTGTTTAGCCTAGAATTATGATGAGATGCCTGGACTAGCTCGGGAAGTTGTCATGCATCAATTTAGAGTAGATAAAAATGCAACTCTACTCAAACAAGCTCCGAGGAGAATACGTCTAGAGAGCGAACAAGTGATAATTGAAGTGAAGAAACTATCGGTTCTATTTGTGAAGAACAGTACCCGACGTGGTTAGCTTGTGTTGTGCCAATTAAAAAGAAGAATAGTTAGATCCAGATATTTCCAGATCTGTGTCGACTTCAGAGATCGCAATAAAGCGTGCCCAAATGATAAATTTTTGCTGTCAGTTCCAAAATTGATGGTATGTACTGCGTCGTCTCATACAATTTTTTTCTTTCATGGGCGGATCGTTGTGATACAACCAAAGAAGATGAGAAATTCACGGTTTTAGAACACCAATCAGGATTTGTTGCTACATAGTAATGTCTTTTGGACTTAGGGATGCTAGTGCAACCTACCAGCCAGCAATGACATAGATCTTTGATGAACTCATTCATAATCAGGCCAGGTGTTATGCATATGAGTTAGTCGTCAAGAGCAAACAAAAGGACAATCCTCTGTATACTTTGAGAATTATCTTCAACGACTATGACAATTTAATCTTGAAATGAATCCCTTAAAATACGTTTTTGGTGTCACTTTCGAGATGTTTTTAGGATTTGTTGTTCGGCACTACGGAATTGAAAGAGATCCCCATAAGATTAAAGCTATCTTTGAAATGTATCCTCCTAAAAGCTTAATGTAATTATGATTTTTTTATGGCAATCTAGCATATCTAAGCCGTTTTATATCTAAATTGTCAAGTAGGTGTCAGTTTTTTAATGTATTGATCAAGATAAACGTCAAGTTCACTTGAGATTATAAATGTCAACATGCTTTTGAAAAGCATAAAACAATATATGATGAAATCTATTTTGGCAGCCATGGTCTCAAATTGACCATTGATACTGTATCTGCGACTTTAGATGACTCCCTCGAAGCCATGTTAGCTTAGTTCAATGAATAATGTAAGGAAAACACTTTATACTATTTAATTTGTCTAATTTCAGCTGAGGAAAAGTATCCTTCGATTAAGAAACTTTGTCTAGTTTTAATATTTGCAGCTCAAAAGCTCAAGTCATTACATGTTTTCTTATAGGGTCAAACTTTTTTTAATGTTAATCCATTATAATATTTGATGACCCGACCAACATTATCTGGTAGGTTGGCAAGGTGGTCGATAAGACTATTTTAATTTGATATGACATTTTTGCCTCTTCATGCCATGAAAGGGCAAATTTTAGTAGATTTGCTAGCGGCGCACCGGTTACCGGCAGTCTCCTCTCAAAGACTATATGTCGGACAAGCAGATCATGAACCTAGATGACCGCAATGTTCGATTTGGGAGTTTACTTTTATGGAGCTTCTTCAACACAAAAGGACAGAATCACAAACAATGGTGCATGATAAAGCAGAAATCAAATTGATCTTTATTGCTACAGAGCAGGGAATGTTAAGATTTTTCTATCATTTAATAGAGCTTTGTACAAATAATGAGGCAGAATACTAAGCATTGATAAATGGACTGGAGTTAACAATAATAGTGGGAATAATGAATATTAGCATTTACGGTGGCTTCCGGTTAATCATTAATAAAATTGCCGACGGATACAAAATTTTGAAGCCAAGACATGAACAATACTTTCGATGTATGATGAAACTGTTGAAGCAAATTCCCAATATGACAATTTATAGAATTTCAAGATGAGAGAATGCTTTAGCATATGTTTTAGTTATGCTCGCAAAAGAAACTGCATGTCTACAAGAAAATTCCATCGACATATTAGTACAATGACGTCAAGTTCTCTTGCAAATTGATATGGACAACTTACATAAATTGGGAAATAAAGAAACAGTAGCAGTAGTTACTAAAGGAGGAGCGGAAGATTGGTGTCATCCGTTTATTTTGGTCTCCTCCCAACCCTAACAAAAATTAAATAAAACCTAGGAAAATTCAGTTTTAAGGATCCTGAAATATTTTTCCAAAAGTTAGGAATTGATTATATAGCATAAGGGAGGAGAAAAAAATAAAAACTTTAATTTTGGGTTTCGGATTTCATACCTTAAGCGACAAAACCCCTCTGTTTCTCTCTGTTTTACTCTTTTCTCACTTCCGGAGCTCACAGACATGTGTGAAGCCTCGCCACTTAGGAAGATGCTACTCAGCTTACTTTCTCCCTCAAACGAAGCTCCCGCAACCTTCCTCCCCTTCTCTTCTCTCTTCTCCTTTGCATAGGAAGCAAGCAGGCCTCTCGCAACTTTCCTTCAACTGCGATGCCTTATTTCTTCAATAATAGCTGCTTAAAGAAGGCTAGCTCAAACAGCTCGGGCCACCAAAATGAATGCTTGCTTGCTTGACAGCGAGATCGCCTCTCAAACTCGTTTTCTTCTCACTTCGGCTTCGTCTTCTTCCCTATCTCGCTCTTGGCTTAACTCCCCTTCTCTCCCTCTATCTCAAGCAGTTTGTTCAAATGAAGTGATAATCTTGGTTATAGCTGTGGGGGCGCGAGCTATTCGAATGGCACCTATTTCGCAAGTGCTGTAAGCAGACACTTAGAAAAAAAATTTTGCATTATCTAAATTTAATTATTTAATTATATTAATTATATTTAAATACTTCTTTTTGCAAATTTTTGTTGTTGAGATCAATCACTCGCCACTATTTTATCATTACTTCAAGATTTGTAGACCCGACTTCAGCAATTTACTTTTTCTTCTCTTTTCTAGTTTTTTTACTTTTTTTATGTAGACTTAGCATTTGCAATTGGTTAATCTATAACAAATTTCTTCTTTTCATGGTTGATGTCTTGTACTGGTGTTGCACTATAAGAACCTTTATTTTTGCTTGGAATTTGCATGGAGATGTGTATTCATCTCTAGGATATAAAACTCAAAATCACGCTTGTCTGGCTCGGCCATAATATCTTGTTTATTCAGTTGGAATTATTTAATATTATATTCCTCATGTTGAGCGAATAGGTTATGTTTTGGTATAGGAGTTACATTACATTAAAAGCTTGTTAGAGTAGAAGTTGATTATATATGAGTTACATTACATTAGAATCTTGTTTTAGTAGAAGCTGATCAAGATTTCATTAAAATTGTCTTTAAATTTTTAATACATATATGCCGCCATGTGCGTTTGTTAATTTTAACTATGATGTTCTGGATCTTTGGGATCTTGTGCTTTGTTTATTGGTAAATTTGGAGTATTGGTAACAGATAATTATGTGAATGTCCTTTTTAAGCATAAAACTGTTAATAGTATCCTATGTGTGATGGATGATCGGTTTGCCACAATCAAGTTTTGGACTTCCTAAATAATCCATTAAAGGCTTGATCCGAATGTGGCTTGAAGTTTTCTTTCTTATTTTTTCAATTTTTTTTGTCTCGTTTGTTTTCTCTATAATGAAGAAAAGTGTATTTTCTCAGAATTTCTTTAGGCTATCGCCGTCATTTTGCTTTGCGGATGGGCTTGCATCTCTTGCTCTTCGACAGCAAGATATGAAAATGGGATCAACGCATCGGATTCTTGACTGGAACATTACTGGTGCTTCTCTGTGTTATTTAGCTGTTGAGGTAACTTTTGACATAATTTCCTTAGGTATCAGTTTTATTAATTAGCGTGCTATTGTCTTTCTACACTGTTTAATCAAGGCTGTCTTGTCTAACTCATCTTGATATTTCTTGGAGGCTTTGTTATCTCAATAGACTCGGTGATTCCCTCATGCTTTGACTTAGGTAACCTGTAAGACCTGGCAAAAGTCTCCCTTTTACGATTGCTTCCTAAAGAAGTCCTTGCCATCCTTTCAATTTTAATCTACATTTCTGGCCACCTTTATCTTATTCCATTCCTTTCCTATAAACAATTAGGTACAGCTTCACTTTTTCATTTGATATGCTAAGGCATTCAATGTTCTGATGCTGGGAACCTGTTACACAAGCTAACTGTGGTGAAGAGCTGCATAACATGTTGACCGTTTGGTTGTACATCATAGGAATCCAAACTATTGAACGGTGGAACTGGAAGCGAGTATATGAGGGGAAAGGCTTTCAAATTCATTTCAACAATTAATAATTTAATGCATCCAAAAGCCACTTTTTATATTAGCAGTCAAACAAGCTAATAAAGGATAACTTTGAAAAAAAACCTAAGATAACCATGAAAATATAATCCTATCAAGATATAATATGCTCTGATCCGACTGATTCTTTTTTATGCAGATTGCTGTGTACTTTCTTCTAACCATTTCTCTTGAATACGGACGTCACTACAAAATTAGGTCGACAATAAGTAGAGTTTGGTGGCATCTTTTACACTATCTGAATAATGACACGCCTCAGAGCTATTCTGAGCCTCTATTGGGATCATTTGGTGATTCCTCGATGTTAATAACTGATGAGGATGTAGATGTTTCAGCTGAAAGGCAGAGAATTCACAGTGGCCTTGGAGACAATGCTATAATTTGTCTGTGCAATCTGAGAAAGGTATTTGAAAATGTGATACCAAATCAATAATCTCAAATATGTTTACTTAAACAGACTTGTTATCAGGCTTATCATACATTTTACATTTCAAAACAGGACATAAGCTGAAACTTTGAGTTAATGCTTGAATTTGGTGTTTCTTCTGATGTCGCTGATGATGCTTTAATGTTGCTCTATGAGTTCTCAGGTCTACCCTGCAGGGAAAAAACATACTGCAAAGGTTGCAGTTCATTCTTTGACGTTTGCAGTTCATGAAGGAGAGTGCTTTGGGTTTCTGGGAACAAATGGAGCTGGGAAAACTACAACACTCTCAATGTTAACTGGTAAGTATGCAGGGTATCAGTTCTGCTGATAATGGCAATACATCAGTACATTTTATTTCTCTGAAATCTAAATTTCTATTGCTTTCCATCCTTTGAAGACTAGTTGCAAAATTGTAGAAGAGTTGTCGATCCCCAATCCTCACTTTTCTTCTTTGAAATGTAATCTTTCTTTAGGTTGTGCCTTCTGAATCTGTAATATTTTTCATTTCAAAGCTGTCTAGATTAGGGGCATCATTTGAACATTGTTCCAAGTTATAATTGATATATTTTAGGATATCTCGTGTGCAGTAGAATTCCATCTAATATTTATTTTTAAAAATTGAGATTCATCCTCATTAAACCCTTTTTTGTGCTTTCATTCAGCTTCAATAACCGTTGGGGCTGTTACAGTTTGAATTTTTTTTTAAATTAAGAATATTATAATTGATATGGTAATAAATTATTATTGTATTTGTAAATCCTAGAAATAGTAATCTTTTTGAGAATGAGAAGATATGATGTATTTGACGTGGGCACTGACACACCCGACTCAGGACGCAAAAATGCCAGCCGGCTGAATGGGCTGGCCAATTCCCTCTCCAGTCCAAGGGACCATTCCAGAGCAGAAGGTCGCGAGGCTAATAGAAGGGGCGGGGTAGAAGGATCGCGAGACAAGTAAAAGAGGCGGGACTACCATCTCTTTTATGCGCTTCTCTATGTATGGGAAGGCCTTTAATGGCTATTTTCTGGAGTTATTCTACCCCTTCCTCTTGTGTGGGTGTTTCCTTTCCTATTCTTTCCTTTTTCCCTCCGATTGGAATCTATAAATTATTGTTGTTTTCAAAGAGTTAGGGCAGTCTTGGTTTTGCAAAATTCAGATTCGTGTGTGGAGTGTTCTCCCTATTCCAGGGTTGTATCTGAAAAGGTGATGGTGCTCCGATTGTATCCTACACTAAGGTGGTTTTGTTTCTCCTCCTTTACCCTCGCCAAACCCTTATCCTCTCCTCTCTTCTCCTCCACCTCGGGCCTCCCCATATTTCATTTCAGCTCTTTGCCGCCCTTTCCTATAACCTACCCTTGCTGACCATTCACCCGACCTACACCCTAGCACCCTGTCGCGCTTTCCCTGCAGCCTACCCTCGCTGTCCAGCCCTCCAACCAGCACTCCAGCCCACCTACCGGACCCCAAAACCCCCTTCCTGACCTATCTCACAGCTACCAACCCTTCCCCATACCCTCATTACATTGCCTCTCGAGTCTCCTCCTTTGGGCCCTAATAGGAAATTGATCTGTCGTCGTTTTTTTTTTTTTCTTATTTTTAATTTTGTTGTGTTGTGCAGTAATAAAGTTCGCTTTGTGTTCCAATAAATATCGACTAGTTCAGATATCTGTATTTCTTGTATAACAGATGATAATGCCATGTTCTTGTGCTTTACAATTTTGGAACAATGTAAAAAATAGATGAGCAGGGAAACTATCTCTAGTTTGACATGACTGATCATTGGTAATTCTGCTATCATTCGATGGTGTTATGACTAGGAATTGTTAGGTGAAGTGTCATCTTTGTACATAGAAAGGTCCAAGTAATAAGTAGAATTTCTTTATTTTTTTTATTTTTATAGGTCTTTTTTTTTTGGAAATTTTTTTTGTTCTGTATCTTTCAGTCTTTCTTTTTGAGTGTTCATGATTTTAAAACAATATTTCTTTGTTTTCAAGTATGTATAAGAGTCAATAGTTTTAGAGCATCTGCTTTTTTTTCTTATTAAGTTAGAAAACATCTGTTGATTTAGTTGTTGCTTTTATAGTCTATAAAAATGGTTTGATGTTACAATTCTTATCCACATACTTCATGTAGTATAACTATAAGAATCCAAAAAATATAAAAGGTTAGATATCATAAAACAGTAATTTGAAATTTATTTGTTTCGATAAGGCAGTTCAAATAGAACTCGAGAAGTACTTTTGACTGGAATCAAAGCTAATCTCAAACCTAGAATGTTAGGGAAAATCCCTGCTTACTAGGAGGATGCAAGCTGCACAATTCGTGTGTGTTCTCTCCTAAGTGGGCACTAACTTGAGCAGGATGAGTAACTTTCAGAATCTGGCAATCATATCTGCTATTTTTCTATTAGGATGAAGTATTTGCCATGTGGTACATCCTTTTGTTATTTATGCATTGTCACTCTGCTTCTTTACAGGAGAAGAATGTCCAACAGATGGAGCTGCCTTTATTTTTGGATCTGAAATTAGGTCAAATCCTGATTCCGCACGTCAACATGTAAAACTACTCCGTTAACCTTTTTCAAATTATGTAAATAAATGTTGTTTTCTCTAATTTCTTTTTGGGCATCTGTAATCTGCGTTTCATTTTGCTTGTTTTTTACAGATAGGTTACTGCCCACAGTTTGATGCTCTTTTTGAGTTTCTTTCTGCTCGTGAGCATCTTCAATTTTATGCAAAAATAAAATCTGTTCCGGAGAATAGAATAAATAATGTAAGAGGACAAGTTCTTGTGTTAACTGATACGGAGTCATTGTTTTTTGTTCACTATACAACTTTAAATATGCTTAAATCATTCGGTATTTTTTTCTAGGTTGTTAATGAAAAGTTGACTGAGTTTGATTTGTGGAACCATGCGGATAAGCCATCATATACCTTAAGCGGTGGTAACAAAAGAAAGTTGTCTGTTGCTATCGCAATGATTGGTGACCCTCCAATTGTGATTCTTGATGAACCATCTACAGGTGTGCGCAATCAACTAATAGAAAATTTTCTTTATGTGTACACTTGCTGCTCTTCTTTGTAAGGGATTGCAAATCACTTCCCAATACTGTCTGAAATTAAGTTGGAATAAAAATGAGAGCAAGTATCTTTGATGGTTATGTCGGCCATGGATTTGGTTTCCAGTCAGGATTTTGAAAATGATTTATTTAACTTAATTATATAATTTTGATTTTAAAAATAATATTTTAATTTTGAAAAGTTAGACCAGATGGATCTCATATACTTGATAGTTTAAATAATCAAACACCGCCCTACAAGCAAAACGTTCATCCCAAGAGATTAGCATATTGCCTGACAAAGGGAGCTCGATTATATAAATTACAGAATTCATGACATCAATTTGGTCTACGAACCTTTTATGTGTAGCGGACAAGTTCTCCTACCTAATATAAAAATCAGATTGGGTTTATTTTACTTAGGTTTCAAGTTCCCTATAGAGGCAAACCTCCATGGTTAATTGCATCTCAAATGACTGAAGTCACTCAAGAAAACTGTCAATTAAGATCAGTGGTTCTGTCTTCAAGAATTCAAAGTTAAGTTTTCAAGACTGGACATGGAAAAGCAAGTGGGAGTGACTCAAGTAGGAATAGTTATTTTCAAGAGTCCAAGGGAGTGAAAGGTAGGGGATGTCACAGATCCGAGGAAAACTAGTGACTTCTCAAACTATCATATTCTTTGGTTTTATGTTTTGAAAATGATGTTTTAATGTTTACTCCGGCAATTTAATTAAGTTTATGGCTTACGTCCGCATGATATATGATCGTGCAAACAGCCTAGAGAGATAGGAGGATTTACGTCGTTCGGTAAGGGTTGGGACTTATATTACATCACATGGTCGTGCAAAAACTTAAAGATAATGTGAGGATTTACGTCGTGTCCGACGAATAACCTCGACGTCCTATAGGATATGTTGTTTTAAACTAAAAAAAGTTTTGTTGAGGTAAACCTTGTTTTATGTCAAGTCTTGATTGGTCAGCAGAAACGCTTTGTCATTTACTTGCGTCCTCGTCGTGCTACCCACGAAGCTTGTTCTGAGCTTCTTGTCGTATCGACTTCGGGTTTAAGGTTTAATGTGTACATGCAATGGTTTGGTCCGTGTTCTGTCGCAGTGTACCTCCTAATCAGGAGTCCTATCGTTCTCTACCCTAGGGGTTTTGCAAGTTTTATAAGCAAATGGGGGAATGAAAGAACAATAAAAGCACAGTAAAGAAAAGCAATAGAAAGTGCAGTAAAGATGTTAAAATGCAGTAAATACAAGATAAACTTATGTATTTCATGTGTCTGTTGCTCCTGCAAAAGGTATCAATATCACAGTTAAATGTAAACAAGTATTGCAGAGATATTAACTAGCTCGGCGAACATTTCTGTATATGTAAGTACAATAACAGATAATCTATAGATGAAAGATCGAAGTTGGTCGTAAGAATTCTGGCTCGGGGTGGGCTCAGAGCTAGGTTGTGTGCTTTATAATCCAACCTTGAATAGAAGCTAACCCAAACTATCGAAGGAGGGCAGCTCCTGACCAAAATTGAAGCAATTAACAAGTGAATTTTAATATAATTTTATCAAAGTTTCTTTAATTTTGCATGCATACAGAGTTTATTTAGGAACCAAAAGTAATGATGTCGCAAAAGGATTTATAATATTAGTGTAAATGTTTGGAGAAGTGTAGTATCTGTGTAAATGTTTGAAGAAGTAAAATAGTCCATAAGTTGCTTACTTTGATCGGATCAGAACTATCAGCAACCTATAAAAGCTAGGGGCAACTTCGCACCAAAAGAAGTGAATAATATCATTGATACTGCTCTCCTCTCATTGAGGTCATCGAGGCGAGAGATACTATTCTATCATCTCACCTTAGCACGCATAAGCATTGTCTACATCACCCTAGACCCCGAGCCGTCCGACTTACAGCCTTTCTTGATGACCTCTAAATCTCTACCCTATATGCACTTATATCAGGATACAAGTACATCATCTAAGTCGTCAAGTGAGAAGAAGAAAAGAAAATGAATCAAAGGGTAAAGATCAGTGGACCCAATTCCCAAAATAGCAATAAAGTGAAACCCAAAACAATAGGTAAAGCTACCCTAAACCAGTCTCAAAATAGTAGGCAAAAGCCTCCAACAACTGCTCCAAAACAATGGGCAAAAGCCCCAGAAGCAACTCTAAAGTTGTAGGCAAAAATGCCCTCGACAGTGACTCCAAAACAGTGGGCAAAAGCCCGCAAAACCAATCTCCAAGACAGTGGACAAAAGCCCCCAAAACCAACTCAAAAATAATGGGCAAAAGCTCGCAAAACCCACCCAAAAATAGCGGGCAAATGCCCAAAAAATTGGCTTTTAAGCCATTCAAAATAACAGCCCAAATCAGCCCAAAAGTAGCATGTATAGGGCTCCAAAATTGTCAGAGAATCAGCCCCAAAATAATATGTAAACCTCCAAAATCAATTAGCAAACCGGCCCAAAATAGTGGGCAAAAGCTCCCAACAGAAACTCCAAAACAGCGGGCAAAAGCCAGCAACAGCAGCTTCAAAATAGTGGACGAATCTGCCCAAAAGATTGGCATTTAAGTCATTCAAAATAACGACTCAAATCAGCCCAAATGTAGCATGTAAATGGTTCCAAAATAGTTAGAAAATCAGCCCCAAAATAATATGTAAACCTCTTTGTTCTTTTTTTTTATGAAGAATTAAATGATAATCTCCTTACAAAAAAAAAAAAAACTTACCTCTTGAATTTTGATGAGCATCCCAAATGAATAAAGCCCCTTTTTTTATCTGACTAAACATGAAGAACTTCCAACTCCCATGCGTAGGCATAGTGATAAGCAGGTAAGGAAAACAATGTTTACTTGCTTGATGGAAATACATAAGAATTGAATGTTAGGTATGATGATTCTCTTCATTAAAATCTTTAATAATGCATCAAAACTGAAACCATGTGACTTGAGTTAGCTTTGCAAAGATTAATCCACAAAACAAAGCTGCTAAACAAAGAAATCAAACCCAAAGGTATTGCAAGGGAACAACTTCAACCCCTTAATCAAACCAGCAAACCATCCAAACTATGGTTAATTGAAGTAAAAGAAGAAAAGAAGCCATTTTGTTAAAAGAGTTATTTTTTATATACGAATAGCATTGAGCTCCAAGCAGAATAACACTAGAACCACAAGAAATGAAAGAGGAGAAAGGAGAGGACTTACCTTGCTCGCTGCTTAGCCCAAAAAAAAAAAAAAAAAAAAAAAAAAACCTTAAAGATCTTAAATACGGAAAGGATGAACCAAGCAAGGAGAGTCCAACCAAACAACCAACCTCAAGCCCTCTCCATTCATGATATTTTATAGCCAAAGAAAGAGGAGCTTTTAGGGAAGAGGGAAGAGGCGACCTAGGGAAAAGGAAAGGTCAGCCGACCAGTTCTTTGCGAAGAAGAAGGAAAGTTGGTCGCAGATCCCTACAAAGAAGAGGAATGAACCGGCTAGGGCTGCATTCAACCGAAGGATAGGGAACCGAATCGGGTTCGATCGCGCGTGCTGGGGTATCAAGAAGAAGAATCTGGAAGAGAGGGATCCAGTTAGGGCTGCGTTCGGCCGAAGGAGGAGAAGGATCGGCCGAAATCTCGAGCGAGAGAGGGGAGTTCCGAATGGGGGGAGCCATGGATCGAGTGCGTGAGTTTTGGTTTAATAGGTTTTTTTTAATTATATTATTATTATTTACTTAAAATCCCTGATTTGCGCAAGACTGGTTCGTGCTCAAAACTATATCAAAATAGGTATCCCTCCTAGGTAAAATCAACATTCCGGAGGCACTCGCACGGTCCATTTTTTCATCCGAGGTCTTTTGGACAGGTTGCTCGTGTGTGAAATTATAGCAATATGGTTGTCCTTAGTTGTGCTTAGGTAAAATCAACGTCCATGATGCACTCGCGCGGTTCATTTCTTCATCCAGGGTCGTTTGGACAAGCTAGTCAACGATTAGATCAAAAATGCATCAAATTTAATTTTCTATGAATTTTAATTCATGATTGATCATTTTCAAATTAATTTCATTTTTAATTATCGGTGAAGCGTATGCAAGTGTAGGTGATGTGAATGTGGTGTGCACCATTCACCCTAGAGCTTAAAGGTTTTATAGAAACCCTCTTTGAGTCTCATCATGTTGATGATTGTCCAAAATCACACATGTGAGACCCCAAAAAGAGCTAAGAGGTGGTTTGAATTTTTAAGAGGGGCAAATCTTGTCGCTAGACTTCTAAGATGGTCAAAAAGAAAATTTAAGGTTAGATCCTAGGCTCTAGAAGTAAGGAATACCTCAAAATAAGATCAACAATGAAACCCAATAGGAGTGGTGTGTTGGACAAGCACACTACGTGTATGGGTGTTGACTTAATGGATCAACAAAACCAAAGAGTCGTTTGAGTAAACCTACTTAAGACATGCAAAAGATCGAGCCGGGTTCAATATTGAACTTAAGCTGGGTTCTCAGTCGGAAATTCCCGACTCAAGGGTTTGAGAACAAGTGAGTTGGGTCCTCCACCTGGGAGTTCCCAACTCAAGGAAGGATTCGAGAACAAATGAGTTGGGTCCTCCACCTGGGAGTTCCCAACTCATGGAAGGATTTAAGAACAAATGAGTTGGGTACTCCACTTAAGAGTTCCCAACCCAAAGGCATGAGTGCATTGAAGATCTTTAAAAGTTTCTGCTGAGGATGAAAGGATTTGTTGTTTGATTTGATTTTTTTGTTTTAATTTTATTTTTGGGTGATTTAAATGAAGGGATAAGTTTGAGAAGGAGAGCACGGGGACTCACATCCAACTTGAGAGCTAGTCGCAGCAAATTTGTTATATTGGGGAGGAAAGCCCAGGGATTCACATCTAAACCAAGTGGTATTAAGCGTTGAGGAGTTGGATGATGCTTATCCTGATTGTTGAATGTTGAGATTGTTGAGTGCTGAGATTGTTGAGTGTTGAGGAGTAGGATGATGCCTTTTTCGATTGTTGAGTGCTGAGATTGCTGAGTGTTGAGAAGGAGTAGGACGATGCCTATCTCAATTGTTGGGTGTTGAGGCGTAGGAAAATTCCTTTCCCGATTGCTGAGTGTTGAGTGCTTAGGAGTAGGAAGATGTCTATCTTGATTGTTGAGTGTTGAGGAGTAGGACGATGTCTATCCCGATTGCTCTAAGTGTTGAGAGGGAGTAGGACGATGCCTATCCCGATTGCTGAGTGCTAAGATTATTGAGTGATGAGAGGGAGTAGGACGATGTCTATCCCGATTGCTGAGTGTTGAATTGCTAAGAGTTGAGAGGGAGTAGGATGATTCCTATCTCGATTGCTAAGTGCTAAGATTGCTGAGTGTTGAGAGGGAGAAGGACGATGCCTATCTCGATTGCTGAGTGCTGAGAGGGAGAAGGATGATGACTATCTTGATTGTTGAGTGTTGAGGAGTGGGACGATGCCTATCCTAATTGCTAAGTGTTGAGATTGCTGAGTGTTGAGGTTGCTGAGTGCTGAGAATTGTTAAAGTGTAGAAGTGCGGAGCCCACGAAGTGGAAGGAATGACGAACTTCGTAGGAGTGGTAAAGTTGTAGAATTGTGAAAATTTGTGAGTTCATGAAAAATTGCAAAGTATGGAAGTTTCGTGGAGCGAACAAAGAAAGGAGTACGAGGAATGCAGCTCTAGGAACTAGAATTGCGAATCCTCTTTCGCATGGTACGGAAGGATTAAGAAGAGCGCGGTCCTATATAGATAGAACCAACCAACCTCTTTCATACGAGAGATAGAACCCAGAGTTTCTGTGGAATAACACTTTGGCTCGAGAAACGAAACAACGCCAACAACAGATTGAGCGGACTTAACTCGATCAGGTCAGAATTGAAATTTGAATTTTTAATTTTGACAGTTTTGTTTTAAATTTAATATTCTGATCTTGTTTTATTTCGGAAAGTTCCTTTAATTTATTAAGTTTTGGTTTTGTTTGCATCATTCTTCTGCCCCTCAGTTTTCTTTGAAACAAGGATAAGCTCATTTCAACAGCTTTTAAATCAGTCGCACATAGTGGCAACTTTCAAAATGCATCAATTTCTAATAAATTGTTGGAGACAAATTAAACTTTGTTAACTTATTTGAAACTGAGTGCAATGTTAGATCATTCGATAACATCATACTGCTATAATGTCAAAATATAATGGTAACATTTGCTTGCGGACTATGATCTCAGCTTCCATATCCTCCTGCCTATGTGAACAATGTCCTATCTGTCGCTTGGACTTAAGTGAAAACTAACCCTTTCTCCCAAGATACACTCCAGAACAGTTCATTTGCATATGCTTAGAGGCGTGTTATTTATGAATGATCATAACTCCAAGGGCTATAGAGCCTCCAACTCCAAGTCAAGTTGATATCCAAAGGGTACCTTGTTATCATCCATCCTCCTGAAGGTGATTGAAATTCTTCTTTGTGGGACTGTCGGGACACAATGTTTGGCTAAATCTACTCAATTTCTCTTGAGAATGAGAAGCGAACCAACTTGTAGAGGAAATTGTACTGGCTTGGAATTCTCCCAGGCCAATTATCCATAATTCCCTTCCAAACATGATGTTGCATTCGTTGAGGAAAGATATCGTGCAGAAAGATCTCACAAAGTCGTGGTGGTCTATATGCGTAGGTATGTAATCTCTTTCATCGTAGATATTTATGATGCAATTGTTTGGCACACAGTCGGCTGGAAGTATGCATCAAAATAGTATCCTTTCGACCATCCTCTTTATTAGTGATGGTATTAGGTTTACTTAGTCGCGTCTGATTATTCCTGGAGGATTCCTTCACCGTCATAAGCATAGTTATAACAGTAGCCAGATTAGATAGTAATCCTTCCTTTGCCTTTCATCCATTTTCGGGGCTCAGAATATGTCATTTTCAGTAAGCTTTAGTGATGGTATTAGGTTTACTTAGTCGCGTCTGATTATTCCTGGAGGATTCCTTCACCGTCATAAGCATAGTTATAACAGTAGCCAGATTAGATAGTAATCCTTCCTTTGTCTTTCATCCATTTTCGGGGCTCAGAATATGTCATTTTCAGTAAGCTTCTGGTGCGTCCCCTGTCTCTTAAATTGAAGACACTTGATTATCTTTTCTTGCTCATACCTATAACATACATCGATATGCAGCTCTAGCCCTTCCAAAATGTCGACGTATTTCCCTTGTATCCTTTCAAAGTGTTCAAAATTCTGCATCCATACCTTTTGGAATCCTTCTAGCTCCTCTTAAATTATTTGCAACTTTCTTGGTAAAACGAATGGCGATACGTATGGCTCTGCCTTTGGATGCTCCTCATCCCATTGTGTTGCGAGGGTAGTTCCCTGAATTGTATATACCGTACCCAGCTCGGTTGGTGTGCGCTCGGGAAGGAAGTGAACTTTGTAAGAATCTGATGTTGACTGTCCAATTGTCTTGTAAGGTGAAGCATTCCCGACTGAATGTTTGAGTAATCTTTCATCTTGAGTGGCTGGAAGAGGCTCCATAGCTGACCCTCCTAACTACCTCCTTTCTGCTTATTCAAGTATCCCATGTTTACGACGACTGAGGTTTCTTCGTTGTGTACGTGTCAAGGGAGTCTTCCCCAGGGAAGCGCTAATGAGCTTACCCCCTGACGTCATAATCCTAGATTTCATCTTATTGGTCTCCTGTGTTGGGCTATCGTCGGCTTGGATTTCTCTCTTGATTTCTTTAAGTTTCCTTTTCTTTGCAAGTGTGTCCTCTTGCCTGTTTCAGATTTCCAATACGGGCTTTTGTCCTCGAACCTCTTCCTGATTTATAATGTCATACAGGGGCCCCTCGTACATCATTTCAACTTGTTTGAATTCCAAGTTGAAATGGGTGATTGCCCCTTCCACCACTTTCTTTTCATTTAGTGTGACTGTTTTTGAAGGAGAAGACCAGCCTCCTGCCCAATATTTTTCTACAGAAAACGGGAAAAGGTCAGCGTGTTGAATTTCAACTTAAACAAGAACAACGGATGTTTATTAATCACGTGAAATTGTCATTATTGTGCATATAAATTTGTTTTGCTTTATTTTAAAATTTTGAATGAAGGATTTAGGGGGAAAATTTCTTTATTTCATTGAAATATTTTTTATCATTTTTTCTTTTTATTCCTGGACCAAGTTACAATATAGTTTATTGCCTCAGTGCTTCTAAGAGCAATTTCTTGCTCCCTAAACATCACATCGCGTAGTACTTCTTCAGGTAACATATGTTTATTGGCAACATCTGTCTTTTGCCTTAGCAATCCACGAATTAGTAGGACCCACCGGAATAAACTTTTTCAACCACGAGCGGTCTCTCCCAAGTTGGTTCGAACTTGTCTTCTATCTTGCGATGCGCGAAACCGTATTCTCTTTTTTTTAATATGATCATAAATAGTAAAATTTGCATTAACATATGCATACACACACACACACACACACACACACACACACACACACATACATACATATATATTTATATATATATATATATATGGATAATATATTGTATGTGTAATTATGGAATCCATCTTCCCAGGCATGGATCCCATAGCTAAGAGGTTTTTGTGGAATGTCATATCTAATTTATCAACCAGAAGGGGAAAGACAGCTATCATACTTACAACTCATAGCATGAATGAGGCTCAGGCGCTTTGCACACGAATTGGAATCATGGTATGTTCAGAAAAGAATTTTCTTTCAGTAAGCTTGAAAATGACATTGATTAACTGATGGTGATAAGTAAACGTTTTCATATTTAATTTCAAGGTTGATGGAAAACTCCGGTGCATTGGGAGTCCACAGCATCTGAAATCGCGCTATGGCAATCACCTTGAGCTCGAGGTTTGTTGTAGCTTTTCATGATGTCATTCATTCACTTTTGTATTTAATCTTTGAGGCATTTACACACGTAGCACACAATTCTCATGTAGTTACATAACTCACACGTAAAGTTTCATATTTATATGCATATCACTCAAATCTCTAATATCACATCAAAAATAGTACTTTTAAAGTGAACAGCAGTTTTTCATGCATAGGTTTAAAGCACCAAAGTGCTACTTTAGGTGTGAGATATGTAAATAAATAAGAATTGTGTGCTACATATGTAAGTTTCCCTAAACCTCTTCGTTTTCTCTCAGGTAAAACCCACTGAGGTTGCTACACTTGAGATTGATAACTTGTGCAAAAGTATTCAAGAAATACTCCTTGATTTTCCAAATCATAGTAGGAGTATTCTTGGTGACCTTGAAACTTGCATTGTTGGGAGTAGTTCAGTTTCTTCGAAGAGTGTAGCAGAAATTTCCTTGACAAGGGAGATGATAATCTTAACAGCACGCATGTTAGGAAATGACGAATCAATTAAGACAATATTATCTTCTAATCCTGTTTCTGATGGAGTGTTTGGCGAGCAATTGTCAGAGCAGCTACTTCGGGATGGTAATTGTTTTCATTTCATTCTCACTAATCTAGGCTTTTAAAACTTTACTTTCAATCAATTTCCTATTAAATACATCTTAGACTGCTTGTATTTAGGCTTTTTTTTTAATATTATGAAAGTTTATTTCTAGTTGGTAAAAAGGTCTTATGTAATTGTCAAAAAATTGCAAATAATAAAAATAAAGAAATAAAATACATTAAATCAAAATTAACTTAAAAGTTGAGCGAAATTATTCATACAAGAGGCCAGAAACAAGTTCGGATTCAAAGAGTTGCTAAGTCTAGAATTTCAAAATCACTAGGAGAGTTTTATTCCTAGCATAGTATGTTGAATCTTTAGATGCTCATTTCAGGGTGCCGTACACGTTTGTAACTTCTGTCAATCACAATTATCGTCTTCCATTGCTAAATATTTATGCTAGCTTATTTGCCTTTGACCTTATATTTCTTGTTTTCTTGTTTTAATCATGAGAATAGGTAGTATACCCTTGAGGATATTTTGTGAGTGGTGGTTGGCCAAACAGAAGTTCACGCGAATTGATTCCTTCATTCTAGCATCATTCCCTGGAGCTAAATTTCATGGCTGCAATGGATTGAGTGTCAAATATCAGGTAATTTGTTTTTATTTGTAATATGGTGCCACAAATAGATTCTTAGAGGCACCCACTACCGCCTGTTGTTGGTTTTAGGGTTTTTATTTCACCTCACTCTTTTTGGCATTTTAATTGAAGCAATAATGGACAAGTCTGGCTTGGTTTTCACCATATTCGGTTTCCTGGACAATGTTCTCTATATGAGCTTGTCGTAAGAATTTGAATTACTTAGTTGCTAAAATGTAATTAATCTGGAACTGTGCTCATAAAAGCCAAGTCACTGGCTTTTGTAGCGAGCACGCATTATAGAATGCCCAAAGTGGGTGTCATTATGAAGATTTTCCTAATAAATGGGTTATGGATTTTGATATGCTAGTATACTGTACATTATAATGTGAACTATATTGATCAAAATAAGTTTTCTGGTTATATTGAAGCAATCTGAGAACATTAAGCACCGATCATTAGGGTTCTTGTACGCATCGTCAAAAGTGCAATATATCAATCACAGCTTAGTGTTTTATTATTCTCTCTTTTTAACGAGAGAACCCATATTATTATCTCATCCATTCCAGGATTTAAGAGAAATAAATGCTGTCATTTTTTCTAACAACGTTTTGGGGAGCTATAATTGCCTTAGATGTCCTGGCTACCAGTACTTGTAATCACGTTCTGCAGATCTTCAGTAACGGATTAGATGTGTTCATGGTCCTTCTCGTGCATGTGTTTTAATCTATTTTTTAACTTTGCATCCAATTTCATTTTCACTATTACTTTGTTATGGGCTATCGTTTCACAAACAATAAGCAAATAATTCCTAATATGGGACAACTGGTGGTGTTAATGATGAGTACGTTCTATTAAAAAGTAATTTTACACTACCAAATTATTTTTCTAGACTCCATCTTATTAAGTGGTTTGCATTTTTTTTTTTTTTATCAAAATTTTACATACTCATGACCGTCTACGTCATGATCATCATTTTTTTTCCATCATCAGTTCCCATTGTGTTGTTTGAAATGTTAAATTGGGCGAATATTCCTATACAATTTTATCCATGCTACCTTGGCTTTATATGATGTTTTTCTCAATAGTTTAATCTATCTAACATTTATTTGGTGCATCCATATAAATTTATCATTATGACAGTACTCCCTTTTAATCATTCCTCTTTAAAACCAGAAATTGTATTCTCATCTAATTATTTAATCTGCTATATAATAGATTCGTGATTAACCCATGATCTTGTTTGAGTTGCTAGCAATACTTAATTATAATTTTCAATTTTCACCCACTAAAGTTACATAGTAGATATTCATCTATTATTTTTTTAACCTTAAGCCCTTTACTCTTCTCCAGTAATTTAGTTTTTCATTTGTTCACGTCTCTTGACTTGTCATCCCTAAGTAGTGTACTTAAACCTGAGAAATATTCCCATGATCAATACAAGCACATGTGTACTTAAAGTTGATCTTTGATGTAATCTTATATTGATTGCAAACTTTTTGGGAATTCACATGGCGTCTAAGGTTGATAGATGATATAAGGCAATTAAGAGAGGTTCGGTAAGTTGTAAAATGAGAAAGGAGCGTGAAAAGATGATGGTGGTTGGATAGCAAATTGTAACATGAATGTAGGCTACAATACCAGGGGCGTGAGTCTTCGGGCTTTCGTGAGAGATCAGCATCTAGCTTAAATCAGTTTACAGGCATATCACCTAAAAAAAGATCAAAGGATACAGTACTCCAGTAAGAAATAACCAGAAAAATTAGTCTCTAAACAACATTCTTATACTAAGACTTGCACTACTAATCATAACTCAAAATAACATAAACAAGGTCCCACTTAGCCAGTTGTTCAGGAACAGGCTGGAATTTTCTCGCTTCGGTTCTCACGGGGCAGAAAATCCCGTCTCATGTCCGTCCATACACTAGTTCTCCCAATTCAGATTGGGTTCAACTATGAAATATATTACAATTATCTCACCCAAAAAATCTTTCTAACAGGTTACCAGCCTTTCACCTCTTAAGTTTTCTACCATTTGTACCAGGATAATTATTTCTTATGGTTGTGTTTTCATACTTCTAAGACATGCGCACTTGAGCTATTCTCAAGTGGTTAAACATTGCAAGTCATCTTATAACCTTTTTCTATATGAGGCTTTTCTTTTTTATGACTAAAATAATTTTTTGAGATTTGATTGCTCCATATCTTAAAAAGTATTCTCACTTCTTAAGCATGTGTTTGTTATAAAGATCACATTTTGTTGCGAAAATTAAGTATAGTTTACCCCATAATTTATCTCTCTAATTTTGTAGGCACTATGAATTTTCTCAAAGCCTCATGCTAGTAAAATTAAATAGACTTCTCTTTTTCAAATTGATTTTCTTAAACTACCTTTTAATTCAATTAGAGTAATATTATTTTAAATTTAAATTTAAGCATAAAATTTTATAACTAGTGTAAACAATCTTCATTTATATATTTCATACTTGGGAGTTCACTCTTGGTAATACCATTTTAGCTATATTACATGTTAAATTTATCTTGTTTTGTTCATCGTATAAAAGTACTAACAGGCAATCTTCTCTTTTGTTTTAAACTTTTGAAGTTACCCTATAGAGAGCATTCCTCCCTTGCTGACATATTCGGCCACCTGGAAAATAATAGGTAGAAATGCACTTTGATTACCTCTATTTACCTCATTTCTCATTTTCCTGTCTCTATTGCAACGTTATTAACGTTTATTTCTGTCAGATGGAAACTGGGTATAGAAGATTACAGCATCAGCCAAGCAACACTGGAGACCATTTTTAATGACTTTGCTGGCGCCGTATGAGAAGGTCGATGCCCGGAAGCTATCTTTCATTGTAATTGGACGTTTTCTGGTGACATTCTCACTTCTCACCGTTCATTTAATAGCTATAATATTATATTATTGATCAATTATGGAATAAAATCATATTGTTTTTCATAGAGCAGTTTTTTCCTTTTTTGTACATTTTACTGAACTTGTTAATTGCATGTGAATAAAATTTTAAAAATAAATATATATTAAGAAAAAATGAATAAACAATTCAATACATTATTAAAAGGCTTATATCATAATAAGTAGCAGATAAGATGTGAATGAAATAAATTTTATGTTAATATTTATGTATAAATTTGAATAATGGATATTTTTACTATTTTATTAATAATACTGGTTGATTTAATTTGTAGAAATGAGGAGTTAACGTTATATATATATATATATATATATATATATATATATATATATATATATATATATATATATATATATATATATATATATATATATATATATAATTTCAAAGAAAAGAAATTAAGTTTATCAGAACAAAGCCCGTTTTTTTTTAATAAATTCTTATAAATAGAACTAGAGAGAGTTAATATAAATATTTTTTATCATAATGTTGGAGGATATGGTTAATATTTTAGAATTGCTAGGCAGCAAATTTCTTATAATACATTTTTGAGATTTAATAATGCATATCAGCAAATATGGAAATTTCAAGATAAAATTTCAAATTTAATTACAAGGATTATATGATTTTATTAAAAAATTAATAATTTAGAACTTCATTAATCTCAATTTGCAGAAAACTTTTAAGAAATGGATGGCGAGAATCACTGTATTTTAAAAACTCTTTGAATAAAATGTATGATCTATAAATAGTATGATTGAAAAAAATGTTTCAGTTATGCTTCATCAGAGATCTTTTAATTTTAAAAAAATGGAAAACAATTAAACATTACTCACGCTATGAACAAAAAATTAAAAAAAAAAAAGTACCCTTTTAATTCTTTCATTGAATTAATTTTCAAATGAGAGAAGAAACTAAATAATAATATATAAGTATGCTTTTAATGTTTTTTGGTTAGAAATAAATAAATAATAAAATATTGGCTGTATAATATGGTTTATGTTGATATAGGCAAGTATACAAAATAATAATTATGTGTGACAAATTAATTATACCTATAAAAAAGTATTATAAATTAAAATTGAAATGTACACTACCAATGTCAAATTTTTTTTGTATAATTTATATAATGAAAATTGTTAACATTTTAGAAAATAAAGTATTAAACGCTTCATATTTATAATTTTGTCAGGATATTATGAAATATATATGACAACAATTTAAAAAAAAATTTGGGTAAATTATTTTTTCTATTTTGTGAGATTGATGTACGAATTTCAAATTCTTATGTTACCTGATTAACATGTATATTTTCGTGATAACAATTGTGCAACATGCTTACAACTTTTTTAGATGTGTGCATCTATTTATATATATAATATTCTATAGCAATATGTTATGGTATCGTTATTCCTATATTCATATATGTATCATAAATAATAATATTTGAAGTAGATTTGTGAATTGCCATTACAAAAATATGATTATCAAATTCTTAAATGAAAAATGTTTTGAAAATTCTTTTGATTGCATGACAAATGGAAGTCATCTCACTAATCAATATATTGTTAAATTTTATTTGTGACTCACATTTATTTTAATAATTTATCATAACTTATGTCATTTATTTTATAACTCATGATAACATAAGTTCTTTATTTTCTTAACTCATAACTTATGTTATAATAAATGATAACTTATGTTATTTATTTTTATAACTTTTGATAACTTAAGTTATTTATTTTCTTAACTCATGACCTATGTCATAATAAATTATAAGTTGTTTATTTTTTATAACTCGTGATAACTTAAGTTATTTATTTTCTTAACTTATAACTTATGTCTTAATAAATGATAACTTAAGTTATTTATGTCATAACTTATGATATTTATTTTTGTAACTTATGTAACCCCTAAAATGAGTAGGGAATAAGGGTTATTAACTCATGTCATTGGTTTTAATAATAATAATCAATTAATTTATTAAATAATCATAAATCTTATTGGTAAGTAACCCCCTTGATGAATGGTTGTTAAATAGAGCATAATTCAGAGAATGAGCCATCTCTCTTCCTAACACACATTGTACGTTTCTCTCCATTGAAAAGTACAGAAAGTTAAAAAGGATTAAAGAGAGAAACTTCATCTCTTCAAGATCAAATTTTGAAAGATCAATTTTTATCATCATGAATACAAATATATGTTACTTTTTATGCATGTGTAAAAATCATGAATTTAAAATATATTTGTTATTATGTATTATTTAGAATTTGCGTCATAAAATTCAAACATAAATTTCTAACATTTGGTATCAGAGCCTTGATTACTAAATTTATGATGTTTTATATAATTTTACTTATGTTAATTTTATTAAATTTTCACTGTGAATTAGATCTTGAATTAGATCACTTAAGTAAATTGATGTGATTGAAATTATTATTTATTTGATGTCGATGTTATGTTTAATTTGTTAGTCACCAAAGTGACCAAATTAGTAAGTTTAATAGACGTCAAATTAAATAAATTCAATTACTCACGAATATGTCATGTTTGTTATGAAATAATTTAACATTTTATTACGAAAATATTAAAATTCATTTATTATAAAATATTTCTGGATCGCCCAAAATTTGATCATTTGTTTTATAATGTTGAATATAATTGTAGTTTATTTATATACTTAGTTAAGATATGTTTTATATCCAAAAATAATAGACATGTCTAATTTTAATATAGACAACTACCCATTATTAAATTTAAGTCAAGCATCAATTATGTTTGTTTTCGTGTATTGTTATATCACCCAAATGAGATTTCAATACATTATTATTATTATAATTATTATTTTAATTTGATTTTATATGAATATTTATATAAGTTTAATGTTTGAAGTATTAATGTATGAACATGTTTTACTTGCAGTAACTACTTCTGATTCTCTTCATTTGCAAGTTACATCTGTTCAAACTTTCAATGTGCTTAATTTCTCTGAATGGCGTGAGCAAGTCCAGTTTCACCTTTGTGTTCTAGATCTTGATTTTGCACTCACGACTGCGAAACTCCTTGCTCTTACTGATTCTAGAAGTGCTAAGCAAATATCTTTCTATAAAGCTTGGGAAAAATCAAACAGATTGAGTTTAATGTTTATGTAAATGACTATAGCAAACAACATAAATTGTACATTTTCTAACACTGAAAATGCTAAGGACTTTATGAAATTTGCTGAGAATTATTTTGAGCCTGATTCTGCTGATAAGCTCTTGCTGGGACATTATTGGGTACGTTAACCAATATGAAAAAAAATATGGTTCTCGTACTATGCATGAGCATGTCAGTGAAATGACGAACATAGTAGCAAGATTTAAGATCCTGGGAATGGAAGTTAATGAAAATTTTCTTGTACAATTTATCATTAACTCCTTGTGAGTATGGTTCATTTCACATGAACTACAACACTATGAAAGATAAGTGAAATGTGAATGAACTACAATTTATGCTCATTCAAGAGGAAGCAAGGATTAAGAAAGAAGCGAATCACTCCATTAATCTCATGGGTCACCAAAGAAAAGCTGTAAAGAAACATGGAAAGAAGAATGGAAAGGGCAAGCAATGACCACTAAAGATTAATGTGTCGTCTACCCCAATTCACAAAGAGGAACATAAAGGAATTAAGTGTCACTTTTGCTGAAAGCTTGGACACTATCAAAATGAGTATTAAAAGCGCAAAGAATGGTTCGAAAAGAAAGGTAAACCTTGTATTTCTATATGTTTTGAATCAAATTTGGCAGAAGTTACTTATAATACCTTTCGGGTTTATTCTGGTAGTATCACTCATGTTTCTAATACGATGCAAGGATTCCTTACAACCCAAATCATAAACCCAAATGAAAAGTTTGTCTTCATGGGAAACCAAGTTAAAGCACCAGTTGAAGCTATTTAAACTTATCGGTTGATTTTAGATACTAGACATCATTTATACCTTTTTCAAACACTTTATGTCCCTTCCATTTCTCGTAATTTGATTTCATTGTCTAAACTTGATTCTATTAGATACTCCTTTAAATTTGGAAATGATTGTTTCAGTTTGTTTAAACACAATCATCTCATAAGTTCTAGTATTCTTTATGATGGTTTAGATAAGCTTAAACTTGTAACTCTTTCGCTGAAACTCTAATGCCTTTGCATCATAATATTGGTACTAAACGTGGTTTTATGAATAAAAGTTCAGCTTATTGGTGGCATAAAAGTTTGAGTCATATATACAAAGAAAAAATTGAAAGATTAGTAAAAAATGAAATCTTTAATGAATTGGATTTTATTAATCTTGGCATCTGTGTGAATTATATTAAAGGAAAGCATACAAATCACACACTTAAGAAAACCACTACAAGAAGCACACAGCTCCTTAAAATTATACACGCTGATATTTCAGGATCTTTTGAAGTTCCATCTTTTAGTGGAGAGAAATATTTTATCATCTTTATTGATGACTTCTCATGTTATGGATATGTCTACTTATTACATCAAAAATCTCAAGATATAAATGCCTTAAAGGTGTATATAACAATGGTTGAGAGACAATTAGGTAGAAAAGTGATAATTATCAGGTTTGATAAATGTGATAAATATTATGGAAGTTATAATGAATCTGGACAATGTCAGGTCCATTTGTTAAATTCCTTCAAACTAATAGCATATGTACTCAATACACTATGCCAAAAACACCACAAAAAATGGTGTTGCATAAAGGCAAAACCGTACTCTAATGGAAATGGTTAGGAGTATGATGAGTAATTTCTTTACCCTCATATTTGTGGATGCATCCTTTAAAGATAGTTGCATATTTATTAAATAAGTTTCCTAGTAAGGTATTGTTGACCTCACTTTTAGTTGAGATCTAGTCTTTCTTTAGAATAACCTAGGGTCTAGCTATAAGACTCTCCTGGTGACTATCTTAGAAGACTAGCAATGAAACCCTTACCCCATAGAAAATCAAAACACTTCTTTGCTTCACTTGAAATTTTCAAATGTTTAAAGTCTAACTTATAAGTACTTAGGAGGACAAGACCCAGCATAAGAAAGCTCAAGAGAAGTTCCCTACATGATGCCTAAGCCTTAGGACTGACCCTGTTGGTCTAGAGCTGACACACACATACTTGCACATGGCACCCTCACACACTACCTCACAACCCTAAACTAAGCATACCAAACTTCTCCACACTTGGTCCCCTACACCTTTGGAAACTTATGTGGGTGGTTTCCCCAGGCTCTTAGCCCCAGGCTAGGGTTTGACTAATACCAGCACATGAAGGATCTAAATGAGGAATTTTCTGGGTCCATGGCTTAAATGGGTTATCAATCTCACCCAACTCCAAATTCTACCAAAAAAATCTAGTTTTTGACTCCTTAACCCTAAACTCTACCAAATGACCAAATTACCCCCAAAATCTTAATTTTGATCAAAATTCCCAAAATTTCTCAAAATTATCAAAATCCGCCAAAAATCATTCTAAAATGTTCGCTACCACTCAAATTATCCAAAATTACTTAAATTTGCTAAAATTTCCAAAATAACCCCAAAATTGTCAAAATTACCAAAGTGCCCCTCCTTTAGCTAAAATTTCCAAAAATTCCCAAAAATTCTCAAAACCCTCCAGATATTCCCAATTTCAATTTAAACCATTTTATTTGACCCAATTTGACCATAAGCCTCAAATTGCCCTTTAAGGCCCAAAATGCCCAAATTACACCCAATGTCAACTAATTAAGCCCAATTTTGTTCAATTTCAATTCCAAACAAAATTTCAACATCCCTAGACTCAACCCAAATCAAATACAAACCCAATTTGACCCACATTTTGGCCCAATTTCAACCCAAACACAAAATCCCCAATTTTGACCAAGTGACCCATTTCACCCAAATTAGACTCAATGTCAATCAATTTCTCCTCAATTTAATTCCAAACTTCTCATGATACTCTCCGAGGACAAATGCAACATTCAATTGCCTCCAATATGAGCTCAAGTCTCACCCAAGTCAATCCAAATCCAAAATCCTTAATTTTGCCTTAAAATTGGACACATGAGTAAATCACACCAAATTGAATGCCCTAACGTTAAAATTGCCACCCAATTTATGTTGAGAACTCTTCACCACATCCCCCTAGACCTTTTTGAACAATCAATTGGGTCTAAACCCCACTCTAGCCCAACCTAGACTCAAGCTAACCCAACTTGCCCCAAATTGACCAAAATCTCAAATTAAGCCAAATTGAACTCCCAAATCAATTCAAAACCACTCCAATCCTTTTATAAACTCTTCATGACAATCATACACATCAAATTGTTCAATCATTGGGACTCAACCTAAGCTCAAACCTAACCTAGCCTAATCTCAACCCAAAATGACCCAAATCAAGCCATAACCCAAATGTCACCAAATTTAGCCAAATTGGTCAAATTGACTCCACCAAAGCTAACCTTGGGACCCCAAGGACAAGCCAAGCCCGACCAAACCTAACCCAAATGAGCTATGAACCAAGGGTCCTTAGCCAAAGTCAACTTTCTCTCACATTTTAGTTAAACTCATTAACTCAAGCAACCTCCATTAAACCAACCACTTGATTGCACTGAACTCCCCTCTTACCTCCCATCAGCCAGCCAACCACCTTCCATGTCCTTGTCCGCCGTTCTAGCCGCCGAAATGGCTGAGCCCGAGCGCCCCCATACCCCTTTAAATCAAAAATTGAGCCTTGTCGGTGTGGCATCCCCTCATTGATCAATTGCATTGCTCAGACCTCTCCATAAGCAATCTAAAGCACCCACATTGGCACCCCAATCACCCCTGAGCTCCCAATTCCGGCCATGGCTATAAATAGCCCTCTTCAAGGCCAAAGTTAAAAGTGCTGAAAATTTCTTTAGGAAACTCTGCCAAATTGCCCCCACAACTTCCTTGAGGCCTCCTAAGCTCATCCCAACCACCTCCCTGCTCTAATCCTCACTTCCCAGAACCAATTTTGAAGCTAAAAATTGGCCTGAAACAGGACACTCCTCTACAGACCTTCACACTTGATAAAAATCAAATTTCTTGCAGCTACACCATCCCCACAGTGAACGAATATGATCCCCATAAAAGCCCCCATCACAGAGAGCCTCTACACCAGACTTTGATCAGCAACAGAAATCGAGCTTAGTAGAACTTGGGCTTAGGCAATTCACCACAGCATAAGGCTTCATCGCTGAGCTCCTTGGATCTCCACGAAGGTATAGAGCATCTTTTATTGAGGCTTCCCCTCTCAGAGCAAGGTATAAAATCTTCATCCTCTCCCAACCTTCAGTTGATTCTCCACTTGCATATATTTAATTTCATGGCATGTTTACCGTATGGATATGTTCGACATGCTTAGAATGAGTCCATAGGATCAAACTCGAAGTGATTTGATGGAGTGTAGCTCGAGAAATTAGGGTTTTAGTGCAGACGGTCTTAGAGTTCACACTAGTTGGGGACGAAACGCTCCATGGTCGTTGGATAGCGCGTATCGTGGATGGAAGGCTCTGATGACGTCGGACGAGGAGATCATCCGCGAATGCGCCGCCACCCCGAACCGCGCTGGCCAACCAGAGGACGACACGTGGGAGCTTCGATCCATCGTAGGATGAGTTGGTGCCGACGTGGATAAAGAGAAAAATAGGGTATTTAACGAATTAATTAAATCAGTCTAACTTCAAAATACATTTTGTGTAGCAAAATCACAAAAATAAAATAAAAATTCCCTCTTGCTCAGTGAACAGAGGAGAACGATGTAGAAATGGTTTGAAATCCATTTGAAGTGTATTTTATTTTTAATTAATTAAATACTATTTTAAATCTTTTGATTCTCCATGCACTTTAACATTTCACCATGGCATGTCATTTAAGTTGTTTGTAGCCTCTGTCATGGGGGATCTCCCCTGATTTTTCTAATGTCAGAGGATTTCCATGGGGAGATTTCTATTTTTCAAGTTATCATGCATATTTGGATGTAAATAATTATAAAAATTAGCATGTTACTTAGAAAATTTTAAAAATATTTTGGTAGGTTCCTCTGACCAGAAGACCATATAAAAAATATCAACTTGATTTAACTCATTAAAAATCACCCTAACTTTAATCAACTTATTAAACCTAAAGAAATTAAATAGAATTAAATATGAATGAAAATAGCTTAAAAATCATTCTCCACTGTGGTTTAGAGTCAGAGGGACCCCCATGAAAAATTTGAAGTCATTTGGAATTGATTTAATCACCTAATTGAATTTTCTAAGTTAAATGACATATTTAACATTAAAATGATTTTTAATAATTAAAATTAAAGTCAAAGAAATTATAAAAATTGTTTTGGGAGTTCCTCATGACCAGCAGAATTTTATAAAAAATAAAATGGTAATTAAAACAAACAATTCATTTTTTAGCCTAAATTTGAATTTTAAAATATTTAAAATAATTAAAAAAATGATAAAAATCACTAAATTTTCACATTTGGTCTCCTGGTCATTTAGGAACCATCCAAATAATTTTCCCAAGTCTCTAAGTCAAGATATTAATTTTCAAAGGCTTAAATTAATTTTTGAAGGCTAAAAAATGAATTTCCTAAACTTTCCACTAAAATAATTCTAAAAATTAAAATAAAAACCAAAAAATGTGAAATTTAATTCTCTGGGTCCCATGACATCAGAGAGATTTAATAAAAATAAAACTTAATTTTTAACCTTTAAAATATTTTATTATTAATTAATACTTCAAAATTTAAAATAATTCTATTAATTAAATTAAAGCTTAAAAAATCATGAAAAATCGATCCACGTGGTCCTCCGATCTAAATCTATCCTCCAATAAAAATTTCAAGGCTAGAGGTTCTGATTTGGTCAAGATATTGAATTTTCATTGAAAATCTCTATTTTGCATTAAAATAAATATATAAATTAAATTAAAATTTGAAAAATCACATTTTATCCTCTAATGTTTTAATTAACCCATCAGTAAGGTATCATAAAAATTTCAAAGTCATTTGAGTTAAATTTGATGAATTATGAGGTGATAAGGCCCTAGGGGCAAAGTTGTAATTTTAAGATTTTAGCCTTAATTAATATTTAGGCTTAATCAAAGGGTAAAATGGGTAACTAATGATCCTAAATGACATATTGCAATGATTGAAACACCAAGGGATAAATGGTAGAAATCCACTCCAACTTTGTCACATCAAAAATATATATGTGATTTCCTTAATTATTTTAATTCGAAAAATAATCAAAATGAATGATCCTGAAGATAGGGTTCACTTTGGAAATTAATAATCCACTGATATAACACCCCTAAATGACATTTTGAATAATAATCCAATATTTTAATAAAAAACAAAACTAGAAAAACTAAACTCACATAACTTACTTTTCCTAAAAAGAAGTACAAACCTATTCACTAAATCTTAAAGGCTTAGTAGCGAGCTAGGTCTAATCAAACTTTGTTAAACGAAGTCTAGAAAAGAGAACATAATCAAACTTCAAATACTTGGAAACACTACAAGTCCAGTTCTGAAATTAATTGGCTAACTTTCCTAAATAAATTAACTTTGCCCCAAAAGATTTCCACCTAAATAACTCCTAAATGAAATATCAAATAATAATTACCTCACTCAAATGGATAATCAAAATATTAATTCACTAAGCATAAGGGTATGAAATAGATGAATAATTTAATAACTATGATAAGTTCAAAAATGAACCCAGGAAGTTCAAAATGATTGTGAGATATCTATGTACTCCTCGGGTCTTTTCACAAGTCTTTTGGACACCTTGTAGGACTATTGAACCTATCATACTTATTAAATGAAAATATCTCTCAAATGAACAAATAAGACCCACAAAGTTATGACATAGGATTTTGAAAGCTTGTGATGAACCTATCTATAGGCTTTACTTTCTTGCAAATTATAAATGTTTATTGCAAAATATACTAAAGTTTCAGGTGGATGAACGAGAAAAATCATCAGGTACACTTTTTATAAGTTTACAATACCTTTCTTTTGTACTTCATTTACTGTACTTTTCTTGCTTATAAGCTTGCATGTGAAACAATAATGTCACCCTTCATGAAAATCAAAACTTTTAGGATAACCACAAAACCAAAAACAAAATTAAAATTAAAACCAAAACAAGATAAAATTCACCGCCACAACATTCAAAATACAAGACAACTCAAAATTTAATCACAAACAAAACAAAAATCACAATTACAAACTAAATTAAAATATCTCTATCAGATGATCGGGAATACCTTGGAGAACGCAACATATGATTGCTAAAGAGATTTCTCATGGTCTAAATAAAAAGTATGGAACTCATTTAGTTGAGTTTAGTAAATTCATTTGGACTAAGTCAATCCGAAGAAAATAGTGGTGTCAGAATAAGGGAACCGTGAGATCCTAACCGTTGTCGATATAATCAACTTAAATATTCCCCTAATAAGACATTAAGACATCTCAAATTGAAAATTTCCAAAACACGATACTTCTCTTTTTCTCTTTGATTAACACTTCTTTAAACTGAACATTCTACGACGAGGAGCTTGGAGCATGCATAGTGGGCAGCACGTCTATCTTCAACAGAAAAACTCCTCAGAACTAAAATAACAAGCCATAGGAATTGGAGGTAGCTTGCCTAGTATCGCTCACATTATCTCGTTAAGTATTTGCACTTTGTGCAATATAAGCCCTAACTTGTCTTAGTATTCTGAGTTTGTCATCGAGTGTGACATAAATCCTCTTATCTTCCAAGTTATTCACATGATTAGTGTCAAGTGAATGTAAGCCCTAAGTGATAAAATTGGCAGGACAAAGCATCAAATAAATTTATCTAATTGGAGCCAAACAATATGGTAGTTTGAGAAACACCAAGCTCTCTCTTGGATCTATGTCTTTCCCCTAGTCTTCTTTTCCTTTGAATTCCAACAACAATTGTTCTAAAACTTGAGACACTCACCTATTGGATTCCCATCATCACATTTTTCTTGAATAATCCTACCTTTTACGGAAGTCATGAATATAAATATTTCCTGATCTATATCAAGAGTATTCTTAGGCAGCATCGGTTATCTACGATGTAATTAACTTAGGGTTTGCCCTTATAGGAAACTTAAAGACCCCAGATTAATAAAAAACATATCTAGTTGCTTCATACTGGATTTGAGAAATTGTCAGTCAACATAAATTGTTCGCAGACCAAACGGATGTAATGAATTCTTTAATTTATTTGATCAAGCCTCACCACCAAACAATGTATCTATTCTTCGAGATAAATACATATCTTGTGATGAAGTGTTCGATTATTTAAACTATTGATTACATAGGATCAGTTTGATTCATATATTTTTCAAAAAATTAAAAATGATATTTTCTAAATATATATATATATATATATATATATATATATATATATATATATATATATATCTTAAATTAAATAGATTTTAAAACGGGTGTCGGGATATCTATTCCAGTGACTGACAATTCCTAACATTTGCACTGACATCAGTACAATAGGACCTCTGGATGATACATAGTTTTGCCTTGTTGTCACTGAAGAACTCGATGTTAAATGTGCAGAATCACCCAACGATTTTGAGGAGCCCCTGATTGAAGATGCTCTGCTAGAATTCGAAGAAGAAATTCAATTAATAATAAACGAGCTAAGAGAAGTCAATTTGGAGACTGAAGGATACTCGAGGACAACATTTATTAGCTCGCTACATAATGAGATCGAAGCAAAAGAAATAATCTAACTGCTAAAAGAATATAAAGATTGATTCGCTTGAAGTTACGATGAAATGCCAAGATTCGCTCCAAAAGTAGGGGTCCACACACTCGGGATAAACCAAACTGCAATCCCAGTGAAATAAGCTCTAAGAAGGATGCATGTAGAAACATAACAACATTTCATGGCCGAGGTTAAGAAATTAATCGATGTCGACTTCGTCCGAGAAGAAAAATATTCAACTTGGCTGACCAACATAGTGATTGTAAAGAAGAAAAGAGACTAAATGAGGATTTGCGTCAACTTCATAGACCTAAACAAAACATGTCCAAAAGATGAATTCCCCTTATTGATCCCAAAGTTGATCATAGACATTGCATTAGCATACGTGATCTTCTCATTAATGGACAGATCGTCAGACTATAAACAAACCAAAATTTCTTCAGAAGATGCATCAAATACAACCTTTCAAACACTCATCGGATTTTCTGCTATAAGATAATGTCATTTGGACTTAAGAATGTTGGTGTAACATACCAATGAGCTATGACAAGAATCTTCGATGAAATATTTCACAACTAGGTCGAGTGTTATGTGGATGACTTAGTTGTCAAGAGCAAACAAAAGAACAACCATGTGCAAAATTTGAGAATCGTCTTTGAACGATTACGACAATTTAATCTTAACATGAATCCCTTAAAGTGCGTCATTGGTGTCACCTCAGCGAAGTTCTTAAGATTTGTTATTAGCCATCGTGGGATTGAAATTGACCATCTTATGATCGAAGCAATCTTAAATATGCCTCACTCGAGGAATTTGATACAACTACGGTCTATCCAAGGAAAGTTAACATGTGTAAGACGCTTCATTTCTAACTTGTCAGGTAGGTGTCAATCACTCACCACCTTAACCATAAATGATGCCAAATTCACGTGGGGCAACAAATGCCAAAACGCTTTTGAAGCATCAAAAAATATTTAATGACACCTATTATTCTAGCAACCCTATCTCAGGAAGGCCTCTGATCATCTACACTATGGCTTTAGAAGACTCCCGCGGAGCCTTGCTAGCCTAAGTTAATGACAAGAGTAAAGAAAATATGTTATATTATATGATTCGTCGTCTAATTCCAATCAAAATAAGGTATTCTGCAATTGAGAATCATTGCTTGGCCTCGATCTCCGTCGTTCAAAAGCTAAGATACTAAATGCTCTCCCATAAGGTGACTTATATTTCGAGAGTCAATCATTTACAGTATCTGATGACTCGATCGACGCTCTCTGAAAGATTAGCAAGATAAACAATGTTACTGCTCCAATTCGACATAACCTTTGTGCCCCTACGCGTCTTAACATGATAGATACCAGTAGACTTTCCAACAGCACACCTAATACTGGTAGGGTCCCCTCTCAACGACGATCTGTCCAATGAACAAATATTGGAGTTCAAAGATTCCAACACTCGACGCTGGGAATTATACTTTAACATAGCTTCATCTGCTCATAAAGACAAAAACATATTGACAATTGTACGCGATATACAAACAATTGTACCAGTGAACCGGTTGGTGGTCCAGTTCGGGTCGAATCGATTTTTTAAAATTTCAGTTTTTAATTTTTTTTAAAAAAAATTAGAAGATTAAAAAGTTGTACTTTTAATGTGATATGAAAGATTTAGGTGGTATAAATGCAAAAAAAAAAAAAAAATAAATAGGAGTTTGATATATAAATACACAAGACATGGGTGGTATGTATGTAAAAGCCCCAATTTTTTTTTTTAAATTATTATAATGTGTTTCTTAAATTTCATATTTAAATTTTTTAAAATTATTTATTATTAACTTTTAAAATAACATACTATAAAATAATTATAATGTTGATTATTTAAATATTAAATATTTTTTTTATATTTTATAATTAATTATTTTTATCACATTTAAATAATTTATAAATCAGTATGACATCTAGTTGAATCCTAGAAAACATTCTTCAAACCTATCGACCCGTCCCCTCCTTCTAGCCGAAACCCTCGCCTATATCACCTCCCCTCTCCCGGTTTCGCCCAAAATCTCTTCCCGAAGCCCTCTTCTATCCCTCCCCCTCTTCTGGCTTCGCCCAAAACCTTCTCCTTCGTGAACAAGCTTGTTGCCCAGAACCTGCCACCCCTTCTGCGCGTAAGCGGAGACCACCCGTCGAGGTTTGGCCGATGGAGGACGAGCAGACGAGCAGGTTATATCGTGTACGGCGAACAATAATGGAGATGCTGAGGGATCGAGGTTATCTGGTGGTGGACTTTGAAGTCAAGATGACCAAGATGGAGTTCATTGACAAGTTTGGGCAACCCATTATGAGGGAGAACCTCACCATCAACAAGGCCAAAAAGAACGACCACTCTGATCAGGTTTTTGATCTGTTCTTTGCTTATTAATTTATTTAAATATCTATTTTTTTGGTCATATTTTTGTATGTTTTTAGGGTTTAAATTTCCTCGTCTCTCAATTAGCCGAAAAATAATGTTAAATTTTTTGGGAAATCAATTCTAAACTGATCGGGAGAACATGCTTGTTTACTAATCTTGTGTAGAAGAATTTAGTCGGTCCCTTGTGATTTCAGATTTCTTGGTGATCAAATTTCTGCACACTTACCTGGCATTGAAATGGATTTAGTGGTGTTTTTCAGTGATATCATTGGTTAGACTACAGTCATTGTGCTCTGAAGGTCACTATAGCCTTCTTGATTTCAAAGATATGGCTCTGGGTGCATCAACCCTACGTTGTAGATAGGAATCCTCATACATTGACCATGCTTTGACTGCTCACTTTCTTAGTGGATACAAAGAAATAAATACAATATGTTATATATAGGTGACTCATACTGAGTATCTGTGGTCATTTTATGCTTTAGCAAACAGCCTTAAGCTTTGTGCTTAATATGCGCCGGTTGAAAATTTTGTTTCTTGTCTTTTGGCCTTATGAACTATGAAGACAGTGTATTGCACAGAAAATTGCTACAGACAACACGTTACAAACACAGAAATTTGAGAAACCATGAGAAAACAGGATATAAAAAATCTTAGTTGGTTAGTATTCAATGCAAAATGCTGTTAATAACTAAAGGGGATGTTTTTATGTATTTAGCGCAATTTATTATTGCTTTAATGAAAGAAAAAAAAGGTTATTGAAAATCTTTGAAGTAAACTTTGCAATGATGTTTGGTTCTGTGAAGCTGTTACTGTGGATAGAATGGTCTTCTCAGCAAGTAATAAGAAACTCTTTAATTTAGTTGCTATGGTGCATGTCAAGGAAACTTACAAAAAATGGAGTTACCTTCATGTAAGAAAGTCAGTTGCCCTAAACTTCATTATAATTTGAAAAATTGGAATATCTTTAACTTTGCAATGTAGAATAGTTGTTAGCCTATAAAGTCTGAGTTGATTGAGAAATCTACATCATGAATCAGTCATCAACTAATTCATAAGTGTACTAGAAAATCCCTTTTTCCAACAAATAGTGACATATTTTAGTATCTTTAAAATGTTTATTTTAATAATGATTAAAAGTCAAGCCTAAGTACACCAGGATTAGGAAAGTGAAAGTTGTGTGAAATTTTATGCCTAAAAACAAGACATATAATAAGATTACTATTGCTAGAAGTGTTGTGAAGAGGGTAATTAGTGACAAGCAAAGCTTTGACCTTTGATTATTTGTACAATAGGCTAAGTATGCAAAAGAGGAGATGTGTAAACTATTCAACATGAAAAGGACATTTAAAGATTTTGAATCAAGTTAAGAGTATAACAGAGTCTGTTATAAAGGTTCTTTTGTTGTTGTTGTTGCTGTAGAGTATAACATAGCCTAATTTGAAAATCTGCATTTTGAGAATCAACTTAATTTGTATCAAGGTGATCTATAGAAGGTATTGTTTGTTCTAGGAACAATTTGGCTAGCATTATGAATTTTCATATGGTGGTTATTGATTTTCGAGTACTATTTGTATCCTTGTACCATCAAAACTGATTAGACAGTGATTGAGGTGGAAACATGCATCATAAGTATCTTGAACTTTTGAAGATTTATATGATACATCAATGAACAACATTACAATTGGTTGGAATGAGCAAAAAGATTTCAATCTTAGGATGATTACATTAACGATTTGCATTGCACCAATATATTTTTGCATCTAAGAACATAATTAGAAATGAGAACTAATAATGAATTTCTAAATATTATTATTTGAATTCACGAGCAAAATTATAAGAAGATATAAACTATTGTAAAAATAGAAGGACTAGGACTAATATAGGTATACTATGTTATTTAAGTGGGTATGAAGTTAATAGTTATGAGGTAAATTTTAAATATTAAATAATCCTTAAGTTTTATAAGTCTAAGAATTTGTGATGTATTATTAATAATTGAAAATAGATGAGGAACTGACTTTTAAAATTAAGTGGTTAAAATATTTTAATAATGATTCAAAGTCAAGCCTAAGTACACTAGGATTAGGAAAGCGAAAGTTGTGTGAAATTTTATGCCTAAAAACAAGACATATAATAAGAATACTATTGCTAGAAGTGTTGTGAAGAGGGTAATTAATGACAAGCAAAGCTTTGAAGAGGGTAAAATTAAGTGGTTAAAATATTGAACTGACTTTTAAGATTAAGTGATTAAAATATAGAACTGGTTGCTAAAATATAGAACTGAAGAGGGTAATTAGTGACGAGCAAAGCTTTGACCTTTGATTATTTGTACAATAGACTAAGTATGCAAAAGAGGAGATGTGTAAACTATTCAACATGAAAAGGACATTCAAAGATTTTAATCAAGTTAAGAGTATAACAGAGTCTGTTATAAAGGTTCTTTTGTTGTTGTTTTTGCTGTAGAGTATAACATAGCCTAATTTGAAAATTTGCATTTTGAGAATCAACTTGATTTGTATCAAGGTGATCTATAGAAGGGATTGTTTGTTCTAGGTAGGAACAATTTGGCTAGCATTATGAATTTTCATATGGTGTTTATTGATTTTCGAGTACTATTTGTATCCTTGTACCATCAAAACTGATTAGGCAGTGATTGAGGTAGAAACATGCATCATAAGTATCTTGAAATCTTGAAGATTTATATGATACATCAATGAAGAACATTAAAATTGGTTGGAATGAGCAAAAAAGATTTCAATCTTTGGATGATTACATCAACGATTTGCATTGCACCAATATATTTTTGCATCTAAGAACATAATTAGAAATGAGAACTAATAATGAATTTCTAAATATTATTATTTGAATTCACGAGCAAAATTATAATAAGAAATTAACTATTGTAAAAATAGAAGGACTAGGACTAATATAGGTATACTATGTAATTTAAGTGGGTATGAAGTTAATAGTTATGAGGTAATTTTTAAATATTAAATGATACTTAAGTTTTATAAGTCTTAAGAATTTGTGATGTATTATTAATAATTGAAAATAGATGAGGAACTGACTTTTAAAATTAAGTGGTTAAAATATAGAACTGGTTGCTAATATATAATATCATAAATCATGAAAATATTAAAATAAGTTATACTTAAACTTTCATCATGTTATGCAAGGTTCAAGTTTTGGGCAAGAAAGAAGTTAACTAAGAGCGGAGATAAGTATAACAAAAATTAGAATGTTAAGATGAATATGATAAAATATAGAAGAATTGTGTGAGAAATGATTGTAGTATATGTATAATGGGAGTAGCATTTATTCAAGATCATCATCATTGTTGTTATTATTAGTCTTATCCTAATTATTATGCGGTTGGTTTTCTAAATTACATCATCATTATTGTCATTGTTGTTGGCATTATCCCAATTATAATCAATATTGATAAAATTACACTTTAAAGTGAGCTGATTAAGTGGGTGCTGCTTGCTGTTGAGCACCAAAGCACTTCGTAGAAGACGTTCTGCCATAGCTTTTGGCCCAATTTATTGTTTGAGTTGCGAGTTTATTAAATATAATAGAAAGGAAGGATAATTTTGGACTTGGTGTTGCAATGAACTAAACATTGCTAAAGTGCTCGACTTGCAACAACAGTGCACTTGACCTTTGTGCTCTACTTGCAGCAACTTCGCGTCTTGGTTCAAACTACGATAGAATAAACTCTTGGCCCATGCTTTGAACTAGCATTTGGCTCTACTTTCAATTAGCATCATATCTTTGACCATTGACCTTCTCCCTATTGACATGCAACTGATAGCTTTGCATTTATTACTCAATCTTACTACAACAAACTAATTTGTGCACTAGATATGATTTGTTATGATTTTATAAGGCAAATGGAATGATTTAAGCACCATACCTCGTTAACCATTTATTAAGTATAATGAAATGTGCTCTCTTATCTTTATTTTAAAAAAATAGTGACAGGGACTTTCTAGATTTTAAAAGAAAATTATTCTTTCAACTTTGCACATTTAAATTGTATTATTTTTCTATAATATTTTATAATTTGCAATGCATGGAGCTCTTTTTTCATTGAGGTGTGGCAATTTCTTTTAAATTTTACATTCTTTATAATTGTTTTAGAATGTTTTATTATATTTGTCAAAATTATTACTTGATTGTATTTAAATTTGAATAAAAATTTCTCTTATGATACACACTCAACACAGGATACACATAATATACAAGTCATGAGTTCTCTCGCTAATATAATTATTGCTTCTCATTGTGTTTTGCGATTTGAAGCAAAAAGAACTCTTTTTTACTTTGAAAACACAGATTCTAAGTTAGTCTACTTTTTAGATGAGCATTCTTCAGTCATCTTGTTGGGTGTTGTTTGTGGTATTTAACTTATTTTTGGGAATCTTTTGAATATTTCTAATCTGCATTACCTTTTGTTCTTCCCAGGTTCTGACCACTTTTATCCTGGTTGTATATAAAAACGATTTTGAGTTTGAAGCGAATGTTTCAAATGAATGGTGCATGGTTGGACCGATTGAACCAGCTGGTCCAGTTTGATTTTTGAAACTATGAAATTTTTACTCACTTATTAGAACTATGCCATCTATGAATAGTATTCATTAGTGCTCTTCACTTGAATTCAGTTTTTAGTATCTTCATAACCAATACAAAAAATGCACACTTAATATTTATCTTTGATGTAATTCTATTGAGATTTGGAACTATTTGATCTTGTGCAGCATTTAATGCAATAAGTGTTCTATCATACATATCTTTAATAATTTGACCAACTTTGAAACATACATCTTAATTATTTTTTACGGTGCGTCAAATCAATTATTTTTGTTTTTTGACTATATGGATTATGAAGATCATTAAACATAATATGAAAATAAATTCTTTGTTCCTCTGACTATTTCATTAATTGCTTTTGCACAAAGTTCCTTTTATAGTGGATTTTCTTCTTATTAAATCGTTTTTTTTTCTCCATATAAATGGATTTATATAATCCCATCTTCCTTTAACCTCTCCCATAACTTTATAGTGTTAATCAATATGTTTGATTCTCCTCTGTTATGGATGTTAGCTCCTTTATGCCTCTTCTACAATCATTTTTTCATTCTTGTAGAGGCTGTGTGGTAGCATATCTTTTTTTAACTCAGTGTAGGCGCATCTGATTTTGTTTTAATTTATTATGTTAATTAAAATTCAAAACTATTTTCATAATTAAGTTATGATCTTGAAAAATAAAATGTAACTTGTGGAGATTTAAGAAATTAGTCAATCCACAATCATCTAAGTTAGTTAAACTTTCAAATATCTCCAATTAGAAACAATTATATAGATATTACTGGGAATTATTTAATACATTCAATTTTTTTACTGAAAGGATGGAAATTATGATAAATTTTAAATAAATAAAGAAATTTCCAGAACTGTTTTACAATTTTGTAATATTTGGCCATTAAATTGGACAAAACTTTATTAACCCCTAATTAATTAAGTTTGTCAAGGACATGCAATTTTTATTATTAAAATTATAATTTTTATATAATAGAAATTATATAACATGAATCACACATGTCTAATGCTTATGAAATTTTAGGCATACGACCATGAATATAAATAAGAACTTACTATCATTCTTATTTTACATTTTCATAATTATTGTTGAAGTTATAAAAAATAGAGAAAATTTAACAAGTAAGAAATATCCAAATAATTTTGATAGTATTATGACACTCAAGATAATGTTTAAAGTAAAATTCATGCATAAATGATATCATAAAAGTATGAAATTTGATTTTAGTATGTGTATGATTCATCACCAACCTCTCATGGATGAACAAGGCCTCAAGATGCACGTATGAATGCCTTTGACTCTTGTTTGCCTAATTTCTCTCGCTTTTACTCCTCTCTTGATTTTTCTCTCACTGGATTTATTTATATGCACCCCTCAATAAGTAGTTCTTTTAAAGGATCACTTCCCATGAAGTATTTCCAATATTTATACCATATTTTCATGCTCGAGTGTTGCTACCTCTTTTGTCCAAAGCATTAGGTCAAAAACTTTAATCCAATATTTCTGAGATGTCTACGCTAAGGATTCATTGATAATGCTGTGCTGTGCTATTTGGTATATATAATAAAATCACTGCTAGTGTGATACCCATGGTCTTGAAGCTTCAGCCAAATACTGTTTCTTAATTTTCTCTCTTTCCATTCTCAAATCGATTCTGGATTTTTTTTTTAAAACTCCGGGATGGCTAATAATTAAAAATTTACTTTCATTTAACTGCCGAAGTCCTAGTACACTTAAATAGCTGATTATTGAATTTTTTAGAAACTCTATTTATAATGATTCATATTTTGAATCAATTTAGAAAGGATAAATTAATGACTGTTTGTATTGGATTAACAGTTAAAATGACATATTTATAAGGTTATTGAATATATACTTTAGCAGCTTTGGCATATAGAAGGGTTAAAAATCTGCCCATTTGACTGGTAGATAAAATTATTGTTGAAGAATTAGGAAGAAAAAATGTCAGCCTTAATGTAATATTGATATAAGTTGTTTAAATCTATTTTCAATGATTAGTCTCATTAATATGAAAAATGACTATTCAATAAGCTGATCCTAAATAAGTTGGGATACGGCTAACAGTAATGGTGGCCTGATTAAATCTGATATCTTTTCATTTAAAATTCTAACAATAGAAAATTATAGTTGCGGTGACTGTTCTAAGAGTTTGCTGTTTTGTTTTCTGCTCAAGGAATTAGCTATTGTACTTCTATCACTGGCTATGTGACAGCATGCCAGATATATATCATCAGATCTTTAATGTTTCTATTTTCTTGTTGGACCTTTGATATTGTCTCCTACTCTCACATTCTTTATTGTGAAGGTTAACCCTATTTTCAAGCTGAGGACCGTCTAACAGTAAAGATCTTTATTGATTGCCATGTGTTTGTCTAATATCCCTTGGGACACCGCATTGTGATGTGCTCACTACAAATTTTTCAATGCTGATGTGATGCTTGCAAAAATTGGTTGCTTTTCATGTATTTTTTTATGTGTAGATCATTCCAGCTTTAGTGGAATAGAATCTTCTAAATTTTCAGGGAATTTGATATATAATTTACATCCATTTTTTAGTTTTTATGTAAGCTTGTTTCATCAAGTGTTATGATCTTTATATATATATATATATATATATATATATATATATATATATATATATATATATATATATATATATATATATATATATATATATATATATATAAAATCTTTATGAGTTTGTTTTTAAGATTTTATTTAGCCATGAATCTTGGCAGCTGCTTGCATTCTAATTTTTTATATTCTACTTTGAACCAGATTTATGTCTTTTTCCCGACGGATGAGAAGGTTGGTATGAAACACATAAAGAAATATGTTGAGTTGATGAAGACAGATAATGTTCCCCGAGCAATATTAGTAGTTCAGCAGAATTTGACTCCATTTGCAAGATCATATCTTTTAGAACTTCTTCCAAAATTTCATTTGGAAGTTTTTCAGGTAAACTGGGATTAGCTGGCTGCCAACATAATATTACCTTAATGATTATCAGATTTTTCTAGGGAAATCTGTCAAATATTTCAGCTCCACCTTTTTTTAGATATACTTTTTGTCTTTCGATTTTCAATCTAATTATGTTTTATTTCTCAATGAAAAAAAAAATGATAGGAGGCTGAGCTGCTGGTGAACATTAAAGACCATGTTCTTGTGCCAGAGCATCAGGTGCTTACAAGTGAGGAAAAGAAAACTTTGTTGGAGCGTTATACTTTGAAAGAAACTCAGGTATGTTTCTGCATGCATGCATAAGGGCTTTATCTCAACCCTTTTCAAATGAGTGACCATTTCCTGGTCTCTAAATTATTTTCATTTAAAGGAAATAAATTCTATCATCATTTCAATGATTTTGCAGTTGTTTGAAGCTTTTTTTATTCAAGGTCAGCTTTAAAATTTTTGCATTTTTAATTAAAAACTTGTCATCCTTTGGCATATCTTCTCAATTGCGCTTTCCATAGATTTACTGAAATCATATTTTTGACAAGGTCAAACACTAGTTTTTCACCATATATTTGAGTCATAGCAGTACTGAAATATTGCTTTATGAATGGTTGACTTGCCTGGTTCAATAAAGTATCTGGGTTAATCTGTATTGGGGAAGGGGATTGTTGGATGGATGGGTAAAGGAGTTAGAGATTCTCAACAACCTTTATGAAGATAATTTTTCATTTCCAATCTTACAAAATTGTCAATTGAGGAGCTTTCTATTAGTTTTTTAAACATTAGTAAATTTACATATTATAACCGTTTAATACAAACCTGTGTGAATTATCTTCATCCCGACTTCTCATCCTTTCTAGCTTAATGAGTTGTTAAATCTATTTTATATAAATATACTTGGGCTACCTTTATCCATTTTGTCCTATTTTTTTTCTTCTTAGTCCTTTGACCATAATTTTATCCACCTATTCTTTTGGTACATCCTTTACCTTTCATTGTATATGCACAAACCATATAAGTTTTTTAGATTTTATTTTATTTTACATTCAATGGATTTTTTCGCTTGCCCTTCTATTATAATGATTTTTCATTATATTCTTCTTAGTTTTGCACACTCTCAATGTACCATTTTGTTTTATTTTCCTTATCACATCTAACTTCAAAACTCATACTCTCACCTTTATCCTCAATCCTTGTTAGTTTTTACGCACATTCAATGTACCATTATATTATGTTTACTTATCACATCTATTTTTAAAATTCATACTCTCACCTTTATCCTCTATATTCTTATCCTCAATTAAAGAAGGGGCATTTACAAACATGCCAAACAATTTTTGTATATTAACAAATCTAACGCCTAAATTTTCATATTTATACCTATAGCACTAAATTTTTTAACTTCATATATAAAATACCATCAACACTGTTTTTATAAAAGTGAAAACCACGTTTCAAGTATAAGTTTATGATATTAAGTTCTTATAAATATAAAAATTAAACTTAAGGTGTTAGATATATAAACATAAGAATTGTGTAGTATATATATTTAAATTTCTCATTAAAAAATTGTTGGTTTTTTTATTTTACAAGAAGATAGAAAATGTGAATCTGTTAAATTATTTGAAATCATAATACGTATGGAAAACATAAATTTTGCAATCATCTAGTGATGCTTTTTTTGTGTGGTGAGGGCAAGCTTCAAGGTTTTTCGAGATGTAAGCCTCAAATTAACCCATTAAGTTACTTAATATACACAAATAAAGCATTTAAGATTAAGTCTTCTTAGGATTTAGTGATAAGTAATATGATAAAAATTGGAGCTAAATTTTATTTTAATAAGGCATTTAATGAGTAATTAGAATTGTTAAAATAAAATCATAGCAATTCAGTGAGGTACTCGTTGATAAGAAGTGCTAGATAATCAAGTAAATATAAATAGCAATTCTAAAGTAAACAACTAGTTAGGACTTAATGTTGAGTAACATCATAAAAATTTGAGCTCGATTTTCTTTCCTTAAGGCATTCTCAAAAGTGTTAAAATAAAATCATAAAAATTTATACAAGTATTCGATATTAAAAAGTTTTAAGATAAACAAGTAAATATAAATTGTATCTCTCAACATAAACAAGTAAATATTTACCAAAATAACATAGTTATGACTTAGGTTTCTCGCTTCAAAAGTCCCTCTCGTTTATATTACTTAGATAGTCTTCATTAGAATTAACATCATAGCCGAATGGTTTCTTGCCTTCCTCATCCTTAATTGTATTAACAATTCTTCCAATCTTCTTATCATCTTTAATCTAAATCTTTCTATTCTCTAATCAATAGAATCAAATAAGAATATTATTTAAAACACACTGATGTCATCAGTTTTTTATAATTTCTATTACATAAATTTTATGCTAATATTTTATTTTACATTTTGCTGATTTTTTATCGTTCTTATTCTTCCCCCATTAAAAAACGTCAATATTTTGATTTTCCTCTTTTAATTGTGATAATAAAACTTCATTTTCATTCTCCACAAATTATTCATCATCCAAGGGCACATCATAAAAAATCGGTATCTTCATCACCCTTCAAAACTTTTATGCAAATAATGAAAATAGAGGTGTCCCGACTAAAGCAATTGAAGCATACTCTAACTATGATGCATAAATATCAAGGCTCTCATCATTCCTCACTTATGATAGTCCTAAAGTGAGTCTAAATTGCACAATTTGAAACCATTAATTTATAAAACAACAACGACAAACCTTTATCCCACTAAGTTGGATCGACTACATGAATCCTTTTTCATCATTGTATCCTATTGAGTGTCATATTTTCATTTAATTCTAATAAATTAAGATCATTTTTATATAACATGCCCAGGCCTTTTTTGGTTTAACTTTACCTTTCTTAACATAAATTGAATCTAAAATTTCTATTCTCCTAATCACATCATCGGATGGTTGAGGTTTAATGCGAACAAACCATCTAAGGCGACTCTATGTAATTTTGCCTACCACTGGAGCTACACCAACCCTTTCACCGATATATTTGTTTCACAATTTGTTTCTCAAGTGTAAAACCACTCATCCACCTATGCATTCTCATATCGACAACATTTAGTTTTATGCTTTTCTTTTATAGGTCAACATTATGCGCCATAAAGCATTCCAAGTCTCATCACCATCTTATAAAATTTTCCTTCTAGTCTAAGTGGTACGTTTCTATCACACAATAGGCCCGATACATTCTTCCACTTCAACCATCCAACTTGAATTCTACTAATAACATCCCCATCTATATCATCATCACTTTGAACAATAGACCCGAGATAACTAAAACTTTCACTTCTTTTAATGATTTGATCACCCTTTGTTACCACTCTACCATTGCATGTACTATTACTCAACTTACATTCCACATATTCAATTTTAGATCGACTTAAATGAAGGCCTGTAGACTCTGAAGTAGACCTCCATGATTCGAATTTTTTTGGAACTCTTTCTCTACTCTTATCCACAAGAAGGATTTCATCAGCAAAAAAACATACACCGAAGTACATTCTTCTGTAAATGTCCAGTAAGAACATCTATAACCAAAGCAAAAAGATATGGGTTTAAAGCAAATCTCTGATATAATCTAACTGAAATAGGAAAATACTTGGTCAATCATGCTTCTGTCCGAACACAAGTAACAACTCTAGTATACATATCTTTAATAACTTGAATATAAGTCATATCAACACATTTCATTATAGAACTCTCCAAAGCATTTCTCTTGGAACCTTATTATATGCTTTTTCTAAATCAATAATAATCACATATAGAGCCTCCTTGCTCTCTCTGCATTTCTCCGTCAAATCTCTTAATAAATGTATAGCTTCCAGGTAGACTTGCCTGAGATAAATCCAAACTGATTGTGAGAAATTTCTGTATCACGTCTTAACATATGTTACTTTACTCTCCCATAATTTTAACGATACATTAACTTAATTCCTCTTAATTTGCTCACTCTTGTGCATCTCCTTTATTCTTAAAAATGAATACCAAATACTCTTCCTCCACTCTTCAGTCCCCTTTTTAGTTTTTACAATAATATTAAAAAATTCAGCAAGTCAAAAAATTCCCAAATCTCTTAAATATTTCCACCCTTGAACTTTAAATTTATAAGTCTTTTTTTATTTTTTTTTCTAAAGAGCACTTCATTTCAAATTTAACTTTAAGAATCAATTTTGATTAACATAAATTTATGGAAGGTTTACATACCACACAATTCTTATCTATTTACTTACCTAACCCCTAGAACTTCAATGTTTACATACCTGTGGCCTTTCCTATGCATGAAAACCTTGCTGTATTTTTTATGTGATATGAAAGTTTTGAGTGTTATAAATGTAAAAATTAAAGCTTAGGTGTTAGATATGTAAATAGATAAGAATTTGGTGGGTATGTAAAGGCTTCTAAATTTATTTCTTTTATTTTTTGCCTCTTATATTTTTGTAGATTAAATTGTTAACCTTGTACCATAATGTATTCTATTTTTATATGTGAAACAGCCCAAAGGCAAAAACTCCTGGATACAAATGCTGGCTTTTTTCTGAGCGAATATTTAAGACAACAACAACAACAAAACTCTAATTTCACTAAATGGAATCGACTACATGAATCCTTTTTTTCCATTGCGTCCTATTTAGTGTCATATTTTCATTTAATTCTAATAAATTAAGAGCATTTTTATACAATAAGCCTAAGTCTTTCTAGGTCTACCTTTGCTTTTCTTAACATAATCGAATCTAAAACATCTACTCCCCTAATCGGATCATTAGATGGTCGACGTTTAATGTGACCAAACCATCTAAGACGATTCTCTCTAATTTTGTCTGTCATTGGAGCTACACCAACCCTATTACGAATATATTCATTTCGCGTTTTGTCTCTAAGTGTAAAGCCACTCATCCACCTAATCTTTCTCATCTTGGCAACACCTAACTTAGTATTATGCTTCTCTTTTAAAGGCCAACATTCAACATTATAGAACATTGTTGGTCTCACCACAATCTTATAAAATTTTCTTTTCAGTCTATGCGGTACTTTTCTAATCACACAAAAGGCTCGAAACATTCCTCCACTTCAACCAACTAACTTGAATTCTACTATTAACATCCTATCTATATCACCATCGCTTTGAACAATAGACCCGAGATATTTAAATCGTTCACTCCTTTTAATAATTTGATCACCCAAAGCTACACTTCTGTCACTAGAGCTATTACTTCTAAAATTACATTCCATATATTCAGTTTTAGTTCTACTCAAATGAAAGCCTTTAGACTCCAATGTAGACCTTCATAATTCAAGTTTTCATGAGCTTTTTCTCTCGTCTTATCCACGAAATGGATATCATAATAAAAAAAGCATACATCAAGGTACATGCTGTTGTAAATGTCCAGTAAGACCATCCATAACTAAAGCAAAAAGATATGGGCGTAAAGCCGATCCCTGATGTAATCCAACAGAAATAAGAAATATTTGGTCAATCCTTCAGTTTGAACACAAGTAACAACTCTAGTATACATATCTTTAATGGCTTGAATATAAGTCATATCAACATCCTTCTTCTCAAGAACTCTCCAAAGGATATCTCTAGGAACATTATTGTAAGATTTTTCTAAATCGATAAAAATCAAATGTGGATTCTCCTTATTATATCTGAACTTTTCCATCAAACCTATCAATAAATGTATAGCTTCCATAGTAGACATGTCCGACATAAATCCAAATTGATTGTGAGAAATCTTTGTAAGACATCTTAACCCATGTTCAATTACCCCCTCCCATAATTTTAAAGTATGACACATCAACTTAATTCCTCTATAATTTGCACACTATTGTGCATCCCCTTTATTCTTAAACGTGGGGACAAAAATACTCTTCCTCTACTCCTTAGGCATCTTTTTAGTTTTTAAAACAATATCAAAGTGTTTAGTAAGCCAAGAAACTCTCAAATGTCCTAAATATTTTCACACTTCAATTGCGATATCATCAGGTCCTACAGATTTTTTATCCTTGATTTTCTTTAAAGCTTTTTTTTTTTAATAATGCGACAGTAAAAAATGAAACGTTTTATTATTATTAATGATATTAAGATCTCTAAGGTCGATCGTATTTTCAGAAACACTATTAAAAAATTTATTAAAATAGCTCACCCACCTATGTTGAATATATTTTTCCAAGAAAAATACTTTTTGATTTTCATATTTAATACACTTTACTTGAGTTAAATCTTTACTTTTCTTTTTTCTTTGCTAGTTTATATATATATTTTTCACCCTTCTTAGTCTCTAATCTATTATAAAGATCACTAAAACAAAATTTTTAGCGTCACAGATTGTTCTTTTAAATTTTCCCAGTTCTCTAAGCTTTTACATTTAAACCAAATTTTTATAACATAATTTCTTATATTTTATGTTTTCTTGCTCATTATTGTTCCACCACCAATTATTTTTATTTATAGAAACTTTTTTTTATTGCTCAAGTACATCTTTTGTCACTTGTTTAATAGTATTTATTACTTTATCCCACATAGCATTTGCTTCTTCATGAACATTCTAAATTTTGAAATCTTGAATTTTAGTCATAGAAATAATTTTATTCGTCTTTTAAGTACCCCCATATAATTCTATGATAATTAATCCTAGTATTCTTTGATTTACAACTCTTCATCTTAAAATCTAGAACTAATAATCGGTGTTGGGTATTTAAATCCTCACTTGGAATGATCTTACAATCTTTAAAATCTCGACTATCTCTTCTTCTCATAAGAAAATAATCAATTTGTGTTTAATTAGATATATTTTTTATAAGTAATAAGATGCTCACCTCTTTCTTGAATAAAATATTAGTAATAACAAAATTATACGTTAAAGAAAAATCTAATATGACTATACCTTCTTTATTAATCACTCTAAAATCGGAGCCACTATCTCCAATAAAAATTCTATTTTCAAGAAGTATCATTTGTATTAAGTCTTCTAAGTCATTCCAAAATTTATCTTTAGAATCTATATCTAAACTTACTTGAGGAGCATAAACATTTGTAATATTGAAAATCTTGATATCAATAATAATCTTAAGGGCTATAGTTTTATCTCAAACTTTATTAATATTTACAACATTATTTTTCATACTCTTTTTTTTATAATTAGACTACATTTTTAGTACGACTCTTACCAGAATACCAAAGTTTAAAACCTAAGTTATTAATTTCCTTAGCCTTTTCTCCAACCTATTTATTTTCTTGAATACATAAAATATTTATCTCTCTTTGAATCATAATATCAACTAAGTCCATTAATTTAACATTGAGAGTGCCTATATTTCAAGATCTTATTTATTAGTTTCATGAGTTAACTTATTTACCCGCATTCATCTGTAACGTGGGAACCCTTGCTTATTTGATAGTACACCTGGCCGCCGGTGCAGTTGCACACTTTTCACTGTATTCAGACCATATAACGCGTCGCTTCTAGGGGACACTAGCATTTACACAATGATCAAGAGGATTCATGTCATAATTTTTAGTACGACTCTACTTTTCATATCCGGGCTTGGTACCAGCAACGGTAGTGTTCTAAGGGAATATTTTAGACAGTTACTTTAATATCATCCCGTTGATTAAACACATCTTATATGTATGTAATGTATCCGTAAATTCACAGCTGTAATGCTCAAAAAAAAAATTATAAATTCGTTTAGACTGCAATCTGCAAAACCGATTACAGAAACTAGAATCAACTCTCATATTCCTGCAATGCGTTCAACCCAATACCTTTTACTTATTTCTAACTGTATTTATTGACAACTTTATTTTTTGCTTATTTATAACTGTATTTATTAAACACATTTCTTATGATTTTGCGGGCAAACAGCTCCCAAGAATTCAAGTCATAGATCCAATTGCAAGATATTACGGACTGAAGCGTAGTCAAGTTGTGAAGATCATCAGACCCAGTGAAACTGCAGGAAGATACGTCACTTACAGATACGTTGTATGAGTTGTGGGGACTTCTATAATACATCTTTAACACTAGCGGCCTGGATTTGTATTGTAAGCATATTTAAAACCTGATTGTATTGAAGTATATTTAAACCAGATTTCAAACAATTCCTCGTTTGAGATTTGTTTCAATGGCAAGCTCTAAGATTATAGAAGTAAAATGTGGCATAATATAAGTAATAACTGCGATTCTCATTGTATCCATATGATTACAAAAGATGGTGTAATAGTTTTTAATAAAGTTGGCATAAGTTGTCATGTGTTGATATGTTTTAAGATGTGTTTGCAACTGCATCTATATTAAACGACCCTTTCCTTTTTATTTGTTCGTAAATTAAAGCTTTGAATAAAGCATACAAGCTGTAGGAGATTAATGCATGAACGTGCTTTTGGTGTATTAAAAATATTATGACAGGATGACATGAAAGACTTCCGAGTAAATATGTATGAGAAGAGGTTAAATGTTATATGATTTGATTATAATCAAGCTTATTTTTTGTAGGAAATAGGAGTATAAACAAGGACTAACAAATAATTTGTTAAATAGAGGATTATTCATTCATTCATTTTTTTTTCTTTTAATATTAATTTCATACGTAAGAACTTCCGAATACAATCAACATGAAGTTGTCCAAAGCACTAACTGTTCAAAAGATTAGCATAATTTTTCAATAGGAGCATTCAAGATAAAGGAGTCCGACAATGAAATCTTCATGCAAGATTTGAGGCTTAATTACAATTCATTAATCTTCTGCAAACCATTTTTATGTCGAAGGGTAAAGGATTGCAGTGACAACAGGACTTCCTTCAGCCTTGCTTTAATCTCAGAGTCGATCACATTCCCATCACCATCAAATTTATTCGGGGGCTTACGACCTAAAATGAACAATTCAGGCTTGTTGATGAAGTGTAGATCCAGAAAAACTCCTACTTGGCGCAGATGATACTGTGACCGTTGTCCAGCAGAACCTCCGGCAGCACTTACGACTGCAGCAGTCTTCCCAGCCATCACATTTGGAGGTCGAGAGGCCCAGTCAATTGCGTTTTTCAATGGGGCTGAAATGAAAAAAAACATAATAATGAGAATATTACATCTGATGAAATGTAGCTTATTAGATTGCATATTTTATGATTAAATGATGCCTGTGATCCTCATAAAATGGAACTCTAGGCATCCACCATAATTTAGACACTCAGGGTTTGTTTGGTTAAGCTTCTGTTTTCAAAGAAAAAAAATGTTAAGTTCTATAAAAAAGCAGTATTTTAAATCAATTCAAAAATCATGATCTAAAATGAGTAAAAAACGTAGTTTTGTGAAAAACATTTATGGGAAAGCTTTATAACCAAAGTGTTTTTTTTTTTTTTTTAATATTCTAAAACAGCAAAGTTCATAAAAAAGTTACTCAAATGAGGCCTCAAACAGTCTTATTGATGGAGACAGAGCTCCATACCAACAAGCTATACATCAAGCGTTAAAAATGATGCCTAAAATGTCTTTATATTAAGAATGCTACTTTCATTTGTGGAAAATCAGTTTACAGTAATTGCTTTGATGGACCATTGCCTGGACTTCTTATCTGAAAGATGAAACCTAATGTTTATTAAAGTTGGGGGCATTTACATGCATATCACACAATTCTTATGTATTTACATATCTGACACCGACAGATTCATATTTACATGCATACCACTCAAATCATTAACATCACATAAAAAATACCACTTTCATTATCTTTTTAAAAGTAAAATACACATTTTCATTCATAGATTTACAACACCAGTGTTATAAATGTAAAAATCAAAAGTTGGGTGTTAAAAATGCAAATACATAAGAGTTGTGGTATGTATGTAAATTTCCCTGAAAGTTATTCCATCATTTATTGGTCTAGCTTATGTTCCAAGAAATAATTGTCTCATTAATTTTTCAAAGTTTCCTTCTTTTTTTTTTTTTTTTGTAATTTTGTGTATGTGATATCCTTCTCGTGGATAAGACGAGATAAAAATCCCAGGAAAAACTTGAATTATGGAGGTCTACATTGGAGTCTAAAGACCTTCGTTTGAGTAGAACTAAAACTGAATACATGGAATGTAATTTTAGTAATAGTAGCTCAAGTGACAGAACAGTAACTTTGAGTGATCAAATTATTAAAAGGTGTGATCGATTTAGATATCTCGGGTCTATTGTTCAGAGCATTGGTGATATAGATGGGGATGTTAATAGTAGAATTCAAGTTGGTTGGTTGAAGTGAACAAATGCTTCGGGCCTATCGTGTGATAGAAAAGTACCGCTTAGACTGAAAAGAAATTTTTATAAGATGGTGGTGAGACTTGCAATGCTCTATGGTGCTGAATGTTGGTCTTGAAAAGAGATGTATAATACTAAGTTAAGTGTTGCTGAGATGAGAATGATTAGGTAGATGAGTGGCTTTACACTTAGAGACAAAATGCGTAATGAATATATCTGTGATAGGGTTGTTGTAGCTCCAGTGACGGACAAAATTAGATAGAGTCGCTTTAGATGGTTCGGTCACATTAAACGTTGACTATCTGATGATCCGATTAGGAGAGTAGATGTTTTAGATTCGACTTATGTTAAGAAAGGCAGAGGTAGACTTAGGAAGACTTGGGCTTATTATATAAAAAATGATATTAATTTATTAGAATTAAATGAAAATATGACACTAAATAGGACGCCATGGAGAAAGGATTCATGCAGTTGACCCGGATTAAGGCTTTGCTGTTGTAATTTTGTGTATGTGAAATTTAATCCACAATATGAGGTTACTGAGGCAATCTGGGTTGTCTTATATAGACCTTCAATCGTCAAGGTGTTTTTCAATTTTTTTATTCTTTGTTATTGCTTTTTTTAAGTACAACAAAGGATTAAAAAATACATATCATGAGACGCGTATATGAATATAGTAGATAAAATTAATGTGAGGACAAGAATGAAAAGGGATAGATCAAGATAATATAAATGAAAAAAGGTTCAAAATGATATACGAAAAATATATTTAATATTTCAGACAACATTTAACAAATATGAATAGAAAAAGCAAATTTAGAAAGTCTCCAGCAAGTAATTTGGTTAAGGAAAATTTATGATAATGATATCTTAGTTAGGATCAAGAAGGTTATTTCTTGAAGAGATCAGATCATTTGCCTTTCAATAAAAATTTGTCTGAAAATATATGAATTCTCGTGTGCTTTGTTTGAACGTCAACCAAGGAGGAGAAAAAAAGGATAATAGAGCCATGAAACATAATTTGACTTTTTGGCTCAAAACTTATAACTGAGGTGTATGATAAATAAATGATGGATATGAATTTTCCAATGATATCAAAATCTTCTATTTTACAAGGAAACGTCACTAATGGGCTCACAATCAATTAAAACTAAATACTTTCTCAACATTCATAATAGTGTTAAATAGGCCAAGTTTTCAACAGCGCAAGTAATTGTTTCACTTGCATAATCCACATAATTTAATAAAGCTATATACTTTATAGCAATAAAACTATGAACAATGTGCCTAATACGTAAAATTCCAAGTGATAGACACACTAACGCTTAGGGAACAATATTTGACCGCCCTTCAAAATTTGCAAAGCACATGAAACCAGCCTTTGTAAAAGAAAGGAAAGGCTACATATATCAACCCTCCCCAGACCTCGCAATAATGCGATCTCATGCACTCGGTAATGTCTACAAAATTTGCAACCTTTGAATTGGTAGCATGCCGAAAGAATGATAGAACTATGATCAAGGCATTTACATACATACCAGCCATTCCCATGCATGCATATCTAACATCAGAAACTTTACTTTTTACATTTATACCACCCCAGTCATACACATTACATTAAAAATACCCACTATTTTAACTTCTAAAAAGTGAAATAGAACTTTTTATGCACAGGTAAGGCATTAATTAAAAATTGAAATTTAAGTGTTAGATATGTCAATACAAAGGAATTAAGTGGTATGCATGTAAACCTTCCAAGTTAAAATATAGCAATGGGAGGCGTTGATTGATGAAACTAAATTTAAAAAAAAAAAAGAACAACTGTTTAGGGTAAATATTTCAAACAATGCTTGCCTAAGTATCATGAAACATGGATTGCTTCCGAGTATCTTTTCAATGTGGATAGTGATGCGAAAACAATGTATAAGCGTAAAAATTCACACAATCAAACATAAATATTGATGTGATTCGGCGTTAAATTGATTCGCTTACGTCCACGTGGAAGAAGATTCTACTAGCACCGGATGAGCGAAAGAAAACGTCTTGGGTTACAATTTCTACACACCTCACCATATCTCACTACATGAGTACTAAGTCCCTTTTATAGAAGAGGACTAGGGCATACAAGTAAATAAAGCCAAAAGACAAAATTACCCCTACTTAAACAAAAGCCATAAATACAACAATCTTTACCTCAACTCTTACTTCCAGATAGCTCCAAACTCCAAATCAGCTGCACCAAGATGGTTGCTTACATACTCCTCTCCTGAATGGATCAAGCTTCGCGTAGTTCTTCAAAATGCCCATTGTGCAATCAATCTTGAGCTCGAATGTTCACCAAACTCTTGCACTAGGTGAAACTTCTGAACTTGTAGTATCTTCGTGAGTATGTCCGCTGGATTCTCCTTCATATCTATCTTCTTCAACATAACCTTGCTTTCTTCAATTAAATTCCGAATAAAGTGGTCCCTCACATCAATGTGCTTAGTACGAGCACGATGAACTGAATTTGTGGCCAATAATATCGTACCCTGACTATCACAGAAAACCGTCAGAGACTCTTGATCAAATTTCAAGTCATCAAATAGGCTCAGCATCCATATCATTTCATTCGTTGCCTCCGTAACTATCATATACTCGGTCTCCGTAGAAGACAAAGCAACAATAGACCGACGAATCAATCTCCAACTAACTAGATCTCCTACTAATATGAATAAATAACCAGTTGTAAATCACCGTCTATCAATATCATCTGCATAGTCTGAATCAGTGTAGCTCACACAAATATCTGCAATAGATAATTACCTTTCAAACACCAAGCTAAAATCAACTATAACCTTCGGATACCTAAGAATATTCTTTATAGTCTGTCAATGTTTACTTTCGGGATCATACATGAACCTGCTCACAACACCAACTGCTTGTGCAATATATTGATCTAGTACAAATCAAGCATACATCAGACTGCCTATCGCATCTAAGCATAATGAATCAATCGCATATCTTTTCTTTCTCGATCATCTTTAGTACACTGATTTGAACTCAACTGAAAATGATTTCAATGGCTAGACTCAGCATCTTGCTCGAGTCATCAATCCCAAATTTCTTCAGCATTTTTCGAACATAAGCTACTTGTGAAAGCCAAACCTTTCTAGCCGCCTGGCCACTGAGAATCTCCATGTTAAGAATTTTGTGAGCTTCACCCAACTCCTTCATTTCAAATTGTTTGAACAGTCGACTCTTCATCTTATCAACCTCAATCTGACTAGCAGGTTCAATCAACATATCAACATACATAAGCAAATAAATGAACTCACCGTTAGCCACTTTCTTGAAATACGCACAATGATCATACTTGACTTTTCGTGTACTCATGTCTCCTCATGAACTGATCAAATATTTTATATCACTGTCGCGGTGACTACTTCAACCCATACAAAGATTTGTCTAATTTGCAAACCAAATCTTTTGATGTTCTATATTCAGACAGCTGCAATATATAGATCTCCTCCTGCAATTCCCTATGTAGAAATACAGAATTCACATCGAGCTGTTCCAAGATCAGACAACATTGTGCTACAAGTGCTAAGAGAACACGGATTGAGAGATGCTCGACCACACTGATTGAGAGATGCTAAGAGAACACGAATCCAAATCAATCTCTTTTTATTGTGCAAAGCCTTTGGTTACCAGACTGGTATTGTACCGCACATCAGTTCAATGAGATCATTTCTTCTTTACATACACCCATTTGCACCGCATTGCTTTCCTTCCCAAAAGAAATTTTACCAACCTCCAAGTATCATTCTTCAGAAGAGACTTCATCTCTTTATCAATCGCCGCTCTACAAAGATCACAGTATGGGCTCTCCACCAATTTTTTACGGTGACAAGGAATATCTGTCTCCGTGGTTGAAAGTGCAAATGCAATTTTATCCCTCAACCAAGCTGGTTTTGGTACATTCTGGTGCTTGGTGTTGCTCCTAGCAATAGATTCCTGAGCAGGAATCTCATCCTCAGCATCTTCTTCCATCGCCTCCTGAGCATTATTAAAAAAACACCTCTTAAGTTGCAACTGAATTAGATATCTGAGTCAGAGTGGATGAACTCTATGGAACAAATGGAGTGGCATCAAACTTCAACTTCTGCTCCATATTTATGGTCTCATTAGAATTCTCCACCCACTTTGAGTCCCAATTGTTCAACAAAGCTTGCCTCGTCGAATATAACATCAATGCTAATGACAAACATTCATTTTTGACTGATTGTACAAGTTAAAACCCTTAACTCCACGCTTGAAGCCAACGAAGATTGTCTTCTCTGTTCATTGTTACAATTTATCATTCTACACGTGGTGGTAAACTGGACACTCAAATACTCTCATAAGCTTATAATCTCTATCAGGAAGCCCTGACCACATCTTCTTTGAGTTCTTCTTCCCAATAGATGTAGAAGATTAACGATTCACCAAGTGATAAACATATTATATGGCATCGGCCCAATAGATTTTATCCAACCCAACATTGGATAACATACACCAAACTTTCTCCACCAAAGTCCGATTCATTCTCTCTGCCACCCGTTATGTTGCAGTGTCTCTCGAAAAGTGAAGTGTTGTTTTATCCCAACTCTTTGACACTCTTCTAAGAATGAATCTGAAGTGTATTCGTCCTCATTGTCGGATCCAATACACTAAATCTTTTTACAAGTCTGAGTCTCAATTCACTCCTTCCAAGTTATGCAAATCTCAATCACTTCGATTTTGCTCCTCATGTTATACACCCAAACATACCTGGAGTAATCATCAATAAAAGAGAGTATCTTCGCTCACTGAATGATGTCTTCGTCGTGTCTAAATATCTGTATGAACATACTCTAATTATCTTTTGTAATGCGGATGAAAGTCCAAAAAGATACCCGTATCTTTTTACAAAACACGCAATGTACACAAAAATCTAGCTTGCAGGTGTTTACTCCTTTGATCAATCCTTTCTTCACTAAATCCTGAAGTGAAGCCTCTCTAATATGGGCTAGCCGCATATGTCATAACATAGTGGCGTAAGGAGAATTATCAGCAATAACAGCCGTTTAAGTCGATGTACTAATCTGAATATAATAAAGATATGGTGACGAACTCCCTCATAAAAATCATTGCTCCATGACATATCCTCAAAACGTTTTCTCAATAACTACCTTATAGTACTTAGACTCTAAAGCCCCAACTGATAACAAATTCTTCATGATATCTGAAACATGTTTCACATCGATCAGCTCCGGCACAGTGCCATCATGCATCCTGATAAAGATACTCCATACATCAATAATACGACAAGTTTGAATGATGTCCATAGTCACTGCATCACTATCCAACTCATTGTACGCATAACACCACTATCGATAGGGACAACTGTGATGGGTAGCACTTGTATCCACAATCCAACACGAATCATCTGTAAACAACTGTGAGAAACTACAGATAACTATATATCTGAATCTGTTTCTTCATATCATTCGACAATGAAATTGACTTTCGCCCAGATGCAACTTCTTTTCCCTTCTTTATTCAGCTTCGAACAATCTTTTTCTAATGACCAGTCTGCAAACAATAAACATACTGACTTTTCCCAAGACCATGCCCACAAGACTTTCCCCACTTTTCAGAAGTATCATCGTTACTACATTTCTTAGCAAAATTCTTGGTCTTCTTCTCAGATCTGTCATGTCGGATTTTAAGTGCCTCAGCTGATTCCATCTTTGTGAATTCCATGTCCATTCAAAAGAACTCATGATTCAATAATGTTATAATTATTTCATCATAAGTTAATACTATCCCATGAATGAGTGTCATCGTGAAGTTTTCGTACTCATCTGGGAGCGAATTCAACAGAAGAAGCATCGTGTATTCATCTCCAATCTTCTGATCTAAGTTTAACGGATTTTTCAACAGTTTTGTGAAGTCATTCAAGTGCTCATCAATAATAACCCCCATCTCATCTGAAAATCTGTGGAATCGATGTTTCATATGGAGACAGTTCTTCACGTTCTTCATAAGATATTTGTTCTTCAACATCATCCACAATATCTCTACAAATTTTTTATCATCACCTCATATTTGATTTTCTGAGTCAAACAATTTTAAATTAAGTCATAAACACTCATGTTTATCTTCAACCAATCTCTCTCTGACATCTCTTCAGGACATTTCTCGCTATCTAGGACTTCTTCCAGATTCAGAGAACAAAACGCATCCATCACCTCGTATCACCACATGTCAAAGCTCCCTTTGCAGTCAAAGTTCATCACATCGATTTTAACGGGATGCGTAATCATTTGATGAATCGACTTTTTCACTGCCATGACGGACGTTAAAGAATCTGACATCGTGTTGTGGTTCATTGTTTCCACTGTTGGAATCTTTTTTTCCAAGAAAAAATCCTCTGGCAAAATACCTTCTTTTTTCCCTGTTACACAAGGTTCCATGCGGTTTCCTTGTTCTTGCACGAGAGCCGATGTCGGCCTGCTGTCGAACCTCTGAAACTGCCATCAAAGCACGTCGGACTACCTACTGTAAAAAACTACGATAACACACGCCGAATTTGTTGTCGTCGACGCCGAATCACACCCTGATCACAAACTCGAAGCTCTGATATCAATTGTTATGCGAAAATAATACAGAAACATAGAAATTCACTCAAAATAATCAAGCACAAAAGATTAATGTAGATTGACTTTAAGTTGATTCGCCTAGATCCACAGAGAGGGAGATTCCACTAGTATCGAATGGAAGAAAGAAAACTTCTTGGATTACAATTTCCACACACCTCACCATATCTCACTACATGAGCCTAGGACTAGGGCATAGAAGTAAATAAAGCCAAATGATAAAATTACCTCTAATTAAATAAAAGCCATAAATACAACAGATATGAAGCTACAAACAAATTATAGGTTCACATTTTCAAGTTAAAAGTTACAAGGACTTCGCTCATGATACAGTTTTTAATGGCTATGAAATGGTTAAGACTATGGTGGAACTATTCAGAAAACCGCTGACTTGTAAAGTGCTCTGAGCTCCTTATAAGTTTCTACTAGTTTAGGCTTGATGATTTTAATGACGTGCTATATTTTCTGCATTCTTCAAAAACAAATTAGTAATTTATGGCGCGTTCTCTAGCTTTTAGAACATATGCTGTGCCTAGAATGGATTGAATTTTTGAAGATGAAAGAGTTTCTGTCACCAACTCTGTCCAGATAACAGATAACAAACCGCCTGGTTTTTCAGTCTTCAGTCATGAACAGCCCAAAAACCTGGCATCACCTTTTTCCATATCTGAACTCCTGGTTGCAGAATTCAATTTTCATTTTGATTGATTTCATGTGGAGAAACAAGGCTACACTCTTGTCCTTTGGGCGCAACAGGGTTTTAGACTTCCCCAATGGTCCAAGAACATGGGAGACCAAGATTCTCTCAAGAAGGCACCTTATGTCTCAAGAAGCTAGGATGTTCACACGAGGCCAAAATGCTCAACAAATCTATTAGCTTCTATGCAAAGAATATAGCTTTAATGAAAATAAATAATGATCTATTAAGAGCTACTTAAAGTGATAAAAATAATTTCTTAGCTACTATCTACAGAGGACAAGAAAACTTCCACTTAAAAGGGTAGAAATTTAGAGAAATTATATATGATTTATTGGCATATATCTGAAACATATCATAATGACTTCTATGAGATTCCATAGCACAAACAACCTATAAGGAAGGGGCAAGTCAACCTAAAATTTGGTTTCTGGTGTTTCTTATATTATGAAGAGCTAGGTTAAAATGTAAAACTTTCACTATAACGTATTCTTAAATAGAAACGGATTACCATTGTTTGAAGAAGTAAAATGATACTTATAAACAATTAGCATACGTTCTACATATCAACAATTATTGCTTTACATTTTGAGGGGCTATTCTTTCGTAAATATTTAAGTTTTACCCAAACAAATAACAAAAGAAAAAAAAATAATTAAAAAATCATAATAAATATCAAATTTATAACAAATAAGATTGCTACATGTTGCACTTTTTAAGTAAAAGGCCGTATTTCCACCATTTATACTGAACAAGAGATTCAAGATCTACTTGCCAGAAGAAAAAAGTTATCAGTGAAATTTCAAGTATTTTATAAGCTCAAAACTCAATTCTGATAAAGAGGAAAACAAATATAATCCAAAATATCTGTTAGCAGTCAAGAAAACAACTTCAACGATACCAAACTTGCTGCAGATTTCTTTGTTAATACACTGAAGGACTGAAATGAAAAGATGAATACAGAGAAAGCAGAGAATAGTACCCGAAAGCGAATAGTTGTACTCGGGCGAGGCGAAGAGGATACTATCGGAGTCGAGAATTATGCGGCGGAATGCATCGACGGCCGCCGGGTAGCCTCCATCGATCTCTAGGTCAGTGTTGAGGAGCGGAAGGGAAGCAATGTCCGCTAACTCTATCTGCATCCCGATTATCTCGTCTTCGCATAACTTCATAGCTTCAGATCAGGTACAGAGGAATTCCAAACCCAACAGACAAGATCAAGAGAAGAAAATAAGTTAGTCACGGAAAAGCTCCATGACAACTATATAGTGATTAAACGAACTAAAATTAGCTACAGAGGAACTCCAATCAGAGCATATAGAAAGATCAGAAATGGAAGCGGAGAAGAAGAAATTATATTATGAATTTACCACAGCGGATGAGACCTCGGTTGAAAGAGGCGCGACGAAGAGAACCGCAGATGGCCGCAACCCTTATAATCGGGGCATTCTCGCTCATCACCGTCTCTTCCATCCTCTTCGTCCCTCTCTCTGTGTCGACGGGAAGAATGCTCCAAGCTTTCTGAGAAAAATCATGGCGGCTCCTAAGAATTTGGAGGATAGCTGCTGCCGCACGACAAGAATAAAGAGAGAAAAAAAAAAAAAAATCAAATGCGTCACGTGCTCCTCAACGCAAATATCCAGCAGGGAAATTACTGCGAAGTAGCTGGTGCGAATAACCTCTTAATATCCTCATTTTGAGGGTATTGGGGGTATGGAGAGGACCGAGAGGTATTAATTATTAAGATATTTAGGAGATATTAATTATTGGGTATGTATAGGTTATTACAAGAGTACATGATAGATATCGAGGAGCTGCGTGCAGACTGCGTACGTGCTCCGTATGCAATAATTTCTCCCAACATGAACTAATAAAAAATTTGTGTATGTAAAGCGCACGCAACACTGTGTATGTTTTATTGGGTGCATGAAGATTACATAAAGGTTATATGTGGGGTATTTCTGTGTTTTATCCTTTGTAACCTCCCTGCAACCTGCATGTAACTTTTTGTAACCTCCCTGTAACCTCCCTGTAACCTCTCAGTAATCTCCTTATTTTTACAGGTTACAAATAAGTTACATAGACGTTATACGTACGTGGCATCCTCCTATTGGTTGACGTACACAACATTGCGTACTCAAAATTTATTCGTACAATTAGGCAGTCATTTACATGCAAAGTAGCTCAATGCTCTAAACATTTTTTGGTTCTTACAAATATCAAAATACATAACAAAGAATAATTTATAATTTTGAGTGCTTATCAAATTTTAAATAATTTGAGGATGGCACACAACAATTATATGGGTGCAATCAATAAATTTTAATCATCTAAATTTCAATGCATAGCATGAATTTCATGGCTAAGGAATGTTCAAACTTCAATTAAAAATCATATAATTTCAATTTCAACAAACATATAGTTAATCTAACCAACTTGACGAGTCAAACCTAATGACACAAAATCAAATCAATCTCACATTGTCAGTAGATCACTTTTTTTGGGTGTTTTCTGAGCATAATTGGAAGGTCAAATGAATTCTAAAACTAGCAAGCTTATAATCAAATCGAGCATCTCAACAAAATAAATTTAGTTAGTCCAAAATCACTCAATTCGAATATCATTAAGGCATTCAAATGTCCATCGAAATCGTATAATCAAAGGGATCATTTTGATTTGTTCGATTAAAATAGTTTGAGTTTTTTTTTTACAACTCGGACTCTATAAATAGTCTTATCCCCCTCTTGAAAGGGGAACTAAATCTTGAGCAAGATGAAGACCAGTAGATGAAGAAGAGAGGGCTGAAGTCCAAGACTATGCATTGAAAATTCGACGAACACTTCTTACTGCTATAGTCGCAGAGCATCCCCGATCACTGCTCATAGACCACATCAACCACCATCAGCTGTTGCGCGCTTTAACGACGAAACACCATGTGAAGCAACAACCAACGCCATGGAGTTGAAGCAACCAACGAAGCGGTGCACCATCCCGAAAAATTGTGCCTAACTCCGAAGAAGGTGCATCAAAGCTCTAACATTCACTCCTCGTCATGACCGCTCGCTACTGCAAAGAGATGAGATCTCCAGCGCATTGATGTTATATATCGAGAAATTGTGTAACTATTTTTCGCATGTGAGACAATGAGCTATACATGTAATCACAAACTCTTAGTGAAACATTTTAAATAGGTAAGACTTGGTAGTTTCCGGGGTTTTCACGTAAAATTTTTGTTGTCTTTTGTGGTCATCTTCTTTCGTCTATGTATATGTTTGATTCTCTCTCGTACAATACTAAGATAATAATTTATTATTCTACTACTACTGCAAATTTTCTAGTACGCATCAACATGCATTCCATCCAATTCCTATGCATTTAAATATTCAACATCTAAACTAATTTTTATATTTATACCACCTAGATCTTTCATATCACATTATAAATAATACCATTTTCATTTTTAAAAAATGAAACACACCTTCATGCATAGGTATGATGACATGTAAATGAATTTTTTAAATCAACTGTATTAAAAATGACTTAATAAAATCCTTTTTTAAATAAAAAATTTCATTAATGAAATAATAAACTTCACATCAGTCAATTTTGACTTTGGAAGATTTAAAATTGACTTTTTGTGAGGTCTAGTATGGTTTGATAAAGGGTTGCAAACGAGCCTAGCTTGAACGTGCCTACGTACGGCTCGTGTTCAGTTCAGTAAAATTGCTCAAGTATGAAATCGACTTGTGTTCGAAATTAGCTCATGAGCAGAGAGTTCGTGTTCGACTTTATTTAAATATTATTGTTCATATTTGGCTCGAAATTGGCTCGTTAAAATCAATTGAAAAAAAATAAATGTAGTGTTGGATTCAAATCTGGACCAAATCTATGCAAATAAAAGCACATACCCACATTACCACACGAGCTATTATGATCTAAATTTAGATATAAATATACATAACATATTATTATATAAATAATATATATAATATATTATTTTATAAATAAATTTATCATTTTTTATTTCGAGCTAACACGAGTCGAACACGAGTGAACAAAGAACTGTTCGTGTTTTGTTTGTTTATAATTCGAGCTCAAAAAATTTATTCGTGCTCGACTCGTTTATTTAACGAACAAGCTGAACACAAGCCACCTAACAAGCTGAACACAAGTTGTTCGTGAACAATAAACTTTTTTGACAGTCCTAATGTGATATATATGTTTTTTTAATTTATGACAATTCGACTAAATCAATAATTGGTGAAAAGAGAATGCATGGAAAATGAAAAGCGGTGAAAACGAGAAATAAAAAAGTTATTAGTTATGATTATCATTAATAATTTTTTTAGTATTTATTATTATAATACTATTATTATTATTATTTATGTACTAATATATATTTTATTAAATTTTAGGTAATAATAAGAATAAGAAGAATAATAATAATAATAATATTTTTTTAATTATTGTTAATATTATTATTATTCTTATTATTATTATTATGCACTATTAGTCTTTATTATTATTATTTTATTAATATTAATATTAATAGTAATATTAATAGTATTATTGTTAGCATTACCATTATTATTATTATTATTATTATTATTATTATTATTATTATTATTATTATTATTACTTTTATGTTTATTATGATTGAGATGATGATGATGATAATGATGATGATTACTATTATTATTATTATTATTATATTATAATATTACTAGTATTACTTCTATTATTATTACTACTAATATTACTTATTTATTATTATAATTATTCTTGCCTAATTTTATATCTTTCTTGTATGTATCGTCGATATGAAAAAAAATAAAAATGCATAATAAAAAAATAAAAAATGATATATAAAAAGTCACTAATGAAGGTATAGTATAAGAATATGTACATTAGAATGAAGAAAAAAATAAAACATGAGTAGAACACATATGTCACGCTATTGCCTATGATGATGTCTAGGCGGTATCGCTCTACTGCTGGTGTGTAGTGATCCATCGGTCGTCGTGGTCGCTGTCGCAGATGATGAAGTTGTTATTGGCCATTAAAATGCTCACGCTTATGATGGTCCAGATGACTGCTCCAAAGGATATGAAGCGAACGATTCCTTGTTGGATATGTAGTCTGCATAAGCCCACCATAACTACTGATCCTGTAAAGGTACCGTATCATGGGACATCCAATACTGCTACTATAACGAGGCACTATCTATTGTCGCCTCAGTAGGACCTGCTCCATGACAAGCTATCGAAGTATGCTCGTATGAAGACCAAGTCTAGTAAACATAAAGTAGTGGAAATATGTAAGCTGAGCTGGTGGGTCTGAGGTCATAGTGCCCTAATTTCCTACTTATCCATGCGACATCCACATTAACCTCGACGTCCCTGAATGCACACGTGGTGACCTCTGATTCGTTGCACTTTCCACGTAAGCTTGCCAAAGGACCCTAGTTTCATGTCCCGTAACTTCGTTCGACATGATCTGGAGCGTCCGTTTGATGTACGCGTGATTCGACGGCTCCAGGTCATTGTCCCAAATGCGCCCTAAACCAAGAATCGTCCAACTTCTAACCATAAATCTTGTTCGATGCTCAACCAAATCACTTAGGGTTTGTTCCTGCACCTTCATCTAGGTGAGATGAACCTATCTATACAGTTACATGTTCATGAAATACAAGTTCACTTCACAAAGATTTAAACCGAGAGCAAACAAGAAAATTTCGAGTTATACCTTGGCCTGAGAGGTGTGGCCTCAATCGGATGGTTATAGAAGATTCATTGTAGTCCCATGAACGTCCTCCAAGTATCAATTTGATATGTCATTAGGTACGTGCAGGATTTCACTCAAAGGGTGGCACAGGCTATGTGGAAGTCTGGGTTGGGGAGCTCAATAAGAGCTAATTTTAATGGGGACCTTCTTCTCTTGCTCTGGGGAAGCTTAGGAGCAAGTCAATTTGGATTTTTTTAGAGTTTGGTGAGGTGGCTGAAAGGTTTCCTGGATTTGGACTTCAACATTAGGGGAATGTAGTGGGAATGGAGGCTGGAAAATGGTGGGGATGAACTTCGCAAGGTTGCTACAGGGTATGGGAGAATTTTGGATGTGTTTTCTTAAGGTTTGATCACTCTTCCCGTTTCGCCGTGAGGGTGGGGGGGTGCTTAATTTATAGCCATTGCCATGGTGGCCAACAGGGCAAGCCAGGGTGTCCAATGGTGGGCTTAAGTGGAGGGAAGAAGATCTTCAATGGCCAATGGGGATGAGACACATCAGGGAGTCCCAATTTTGGGTTTAACCCTTGGGGAGGCTCTTAGTCTTGGTGTTTTTCGGCGGCTAGGTGGCCGACCAGGGCAAGTGTGGTCACCTCCACACTGTGGGAGGTCAAGGGGCTGTGAGGTCAAGTCAATTTGGTCTCAAGTGGGCTCATGGCCAAAGAACAAGGGAGAAATGGGGTTTGGATCAAGTTGGCTTGGGTTGGGTTTAACCCCTTGTTCAAGTGGCAAGATCAAGTCTAAGGTGGCTAAGAGGATGGGTTTAACCCCAAGGAAGGTTTTGGTGGACTTGGATGGCTGGTTTGAACATGCGGGAGAGGGATTGGATGTTTCATTAAGGGAGTAAAACTTATGTGAGGACGAAAGGGGAAGAGCCACTCCTTTTTCCATTTTTGGAAAGGTTGATCCATATGAAGCCCATGGATGGCTTCATGAGTCATGCCATGCCATGAATGATGCTGTGTACGAATTTCATGAAAAGGAAAATTTAAATTTTTATGAAATTTTTGGGAAAATGCCATGATGCCTAATTTGGATCAAAATTCAAATGCATGTATGACATGATGCAATGATGCATGGTATTATTAAAAGGATGACGAGGAGGGAAAATTTGTCATGAGGGCTTAGATTTGGGCTTTTCAAATTTATGAAATGAGCTTTTAAATATGCATATGAACATGGGCTTTTAAAATGTATATGGAGATGGCCTTCATGAATTTGATTTGAAATTAATCATAAGCTAATTCAAATGGTTTTCAATTTGAGTTCAGTTGGGTTTAGACATGATGAGTTTAATTTGGATTTAAAATTGGAAAATTTTAAAATGAATTTTGTGTAAATTAGGGGTGATTTAGAGACATTGGGCGATTTAGGAAATTTGATCAATTTTGGTAAATTTGGGTGCAATTGTGGTCATTTGGTGGTTAGGATTGCTCTTTGGAATGTTTGGGGATTTTGGGAAATTTGGGGGTATTTTGGGAATTTTGAAGAAATTGGGGTATTTTGTGTAAGTTGATGATTTGGATTGGTCCAATATGATTATTTGGGTGAGAATTGACAATTTGGGCAATTTTAGAAAAATTAGGGTCTTAGGGGCATTTTGGTAATTTTGGAAAAGTTTGGGGGTAGTAGGTCAAAAATTAGGTGCTTTGGTAGAATTGGAATTCACTGAAGATGCCAATCATAATGTTACCCTTTTAGTGCAATGAGACCAATGAGAGCCTATTTTGGATTCTCCATGTGTTGGTCCTAGCCACCCTAGCCAAGGGCTAAAGGCTTGGAGGCCACCCACATGAGTTTCCAAAAGAGATGGGGAATGGATTAAGTGTATGTGATTTTAGGGTTTTGGGATTGTGTGTGTGATGAGTTGAAGTGTGTGTGTGCATAAGCCTGACCAAGACCAAGCCACCCAGGGCTAATCCCAAGACTTGTCAGTCCTATGGGGACTCTTCTTGAGCTTCCTCATGTTGGTTTGTTAGAGGTCAAAACCATACATGTGAAACTTTAAAGAGAATAAAAAGCTATTTATAATTTCTACGCGGTAGGGTTCCATCACTAGTCCTCTAGGATAGTCAACAAAAAAGTCTTATGGCTAGATTCTGAGCTCCTAAGAGAAGAAGACTAGACCTAAACAAAGTGAGGTCAACATGGATGGAACATCCTTCGTTAATCAGCTGAACACTCCAGCCTGATCGACCAACTTTGATCAACTCGATACGATCGGTCGGCACTGCCCGATCTTATCGATTGACCATCCTTCATCGATCGACCACACTTGTCATGAGTCAATTTTATGTGTTTTTACCTACTATTTTTTCTGCATTTTATCCTTATTTATTTATCATAGATTTATACTTGAGAAAGGTTTTTTTTCATGTTGTGCAGGTTGCAGGAGATAAATACAAACAAGTTGGAACGGGACCATCAAACAAAGAAGTGGCTCGAAGCAGCGAGATAATGTCAGAATTAGCATGACGACACCATCTAGAATAGTAGAGAGGTGTGACAGCACCACAATCAGGCATGACCACGCTGACCCATGCAGTTTAGCGGAGTGACCACGCTGAAAATGAGCGTGACTACGCCAATGAGCGGGAAAACACTTTTGGCTAGACCAACGGGATGACTATAGAACATACCTATCCCGATCGATGTATCTTTTGGCTGGACCGATGGGATGACTCTACACCTCCCCTAAAGATAACCAAAATAATTCCAACAATGTTAACTTCGTTTGCCCGCACAGGTTCATCCGAAGGCTCCTCAACTAAGGCCTTTCCCAGTCGCCAAGAATGTCCTTCGACAACAATGAACTCTTTGAGCTTCCGTGCCTTGATTAATTTTATCACCAAGTTTTGGATGAAGCGACACTCATATGTGTTGTGCCCGTGATCACGATAGTAATTATAATATTTATGTGCATACCAGAGAACATGTCCGACTTTCATTGGAGGGGCTTTCTTGAAGTATTCTTTGTTTTGAATGGCTCAATTAACTCAACCCTAGAAACATCTAGTGGAGTTAAGCCTTGCATCTCCCGATACATGTGCAACAGCTTGTAGTATCGTTTCTGACCCTGGTTGCCCTTGCTATTGCCTCAACTATCCCGATGGCGTTGGTTGTTGTTATAGCGCGGACGACTGACAGAGATTTGGTTATCCATCGGCTTATGTCCTTTGTTATGCTCTTTCATCTTCTTTGATCGATGGTTGGATAATTCTGGTTTGGCATTAAAGGGGTTCATAAGAGTCTCCTCAGCAATATTGTGGTTGTTGGTCATCTTTAACAGCTTAGCAAAAATCTTTGATTTGAGCAAGTTCAGGTCATACTTCAATCACCAGTCTCTAACTCCTTGCGCTAGAGTAGTCTAGGCAATCAAAGATTGCAACTCCTTCACTTCCCACTTCTTCTGGAATCGAGTGATATAAGCCCGCAAGCTTTCGTTCCCTCATTACTTTATTTGCAACAGAGCCTAAGATTTCTTCCTCGCCTTCTGCACATTAGAGAAGTGCACCACGGAGAGTTTCTTAGACTCAGCGAAGGTTGGAATAACACCAACCGATAGACTAAGAAACCATTAAAGAGCTGATTCCTAAAGTGTTGCTAAGAAAAGCCGACACTGCATTGCATCATTGATCCGTAAAACTTCGACTAATGATTCAAAAGAAGATACATGATCGGTTAGATCGTTCTTCCCCTTTTAAGGATCCAAATGAGGAATCCTTAACTTCATTGGGGTTACTGCCTCCATGGTTTTTCGAGTGAAAGCACTATATGAGGGCGGCTGAATAGGTGCCTCGACTTGTTCTACTGGATGCTTGACTATCGGCGTATACCCAATGTTGTCAACATGTTGGTAATCTTCTTGCCCTTCAATTGCTCGTTTGCTTATTTGAATGTTGGGCGCTAGCATATTCTCAAGCGATACCCCTTGAGACTGAGCTTCCCGAGATTCCACCTCCAGAAGCGGTGGTTGATCATTCCTTCAAGATATTGCTTCGCAGAGGGCCTCAAATTGACCCATCATTTGCTCTCGCAACTTATGGAATTGCTGTTGAATCTCTCGATGCATTGACTTCCATGTGAACTCCATCGATGTTGCGTCTCTCTTTTGTGATTCTTCAAAGTTTTTTTTCTTGGAAGATTTACATTCATGCCACTCAATATGTATTTACATATCTAACAACCAAACTTCAGTTTTTACATAAATGACAGTCTTGTTTGGATAAGAAGCTGTATTCAGTTTTAAGTGATATTTTGATATTTTGATGTAATATGAAAGGTTTGAGTGATATAAATATAATAGTAATAATACTAATAAAGTTTAGATGTTAGATATGTAAATACATAAGAATTAATATCCATTTTTATAAAATGATTTAAATGATGCATATAAACAAGAGACAAAAATACAGGTAGACATTCCCAACCATTCTTTACATTGCCTAACTGATTGCAAAAAAGCAAACACATTTTTACAGCATTTTAGCAGAAATCATGAAGAATAAAGAGTTTCAATCAGCCAACAGAATCTTCTATCATCACAAAAGCACCATTTGTTGCATCATCTGCACTACAATCACCATCAGAATCATCATCATCATCATCATTTTTATCACTTCCTTTAATATGGTTACTGCCTTCCTCTGTTTCTGCATCCGAGGGCGACTCGCTCTGCGTCGCACCAACACAGCCGGGAAATTTATGCCTGAAATCAGGTTCGACGATGTTAATCATGGCAGAAAGCGCTCGGTGCTCTTTAGTAATAAGTTTGGTGATGCTGCGTGTCGAATTGCTCTGACTCCCTGCCGCCTGGCCATCAGAACCAAGCATTAGACAAGCAGTAGCGGCGTCGGCCTCAGCACCAGCACCTGCACCATGACCTTCTGGAGATTCATTTTCCCCATAAACTGATGGAGCAGTGTCAATTGCCCAGCTCCCTGCAGCTTCTGAAGCCAAGAGGTCAGCAGTTCTGATTGTGCTAGCTTCATTATCCTCCTTTCGTTGCTGGGATGTTGGACTGGTTTTGAGATCAGAATGGCCAGCTGGAGGCTCGTCGTTATCGACGGCTCGAACTTCTTTGTCGATCTGCATTGCATCGCCGGCAAGGTTGCGGCATTTGACGAGAGCGAAAGCAGCACCTCTTTCATCGATTTGGCTTTCAGTTCCGAGAACTCGTTCCGTATCAATCAAGTTTAAATCAGGAACAACTTCAGTTCCAACGCCATCGATGTCTGAGCCAAAACCTCGAGGTAACCTATCAGCTGTTTCGCCTTCTAGGTCTTGAGTGTTACCATCTTGGCTATCATTTCGACAATCATTCTTCTGAGTGGTGCAGACGTCGTCGTCGTCGTCGTCGTCGTCATCATCGTCATTATCATAGTCATCCTTACCATCAATTTTTAGAAGGGAATTCTTTGGAGTGGAAGCGCTCGAAGATTCTTTTGGATTTTGTCTGGTTTGGGCAATATTAAAATTTCGATTAACAGGCATGTTTGAATCAGCAGCAAATAAGGAGTTTTCATAGTTCTCCTCATCCTCCAAGGTCTTCTGCATTGCCTTCAGCTGCTCCTGCTGCTTTGAAAATAATGCAGAAATCTCTTCAGTCGTTGAGTAGAAAGCCCTTAGTTGGGTCTCCCTGGATGCATTTTAAAGGGTGATATAAGAAACATGTATCCCTATGTCAATCCGTTAACACGGAATTTAAATAGAACCAAGTAAAAAGGAAATCCTTTGGTCCCAAAAGCTTTAAATTCAAATTTCCAAGCCTTCATGTGAACAAACGAACTTACAAAAATGTTAGGAATTTCTTTTACATGATTAAGGCGGTCAAGAATGAAACCAAGAAAGGAATATTGTTATAAGAAATTAATTTGGCTTATGATGGAACCGCTCAAACAAACCAAATTGGATCTTTTACCAAAATCGAAATCTGTTAAAATTGCGTATGCATGCTTCCAAGAATCCTGAGTCAGGCCAGGAGGCCAATCATGTCTAACCCAAGCCAAGAATTGAACCAAGCAACTTTTTTTTGGGAGGTGAGACTAAAGGATAATATGCATGATTCAAGCTCACGACCTTACGGTGAAATATTACACCCTCAACCACTATATTACGGGTGAGCGTTCAATTGAACCAAACACTAATATGCTCAAGAGAACTTGAGGTTTAGACTGATTTTGATAAAGCCTGCTTCCTAACTATTAAGTGTCAATCAAGCCAAGAGGGCATTGCAACTGTGATCAAGTCTTGTTATTAAGAACATACAATGAAACATATTAGTTCATAATGGAGAAGTGTCAAAATAGAACCTGATTCCTAGTAGAGATCAATTTTAGTCCCAGAGTTTAAGACCGTCAATTTAATCCTCGGACTCTTTCAATGGGAGCTAAAATACTCTTCTCTAGCAAATATTTCAGCCCATATTAAAGAAGTCTAGGGACTAATATGAAATTTTATAGATTATGAGACTAAAATGACCTCATGTAAATAATCAAGAGACTATTTTGACACTTTACTCGTTCGTAATCTAAGAAACCAAAAATAAAGGCATGCAATGACATCATACTCATGAATAGAAAGAAAAATCAAACGGATGACCTGAATGTTTGCTGAAAAGGAAAATATAGAGAAGAAGAGTGTATGTGCGCTCATGTACAATGGTTCTTATTAACCGAGTACAAGACCTATTATAAGTTGTGAAAGGGTCCCTCAAGTTCCTATTGATTATACAACAAAAGAAACATGGGTTCTACTAACATCAATCCCCAGGCCCGTTTTTAACATACATCATTCAACTTCTTCTCATGCTACAACCGTTTAATCTATTAGTAAAATAGATTATTATCTGTAAAATGCAATTTTTTTTCAATGAAGTTAGAAATGAAAGGATATTTTCTATGCTCACCGTAGAATAACTCTTTCTCTAGCTCCTTGAAACCTTTGCTTTTCAATAGATAGATCACGAATAGCAGCAGCAATTTCAAGTTCAAGGGATGAAACTTTAGCCCACGCTTCTTCCCGTGCCACCTGCTAACAAAAAGGCACACAAGGTTTCTCAGGTATAGCAAAATGTAGATGTATGAGTCAACAAATGGGTCTGATAGGCCAAAACAAATCCTTCCAAAATGAACCCAAAAAAATGTTTATTCATGTTGTAGGAAGACTCATACAGAGAAATCATCATAGAGAGAGATTACACAAAAAGTGACATAGGTCTATTTTTGCAATGAAATTTGTGCATTGTCAGGAACATTAATATGCCAAAATTGTGACTTATTTCTAGAAGAAAAATAATTGCAATGAGTTTATCTCGTAGTGCATTTATAGGAGCAAGTCCTCTATTTAAGAAATTTATTTATTCCTGGATCAACATTCTTTAAATGTGAGAATAAATCTAAATTATTTGTAATATTTGCACACATATCAAAACCTAAGTTCACATATAATTCTTTGATGAATTTTCTATAGGAATTGTCCCATGTCGCACTAAGATTTAAAAAAACAAACAATTTAGTAAAATCTAATAAAAGATAAGTTACATAAACTAGGAGTAGAGATTTTTTTTTTTAAGTTTGTGCTTGCGTTACCTAAACTGGGAGTACGGATGAGTTCATATTTGGCTACAATATAATCTCAAAAAGCACATATTTGATATCGTTCTAAGATTAAGAGCCAACACTTAGGCTTATGCATGATTCTAAAGCCATCTACAAAACTGTTGGTCACGCAATCAATTCAGGTAGCTCTAGAAAGGACCAACCACAATCTCAACAGTAATGACCTTACAATAAAATGCACATAAGAGAATGTTGATGTCGGTGCTGCTAAGAGAGTAGAAATTATTGTATTTAGAAATTATTTATTTCAAATCAAGAAAATTTTGTTTAACCTTTTTACGTTCGAAGGAGAACTGTTTTCCTTAGAGTCTGGCAATTAGTTGGGGTTTACATTCTCCTTTTGCATTATAAAGAGATGTTATTGGTACAACAAGATTTAGATATCACATTTTCTAAAATCTTCATCCTCACCAACTCTCTCAAAAACACTATTCCCCCTCTCTCTCTCTCTCACGCACGCTCGCGCATCTGTATATGTATATATGCATATGTATATATGCATATATATATATATATATCTATATATATATATATATCTATATATATATATATATATAAATATATATTCTTGATAGACAAATTGAATGTAATGGGAAATAAGACTGCTGAAAGGTGTGATATGGTGAGTAGCATCAATTCAATAAAAGGCAATGAAAACTAAATATCTAATTTTGATAAAAAAAAAATTGATAAAATTAGTATAAGAGATTAAGAAAAGGTACTCAAAAGTATCTTGAGTAGAAGTTCACCAAAATACGTTTATCACCATATGAAGCACTTAATAGAGATGAATAAAGAATGAAGATTCATAAAGCCACTCCAAATAATTGGGGATTTAGCTAATGTAGATAATGCTGATGACGGCAATACTGTTGTTTTCTCATAAATGGCATAACACCCTCAACTTATTTCACAAAATTAATCTTTTTGTACTGTAGCAACAAGACGTTTTCCATACCAATATGCAATTAAATAAATGAAATGCCAACATACAATTTCAGTTCTATAAGTGTGGTGGTTGTTATTATGACGCTGAAAAAAAGAACAGATTGTTCATGTTAGGAGCTCTCACATCCAAGTAAAGAAAATCCCTAGCGCCAAATAGTATTAGATAATGGTATGGAGACTAATTATTTGATCTATGGCATGAAAAGCCAACAGCATCCAGAAGAATACAATGAACAATTAATATTTCAGAATGACACCAAAATCACATATAAATCTGCATGAAAGCACGTTGACAACAACAAGAGATTATTTTTCCTACCTTCTCATTTTCGAGTTCATTCCTTAATTTTCTTAATTCAGACTCTGCAGCATCCATTTTCTGTTTCAAGGAGAAAAAAATAATAATCAACAATCACCGGATATTTCTTAGCATTAGAACAACAAATAACTATGTTGAAATATGAAACTTTATTTTATTTGCAATCAAATTTTAAAAAAGATATAATTGGGAAGAAAAATCAGTTAGTCACAGTTCTGCTGGTAGCACAATCACAGTACAAACCACAGGCATAATATTGTGTGTTGCCTTAGGCCTTAACATGAAGAAACAACAGTCAAAAGCAAACAAATGAATGTTTTTTTTTTACCAATGAGAAAACAGAGAAGAGAAACGAGGTCATAGAGAGAAATCATCAGTTCAATAAGTTATCATAAAATGTTTTCTTAAAGATAAAGTTAGAGAACTATTGTTTCAACTTAAAAGTAGGTAATGATAGGCACTGCTACCCACTTGGATCACAACAGAGCAAATTAGACTGAGAATTGTGTGGCAGTTATCCAGAGAAAGAACAAAAAAATTATAACATTTAAATAACAGATTAAGTCCAAAAATAGTGCTCCAATTATTTGTATGGACCAATTCAATACCAAATTATCAAATTTTTGAATTTAGTCCCTCGATCATACAATATTGATCCAAAATAGCCCCTCATCTAAAACATAATGAAACTATCACGTGATTTGTTGATATTCTCACCACCAACACTGATGTATTACACGTATATTTACACAATAGCACTCAATTTAGAGTTTAATTTTCTTTAAATTAATATAAATGGCTCAAGTGAACTCAAAAGTCTACTTGCATCTTTTTTGTCCTTTTTCTCATACCAAAATCAAGATTCTCAAATTTCAGTATAGGCCAGCTCAATCAAACTCAACTCCTCATCACTCCTATATCCCTGAACCATGAAGCATAGCATGTCAAACCTAATAAAAGCTTCATCCAGTACTAAAGGACAAGGGTAGGCGAGTAAGGCGGCACTTCCCAGCAAAGCCTTGTTGGCATATGAAGGTTATGTACTTTTTCTTTTTAAGCATGCCTTCAATTCTGAAGTCTTGCAATAAATGTTAATAAACAAAATGAACAAATGAGATAATCAATGATCATAAACATTAAAAACCTAAATAATGAAATAACGCAGTGCCATTACTTTTCTGATATTAGCAGAAGCCATGAGTTCATCTTGAATTTGTGCTTCCAGCTGCCTAGCTTTCTTCTCGGATGTTACCAGACTCTCCCTTGCTTCTTCCTATAAGGACAAGAAGTCAGTAGAACAGAAAAATCCAAGAAAATTATAGTGCAAGAAATTATAATTAAGAGAAGTAATTATGAAACGTTTAACATGAGTCCATACCAGCTTAGATCTTAGCATTTCCACAAGCAATCGACTCTCCTTCTCTGAATCCTGGATGATCAAGGAAATCATGAGATATCTGATAATATTGAAGCCCTTCTCAACTGTGTATAAACAGAATAAGCAACAATTCAACCTGAAGCTTAGCAATCAATTCTTGCTGTTCTCTATGTTGCCTCAAGTAAACATCAGCCTGTCGTTTAATCTCCTCCTGAGATTCTAAATGTGCTTTTTGTATGGCAGACTTTAGATTCATTTCTGCTCTTTCCCGCTCCCCCCTTCTCTGATTTCTTTCTTCATCTAATTGAGTCTCTAGTTCTGAAATGGTTACCTTTTGACTGCCACATATTTTCCAATCCAACAAAATGCAGTGGATTAAGATGATTAAAGGTAAACCCAACAAAAATTTCAAATGTACAAAGGAAAGCACATAGTCAAAAATCATTAAAAAAAATTATTTCCCTTCACTTCTATTTGATATGTGTCAAATTTGACTTTTTATTAGCCCTCGTTCATGTTCCTTTGGATGAATCTGAGTACCGCCAAAGAGACTTATAGATGGATGTTTTCTGGGGATTTCAACGACAATATTTATTTGGAAGCTAGAACCTCCGACATTGATCTAAAGTAATTAGATGGTGTGGGAAGGTCATAGGATGGGTTGGAAGATTTGTAGGATGGGAAATGGAGAGGACAGGAACTTCTCCCGTATGCCTCAACCTGCTGGACTCCGCAAATGCAGAATCAATTCCTCGTCCCGGTAGAGATATTTTGTAGGAATGTCGTGATTTTGTGACTGTCCAAGGGAAACATGATGTCAGAGTGAAGGAACCGCCCAGATGCTTTATTTCAGCCTAATATTAATCCATATTTTTATTTCTTTCCTTTTTTTTTTTGTTTCTAGTAAGTTATTTTCTATTATGAGACTATAGATATGTTTGTTTTCTGATTGGAGGAGACTTTGGGCTTGTCTTTTTTTTTTATTGTTTGTTTTTAAAGAATATCTCTAAATTATGCTCTAACTAGTGTTGTATCATTTTTTTTTTGCAAGGCAGCCAGTGGCGTATCTTTATCTTGCTCACAAACCGGTGAGGTGACCTCATTGCCGCCAGTATCTCAATGATTCACTGTTAGGACGCAGTTTTCAGCACAGACAGCTCCCGACGGCGTTGAATCTGCTATCCAACAGCAAATTCAGCCTCGCAGTGGCTTCCAATCATGGTTGATCAACCATATTATCCTTTCATTCACTATTCCACAACCAACTTTTCACTAAATCCCCTTCCTAAGCATGTGTTAGAAGCCCTAGAATGGTATTATCTAGTATCAGAGCTAGGTTAACCCTAAATTTTTAGGAATTTGTCATTCCTGCACCTAAACCGAGAGTCCATACAACTTAACCGAAAACCCCCAAATTATCCACCTAGCCCTTGTCCTAATCCTAACATTAAACTATATTCTTATTTTTGGTCAAAACTTCCATCAGATGAAAAAAAAAAACCATGCCGCCAAGGAGAAACCCTCAATGAAATGTTCAGGAGATCAAAATGAAGGATATGCAGCGGAAAATCCTACAACTGTAATAAAAGATTGCCACATTTGAGAGAAGAAAACCCAGAGAGGTGACTCATAGCCACAATAGTGACTCTTCATATTGAGAGAAGGAAGTGAACCATTTCCATCAGGTAGTTTCCAGTGATGAAGAATCAATACCTCAACAATTTTTGGCATGGAATATCAAAGAAAGCAAGATTTTGGAGTAAAGAAGAATCTGCCGCATTTTAACAATCGAATAGATTCGGATGATGACTCTTTGAATATAATGATGTTCCACCAACAGGAATAAATCTAACAACCATCAAGTTAAAGAAAAATGTATCTCAATGGTAAGAAAATTTAAAACACCTGCGCCACCGAGAGGAAAAAAACAAAATCACAATATAGTCTAAGATGAAAAAATATGCCGCACCTACCGCCACAATATAGACAACATATTCTTGATACTTCACCATTTGCAGCAAAAAAAAACCTCTTAATAGAGGAATACACAGTTAAATTCGAGCAGCTTATGTTGAAGTGTGAGCTAGTAAAGCTCGAGAACATCATAACTTAATATCTGCGAGAATTGAGACCATTAATTAGCAACATAGTTCAATTACAGGCATATTGGACATTACAAGATGTTCAGACCCAAGATTTGGAGATAGTTAGATAACACAACAGTATCAAGTCCACACTATCCTTCAAACACAATTTAACCACAAGAATAAGTAGGAAAAATATGCAGTGGAACATCTCGGCCTGCCTTGCTAGAAGAAAAGTTAGTTCAGAGTGGAGACCAAGTGTCGACCTCTAGCATTATCAAATACGTCCTAACCAGGAAGTGCTTCAAGTGCCACAACTTTAGGCATTGCATCTGATGTCCAAACAAAATGGTGTAACTTTCGCAAAGCAGCGTGCAATGGAGGAGGCAAAAGGGTGAAGCCCTAGAGGAGGAGAACGGAGAGAAATACCAATTGCTTGTAGATGCAGGAGAGACATTAATAATCTAATGGGTCCTTCATGATGAAAATATGATGGGTATGAGGAAGAGGAAAAATGAGAAGAACAGGCGTGTGTTGTAATTAAAGTTAAGGAAATTTTACTTTATTTTTTTTATTTAAGACTAGGGTTAATAATGTTATGATTGGAATCGAGTGAGCATTGTGGTAGTGGGAGAAGGGTTGTATCAATCCATACTGAAGGAAAGAGGAAGAAGTGGAACGACTTTCATTTTGAACAAGAGGAGTAATCAAGGTAAATTATGGTTTTATGCTTTAATTAAATAAATTATTTTAATTAAAGGTGTTATTAATTTAATATAAAAATTCTATGAATTAATGTTATTTGAAGAGTAGTTGAATTAAAGGACAAAGGAGAATCAAACCAATCAACTAAACAAGCTTTAGTAAGGTATGTTAGGGTTATTTAAATAAAATTTTTTTAAAACAAATAAAATTGAGTTTAATTGTCAAATTGGTGTTATCTTAATTAATGATAACCTGATATGAAACATTGAAGAAAGAACAATTAGATTTGAAAGTATCATTTCATAAGCTGAAATCAATGTGAGTACTTTTACTTCTAAATTATGGTAATAATGTTGTATTTCTTCTAAATCACTCGTGTGAAAATGACATTAGTCAAGATATCTTGGTAACAAGTAGAATATGATTATGTTGTCTTATTATACAAATTGATCATATAGAAATGAATGTAAGAGAATTGCATAATTATACTTATTTATTACATATGCATATTAGAAAAGAAAGATATTGAAAGATAATTAGAATGTAAATGAAATAATTCGAAGTATGTTTGTATGTGCATGTAGACTATAACTAGTTCACCAGTTTACGATACTAGCAAGGAAAAGCTACGATATCCGTGCACATAAATGAAACGAGTTATTGATATTAATGTATCTTCAAATATAACTTTTAGACGATGCTCACATGACTGTTGTATGTAAAATAATATAGAGAAGGAAACGATATTGTATGACAATAATGGCATTGAAATATCTTGATTGATCAAATCCATAAATATAGATTGTCAAATGTTCTTATATTGATTTATTAAGATTTTAACTACCATGCATATTATTTTCTTTTTCATTGAGCTATTTTAGTTTAGAAGTATGAGTATTCAATGATTTGATGGCTCATTTTTGTTTTAAATTAATATTTTCAAGGTAAAATTACAAAGTAAAGATCAATAATAGAAAATGAAATATTTATAGAAGATGCGAATGACCAGAAATAAGACTAACATTAACACATTTAAATTATATTCATCTCTGTAGCTGCTCTTTCATTTATCTTTGGTCAATAACATGATTATCATCGTCCGACTGTTTGTTCCCACCTTAGTTAATTCCAAGCTCTGAGCTAGCTCGTGACACATGGTCCAAATAATAACAAAATAACAATGCCTCTAACGCAAATACTCACAAAAATATAGCATCAAAATGTGGCTGAAGCAAAGCCGCACATATGGGAGCAAACACAAATGGTCCAAAAAAGAAGTGGGACAATCATATGATAATATGAAAAACCTGTTAATAAAAATTAGCAAAGCTCGAACTAGATGGTCGAGCTAGGCCAAGGCCAAGGAAGGGGATCCATGCAGCAACAATATCATAGAGAATTGGCGCAAATGAAAAAAGATGAGATTAAGGTATATGAATAAAATGATTAATATACATTATAGAGTAATACCTAAACATAGAATCAATATTTTAGAAATTTATAAATATAATTAATTTATAGTATTTTTATCAGTGTATGTAATTAAATTCAAATCTTTACATCAACAATACTAGAAACTCTTATTCCCACATTCATTGATATTATCGATATGTGGTATAATTAATCCTGAAGCAGGGTTGATTTTCTAGAATATTAATTTGAAAAATACTGAAAACACCTCTACACCTAGCTCTAGATTTTCAAGGAATGCAGGTATCAATATTTAGAAATAAGAAATATTTAATTCTAATATAGGGTTAAGTTCCGCTAAACCTGCTTCCTGAAAACAGAAAACAGGAAAAGGAATAATATCAAAAACTGTGAACCCAAAAGCCCTAAGTTATCAAAGCATCTACAAAGAAACTTAACTACGGTTGACAGTAAACAAAAATTGCTATTAGCATACCTATTAATTATCTCATCTGCATCAGCACGTGATTGCAGGGATGCCTTAAGTCTTTCATTAAGATCCTTGATAGAATTCTGCAGTTCGGCAGATGTGGCACTGAAATTATCTAGTTCTTTCTGTTTTGCTTCTAATACATTCAGCAGATCTTTAATCTGATCATCATATGAATTAGAGACAGTTTCCCTTAGCTCTTTCAGCTCCTACAAGAAACAATATAATTGCAGAAAATTTAGTCATGGCCTGAGTCCAAGCTATAACTTTCAATTTCTTTTTCATTTTGGGAATTTACATACTTAGTGCACAATTCTTACGTATTTACATATCTCACACCTGAACTTTCATATTTACCTACATAGCACTTTTGGCACTTCAAACCTATGCATAACCATGTGTATTTAGCAGTTAAAAAGTGGTAATAGTGTTATTTTTGATGTGATGTCGAAGATTTGAGTGAAATAAGCAAATATGAAAGTTCAGGTGTGAGATATGTAAATACACAAGGATTGTGCGCTATGTATGTAAATGCCCTTTTCTTTCATTCTTCATAAAAGCCAGAAGATTATTTGAGTTTAAGGCCAGGCCATGCTAAACACCACATGGTGATGATTGTCAGCAACAATATCAGAAAGATATCAAATTGAACTTTAGGAAGTAAAAAGGACTCTAAGGCCAACAAAAAAGCATCAGATAGCTTCATGTCAATACTCATAACAAAAAATCATATACGAATATAAATTTTTGCTGGTATTTTGGTAATTTAACATCCAAATATTTGATTAATAAGGAAAATCAAAATCAGACCTAACCTAGGGATCTGTATCCATAAAGACCCTCAAACAAGAGTCTGCATAATTCTAAGAAATTGAGGTAGCCAACTTATTCTCAATGTTTTCCCTATATCTTTAAATATAAAATATGTTTTGGTATGAATATAACATCAAATACTTTCAGTAAATTTAGAAGTGCAAATTGCAATTACAAAATATGTTAAAAATATTTCTTAATCAATTACATACATTTTCATGGCGCACATTTATCAACCTGTTTTCACTGTGCAAAGCCTCAATAGTAAGAACATGAGACTCCAATTGTTGCCTAAGTTCCTGTTGCAATGTAAATAGCACAATTAAGGAAAGAAAATCAACAAAGAAACACGTGAAACCCTTCAAAATGCTGAAAGCTAGAATCCACTATGAAAAATACCATGTTCGATCGTTGCAAGCTTCGAACATCATCTAGAGAAATAGGTCCATCAGATGCACCAATTCCAATACCTTTTAACCTTTTGCTCTCATTGCTCAAGTCCTCTACAAATAGGCAATTTGGAGACAAAAAATAAACTATTTACAGCTTGACTAACTTGGCAAACATTAAGAAGAGCTGCGTGTAATAGAAAGAGAAAATCCTCAACTCAAAACAATCATCATTCATAAGCTAAGGTCAAATAGCCAAAGTTATCATGGTAAAAGATGAGAGGAAAGGTGCTCAGACCTTTGAAGTTGCATGCATATTACATTAAATTACAGAGGAATAATCCAACAAAGTTTCTCGATGTTGATAGGTTGAATATCCATGCACATCACAAATATGATCTAGATGGCCAGAACATTGAATGCTTATCACATTTGCAATCATCAAGATTTTCTTCTAGTCCTTGCAATATTTTCTGTCTGTCTGTTCCATTGTTAATCATACTATGCAGACAAATTTACTTTCAGTAATTTCTTAATTTAACCTATTTCCAAGCCCTCTTTTAAAATTTGACCGACCTGTAATGAGCAATAATGATCTACTATGGTATTATTTAAAAATATTATTATTCACGTGAATCCATGCCATTTGAGGACTACGGGAATCAGTTGTAGTGATCGTTCATATGTATTTACTGTGACTAAGATGTGCACATAACTACATCTAAGTCCATTATTGGTCACATATTGTCCACTTATGCGTTGATTTGTTAATTATTTGTGAATGTTACAGTGTATAACATCTATTTAAAGTTAAAAGCATTGCAGATGATTTGTACCTAACACCATTTCATTCACATTAGCCGCACATGGAATCTCTCCTCCGCTAATAAATAAGAGCATTGCTAAGATTCATTTCCATAACTAGTTCAAAGAATTATGAGAGTCTAGAGCAACAAAGTAGTTTTTGTATCAAGTCCTTTATGAGTTCAATTCAAATTCCTCTTTTGTGTTATATTCTTGATCTCTTCTATTTTTTCAACGTGACTTATATGCCATTTTGAGCATCCATTAATGTCATTCACAATTTTTAGTTTTCTTTTTAGCCGTGTTATTTAGTCCAAAAAGACATTTTAGTCTATTCTATTTTAAGTCCTATTTTTGAAAAGTTTGGGTATCTCGCAGGATCTCCCCTATTTAGAAGGCATTTACGCGGAGTCTAGTCTTGCTTACCACACCAAGAAAAACATTTATGGGTGATGCCTAAAGCACCACAACCGGATCTTCTTCTCCTATAATGCCCAAAAAGGTGTGTAAGAATGCGTAATGCAAGGGCTTCCACCTCTTAAAGTGGAAACTCAAGAAGAGACAAGGCGATGGAGAATGAATCTTCCATAATCAGTAAGAGCAACCAACTTCTCAAGCCCTAAAATCAAAGGTCAATGAGCCCACTAAAACTGACTTTGAAGCACTGCTGTGGTTTAAATCCAACAATTCAATTACTGAAAGGAATTAAAAAAAAAAAAAAAACTTTCTAAAAGCACTCGAGTCGTCCAATTCCAAAAAAAGCAATGAAGAGAGAAAATGACTCCATATGCTTTGAAATCTACAAACTCCTCCGATAAATAAAATAAAAGAAAGATCAAAAAGTATTTGAAAATGTTCAAATTAATATCCCTGAAGCTAGACATAGGGAACTTTCAGTCAAGGTTGCAAGCAAATCTTCCTGCGAGCACTTGTCCGGTCAAATAGCCTTTTATGATGAATATTGAGTAAAGGTGTCAAGGTGGGCACATCTTCATAGCCACTTATCCAAGCAATCATAACGTAATGCAATAACATAACCAAAGCTATTGTAAGAAATTTGCATTTAAACGCATTATGTCACATGCAAACATGTCTAAATCCTAATCCATGCTTTTTGCCAGGGAAAAAATGTTATAAGATTCAAATTACATAGAAAAAATCATAACCAAAGAAAAATAATGACTACTCTGCCTACAAAATAACCCGTCGAACTAACAAAAAGAGGGGCATTTACATACATAGCACAAAATTATTGTGAATGTACATTACTCACACCTAAACTTTCTTATTTACACACTAATAGCACTATTACCCACTTTTTAAAAGTGAAATACACATTTTCATCCATAGGTTTAAAGAACCAAAGTATTATGTACGTAAATATGAATGTTTAGGCATGAGAAATGTAAATACATGAAAATTGTGTGCCAAGTATGTAGATTTCCCAACAAAAAATTAGGTAGCCATATTCCAAGGGTCCTATAATCACAAATTATTACATCAATAAAGAATGAATATGTTATAAGAGATGAAAGATTAAATGAGGGGAATGGGTAAACTACAATGACGGAAAAATTGAATTTGAGGAACTTGCATGTGATGTAAACCTCTAATAATCTAAATAAAAATATCTTAATCTGGGAATTCATTTTCACATATGGCCTTCTCAAGAACAAAAACCAACAAATGCCCAAAAAACATGTTCAATATGTTAAACATGACTATTTAAGATAGAAAACATGTCATATCAATGTAAGGAGCCACAATCTTAACCATCATTTGCTTCACCTTATACCTAGCCAATAGGCCTAACCGGAATGTGAAGATACGATATACAAAGAAAGTGAACAAAACCAATGAAAGTGAACAAAGATGAAGAAATAAAGTTCTATAGATTTGAGCATAGATAATTTACCTGATTTCCTTTTTAAACCCTCAGTATTTGAACCAGGAACTTCTCGATATACAAATGCATAAGAATTATCTAGCGATAAAAAGAGGTAAAAATTATGAAAGATGCATGATAAATGCATCAATATTAACTACGAATTAAATACGTAAGCAAAAAAATTCAATTTATAATAGGAGAGACAAAAAAAAGAAGATAGACAATTGGCATAAAAGTACACATGTTGATAAGTACATCTATTACATGAGTTTTGCTATAGAATTCAAGGAAGAATATACTGATTATTTAATTATATTTTATTCTTGATAAACCAAAAATAAGGAATATTTTCATCAATATTTGAATATAATACGTACATAGGACCAGTAAGTATGTTAAATTTTCTACAGCGGAAGGTGCTTCGATTTACCTCCATGTGGGGGTGAAACAAAAGACACGATATCTCCATGTGTCAATCTGGCTTTAGAATTCTTTCGAAGCTTTACCCAATTAAGGTAAGTCCCATTGGTGCTGCCAAACCACTAAAATCAAATAAATGTGACACCATAAAACCAATAATAAGCACAAATCACTATATTTGAGCAGCTCACCTGGTGTCTTTCAAATAGGCTGAGAAGCGGATGCTGGAATCTCCCTTAACATCTGTATGAGTCTCTCTTTCTCTTGAAATTTTGCAATGATTTGCACTAATAGAGATAGAATTGATTTGGAAACGATCCTCTACACAACGGCCAATGCAAAGCTCGTCCTCAGTCAAAAGTATATTGACTCCCTTTTTTCCAACAGCAACACAAAATTTCATCAGAGGACCACAAAGGTAAGAAATTCAATAATGCAAATAAAGTTCTGAGTATCAGAGAACATGGATGAAGAAAATTGTGGATGTTCTATTTGTTATTATTTGGTTTGCAGCATGAGATTAAACAATGTGCATTTACACGCTGGTTCTTTATCCTAAATGGAATATTAAAAAAGAAAAAAAAGGGAGATTTACATACCAACCACCCAATATGTATAGACATATCAACCACCTAAACTTCAATTTTTACCTATAGACCACCCAACCCTAAACCCTAAGCCCTAAGAAAAAAAGAAGAATGGGCACTACAAAAATTATTTCTCAAAAGAAGGAAAACAAACGTCATTTTTTCTCGTCACAATGTTGGCAAATCCTTGATATTAAACAAAAGTCAATTTTCTCTTCACAATGTTGGCAAATCCTGAATATTAAACATCCACAACGTTGGTATATCCTGAATAATATTTCACCATATAATGTTGACACAAAAATCAGGCATCAGGAGCCAAATTGCTTGAATCACGATCCACATGCCAATTCTTACAGGAATAGTAACGCAGAATAACAATTATGAAGCTTATCAATCTGAGAATAAGCCCAGTAACTTGATATTGCAAAATTGGTCAAAACTTCAAAACAAAATGGACTGAAGTCAGGAGTTGAGACATGAGAAATCAGTTTTTCAAACTTCATAGACCAACCTTTTTCAACCTAAGTGACGATGAGCATTCATAATATTCAATATGGTATAATCAATTAATTAATTAAATTCCTGAAGTTATAGAATATACTTTATTAGACATTATTAAGAATATAAAACTAGGGTTCAAGAACAACAAATTTCCTTCAAATTCATCAAGATCAATTCCAGGCTGGCAGTTAACATCCTGCTTCCTATAACCTACTATTTTCCTGAGAAGGCTAACTCGGGATATGCATTGATAGCACTAGAGCACATGAAGGATAGCGGCTGTTGGAGGCCTGGTTTTAAGGCGAGGGCTTTAGGATTAGGAACAGGGTTTCGGCGGGAGAAGATTAATAGCGAGAAATTATAATGGATAGAACAGAATTACCTGGGGACGAAGGCGAGCACTCTTAGAGATTGCAGTGAGGACGGCCCAGACGCCGGGTTCGGGGTTGGGGAGAGGTTGATCGGAGATGATGCCGGCAACAGCTCTTATCTCGTCTTGGGGATTCACCGCTGACTTAGGGATCGGAGAGCTCGCCGCGGATACTTCCACATTGGAGGGCTCCCTGGCTCGATCGACGGGAAATTCAACTGCCATTGCCCACAGCCTTCAGAGCAGTGCTGCCGAGCGCTGGATAATGCTGCGAGGAATGTTATCACCATTTCTGGTTCGTTTTATGAAGATTTCTCACCGCTTATATCTTCTGACATCTAATTTGTAAAATTTAATATTTATTTACATAACATTATAAGTTATATCATTTTGGAAAAAAACTTGTGTGTACGTCAACCGTATCTAGAGATGCGTGCGTAATAAACTACACGTGGGTTACAAGGGGTTACAAGCATGTTATAACCCTCTTGTACCTCATTTGTAACTCCTGTGTACAAATGGATGAAATAGAAGCGCGGGTTACAAATGAGTTACACGAAAGGTACAATGAGGTTATAACACGCTTGTAACCCCCTTGTAACCCCGTGTAACCTCCGTGTACTTTTTTACGTACGCATCTCTGCGTACGATTGACGTACACAAGTTTTTCCCGTCATTTTGATGAAGTAGATGTAATTATCAACCTAAGTATATTTTGCTTAAGGATGTTATTATTGAAGTAGATTGAATTTATCTAGTTGTATAAGTGCTCTGGTTTATTATCTTAATTCTATTAATAATGTTTTTATTATTTATGGGGATTATTGTCTTTGGTTTCATGAGAATTTTTATTCCTTTAAAGATTATTTATTCTCTCTATGATTTTCTTCCTTATGTTGATTGGTTTAAACTTACTTGGCTTAAATGTTATTTTATTAAGTTTACCTATCACACTTGAAAAATTATTCATAAAAGTTTGAAAACTTGTGATATTCTTTCTCAAAGAGGGATGAACATTAATGATATTTGTGTTTTATGTGACGATGTTTTAAAGACTCGTAATCATCTTTATTTTGAATTTTATTTCTCCCATTCTCTCCTTAATAGCTGTGTTCCTAATAGAATTTGTTTAGATTCTCTGCCAACAACTTATAAGTTATGTCATTTTGATACTATATCTTGTAAAACTTGTAAACATATTCATGTTTTTGTTATGCAAGTGACTGCTTATTTAATTTGGTTTGAGAGCAATTCGAGAATTTTTTTTAAAAATTCGTGCTTTTTGGTTATGCTTATTTATTATATTCTCTAGATGATTATCTTTAAAAATAGAAATTGGAAATTCAAAGCCCATTCCCAATTATATTAGAAAATTTTATAATTTTTAATTCTCTGTCTTCCTTTTTCTTATTTGAATATTATTTGTTTTTTGTTCTATTTTTCTATTTTTGTCACTATTTTGTTGTTTTCAATTTGTTCTTCTGATTCACTTACATTTAATCATTTTGGTTTGATGTTGGGTAGAGCTTTGATGTTTTCCATCTTTTATATTATAATTTAACCACATTTTTGTATATCTTTTATTGATTTATATATTGATGGAATTTTATATTTTAATTGAAGGGAAGTTTTGTGTTTCATTTTCTTTTTCTTATAGGTTTTCGCTGAGCTTTATTTTGTTTTCTTTGGTTTGCAGCTTCTCTTTTGTGGCGCCGGTTCTTCTTCTTTTTATTCTATTTTTTTTCGAATGTTTTATTGATTTATGGATACCTACCTTTATGATTTGCTTTTGAGGCTAATCTTTAGTTGAGCTATGATCTCCTATGTCATTTCTTTGAGTTTTAACCATCATTGAAATACTTATATGGTTTACTCATATACTTTATTTGACTCATTAAACTTGGCAGGATGATTTTCCATCGTTTAATGAATTAAACTTGTAGTCGAGCCATCTTTCCTGGCGATTTATTATTTGATATCTTGTGGGTGAATTCAGATGAATTTCTATTTTTGAGCTTACTTATTGTAAGATCTGTTTTGGTTGTCTTGGTAATTGATAACTTGTGAGTTATGTTTTGTTTTATAAACTAGGTTTTGTTATTTCTTTGAAATTGGATGAATTCTCTTAGTTTGGATATGGGTTTCGCTGAGCTTTTTTCTTTTTAGCCATTGTTTTTGTCCTTTGTTGTTTCTCATTAATTTTTTTATCTACTTTAATATGGAGCTTTATGTGATTGATGGTAGATATGTTGTTGCTTGATGTGCTTCTTTTCATATTTGTTGTTTGAAGTTGTTGATGTTTATAGTTATCTCTATTGGTTTTCTTATTGTGTTTTATGATATCTTTGCTATTTTCTAGCTCTCTATAACTCTAATCCTACGTTACCGATTTTATTCTATGTTTTTGGGGTTATCTGGTTGTTGTTTTGGAGAAAAATTTGCATACGGAGGGCGTACGCAGTGCTGCGTACGCCCTCCCTTGTACATGCATGGTACACTGAGTGTACATGCATGGTACGCATGGTACACGCATGGTACATGCATGGTACACCCATGGTACATGCATGGTACACGCATGGTATATGGTACATGAATGGTACATGGACGGTACAGGAAATACCATGCGTGTACCGTGCATGTACCATGGGTGTACCATGCGTACCATGCATGTACACTCCGTGTACCATGCATGTACAAGGGAGGGCGTACGCAGCGCTGCGTACGCCCTCCGTATGCAAATTTTTCCCGTTGTTTTAAGTGGAGGTTGCTGGATTTTATTGATTTTGCCATTATATCATGGTTGATGGTTGGTGGTGTTGCTGATTGGAGAGATTTATTTTAATTATGTGTTTGTTATTGTTGTCGTCATTTGCTGAAATCTTTGTTTTATTTGTTGTTTAGAGAGCTTTTCTTCATTGATGTTGTTTTGGAGAAGTGGTTGTTTGAAGAAGTATTTATCTGGCTATCTTATAGCTATTTCGAGAAGTCTTTGCAATTTTCCTGTTCTTTGTTACTCTACTTCAAGGATGTTGACTAATTCTTCGCTCTTTTAGTGATTTTTGGATGTTTTTTTATAGTTGGAGTTGTTGATTGAAGTTTGTCGTAATGTGTTGTAGTCTTAGTTTGTGTTCTCTATTTTTTGATTGTTACGCTACTCTCATAAGTTGAGTAGATCTAAAATTGTATATATACCAAACAAATTTTATGTATTTACATAAAATCTAAATTTTAATATTTATATTTATTAAAAAATTTGTCATATATCCATACATAAAAAATATATTTCACTTCCAAAAAAGTAGCAATGATGATATTTTTATGCATGTAAATATTGCAGTTTAGGTATTAGATACATAAATACATAAGAATTGTGTGGGAATGTATTTAAATACCCCAATGCAATAACATGAATGAACACCTGAAATTCAATCAAAAGAGGTCCTGAGTTTAAAGCCTCGCATTACATACATAATGTATGACATTTGCGACTACATTTGCTCGAATATCCCCAACAATAACAATAATTAAAAGAAAAAGCAAGAAGAACAAGAGAAAGGGAACAAACATAAATTACAGTACCAGAAGAAGACATTTATGATCAGAGGCAAATACTGGCACAAAGCCACCAACTAAGACTGCAAGTAACAAGGTAAAAGAAGACTCATCTTGACGCTCGTTTTCCACTATTTGGGTTTGATTTTGTACATAGAATTCTCCTTCCCTTTGCTCTCCGGCGCTGAAGCACCGCTCTCCCACCAGTTGTCCTCATTCTTCTGCGGAATCCATGAGTGCGAGCCAGCGATTTGCGAGATCTTGATCTCCTTGTCATGCAGAGAGCAGCTTTCCCAGCTCTTACAACGAGGCCTTGGCGTCTGTTCTGCTTTGAAATTCTATTGGGAAGAAGATTTAGTCCTAATGACAAACCTGTAATGCTCAGCCGACCGTTAGAATGTAAGAAAATAGCTCAGACACATTATAAAAATCAGTATAATTACGGAAGTTATGGCTGATTGTTGCAAAGATGTCAGGCCAAAGTCTCTTAAATCTATTTTTTTGTTGCTTATTTTTAATAAATGTCACCTCAATAATTACTTTACTATAATCATTTCTTAATTGCATTAAAACTGATTAAATTATTGTTGCTTGTCAGTTTTCTTAAGGTGAATTCGAAGATTAAAAATAAAGATAAAAAAGGATCCAAAAACAAAGGTGAACCTTAAGTCACTGTTTCAACTTGAAATCTATTACTTGACCTTGAGCACCCTAAAGGATACCATCATATATAGATGTATGCACACAGTTTTTATGTCCTACGCTAAAATATCTTCAATAAAGTAGTCATATAAAGCTCTCATCTTTAGCCTTAGATTGCTTCATGCACACATATAATATAGAAACAAACAGTCAACACCCTCTGTGATGGTTGTAACCATAGGAATGGAGATGATATCAAGTTGAGTTAGAGCAGTCAACCTAAATTTGAAAACAAAAATTTGAAGTCCCGACTCAAGTTAGATTCAATTTGAGTCTAAAATGATTAATTTTGGGATGGTATTAGTGTTGATTCAAGTCTAGGCTATTTCCTCAATGACATTAAATATAAATATGCTTGCATTTAATATTTCTTACCATAATTTTATATATAATATACATAATCAAATGTGTATGTAAATATAGTGCATTTTGACACTGATTTATACATAATTAAGATAATGTTCTATATTCTTCAACTATAAAAGAATAAAACTTATAAACCATATAACAATGTTATGAGAGAAAGATGAAATATAGACTTTAAAAATTACATTAATTTTGAGAGTCCAATTTAATTTCATACCAGAAAAATTTGGAAAGAAATCCATGTTTACATGAATACAATTAAGAGAAGTATATAGCACACAAAAATGATATTCATATGATTTTTATTTATCTTAAGAAAACATATGATTGAATACTGATCTTAAAAAAATATATGATCAAATATCACAAGAATTGATTTGGTGTGTTTCAAGGCAGAAGGTGTGTCAAATAGATGCTGATGTTAATGAAAATATGTACGATAGAGAATTAGTTAGTATTATAAGTAAATATAAAGTGACCCAAGAGTTCTCAGTTATGATAAATATATATCGAGGATCAATATTGAGTCCCTGTCCTTTATCATTGTTCCTAAAAATGCTTGCAATTGACATTGAAAGCCAAGTTCCTTCCTATATGCTCATTTGCAAGTGAAATAACTCTAGTTAGATAAATATTCACTGAAATAAGTAAAAGATTAGAATAGTTAAAAAATATTTTAAAAATATGAAATTAAGAAGTAATAGCATAAAACTTGACAATAAGTTATCTAATTTTGATGGGTAAAATGCTAACAATTATAATCCAATAACATTAGAAGGTAAGATTATATTTAAGTGACAGGCTGAAGTATGTTGAATCTATTATACAATAGAAATCGATGACGACATAATTCTAAAGTCATGATTGTATGGTTAAAATGGAAAAGTTTATCTAAAATTCTGTTAGACAAGAGAATATCACGGATACTTAAAAGGCCAATTTTACAATGTCATATTGATATGAAAGTTGAGCTATAAAAAATTATTGATATCGAAATTGAGTGCAAAAAAATAAAGATGTTAATACATAAACGAGGCAAAAAGTAGAAGTAATAAATTAAGATAATGGTTACATTAGAGAAATAATTAGAGTAAAATTTGGTTAAGAAAAAAATGAATGAAATATACTTTGAATGGCTTGAAAATGTACAATGAAAGGTAAAAAAATATATTTGTTAGACAAGTTGAAAAAATTAATATTAAAGAACTCGAAAGTAAAAAAGATAAGTATACGGTCAAATGGATAGAAACTACTCATAATGATTTACAAATAATGAGTTTAGCGCTTTAGACAAAACTCATGGGAATGAAATGGAAACAGAGGATTCACAATACTGATAAAAAAAATAATTGAGAAAAGGCTAATGATGAAGATGGTTTAGCACCATCATTGTTTTTTTTGGCCAAATTAGAGTCACATCAACAAAAGCAAACGAATAAAATAAAAGATAGAAGAGTTCAATAAGTTAATAAAACACACACACACACACACACACACACACATTATCCTAACTATATAAATACAAAAAATAAATTTATAATACCAGGAGATTTGTTAAGAATATTACTTCATAAAACATTGGTTTTTACAATTTCTAATAAATATTTCATTTCATTATTGTAAGATAACAATTTCAATGTCATATGGATTCTCCCAAATGCCGTTGAACCTTTTTTTGGGGTTGGTCAGATGCTAAAAAAATCATCTTAAACATCTTTATTCATAAAGTTATTGAGAAAAGTGCAGTCCCCTGACTCTTTGTAGGAGTCATTTTAGTCCCACAATTTATAAAAATGTCAGTTTAATCTCCGAACTCTTTTAATATGAGTTAAAATAACACTCGTTGAAAACTATTTTAGCCTGTATTAAAAGAGTCTAGAGACTAAATCATCACTTTTATAAACTCAATGACTAAAATGACCCCATATAAATAGTCAAGGCACTATTTTGACACTTAATTATTTCTAATATAATAAAAGTTTAGCAGACCGATCAAATATTTAAATATATTTTTGATCTATGCACAATAATGTTAGAATTATGAAATCAATTTATGTGTATAAAACCTTTCATGATGAAAAATTATAAATAGATTCATTTTTTTTTCTTTTTTAATTTTGAGACCACTAATCTTAAAATTTTTTGCTTGATGAATTAAGAAGCTGAGGAATTCAAGGGAGAGAAACTATTCAAATTATCTCAATCCAATGTATTGGTAGATGGCATCTTTTATATTTCAGAACTATTATTTCTTCTTAAAGAAAAATCAGTTTCACATGATCAAGGCAATCAAAAAGGGCATCACAGTTCAAATGCATGATCTAAACTATAAAACAGAGTCCTAAAATTTATGTGCATTCTTAAGTTATTTTTTCCACAAAATGTCGCCAAAAAAAATACTAGCTACTTATGCAGAAACTTAAATGATTTTCCTCACAAAAAAGCACATATATGACCTCTTAATAAATTTGAATTTCACACATCTTTTTTCTATATCACAATTATAACTACAACTCTTGGCCAACGAAATAATAACCAGAATGCAAAAAAATGGTCATATATGCACACTGAAATAGTTTGTGTGTGGCCTGAAACAATTTCCAAAGTTATATTTAAGAAACTCTCGAGTTCAACTAGCCACATCACCAAAGTTGAGAAGTTATTGTGCGGTATTCAGGCGAGAACTCTCTTCACGGAAGTCGATGTAGGTAACTATTTGGTTGTAGTGAAATATGCAGGAAATGGGTCTAAATACGCGTGAGGGAGCTAGCAATGAGAATGGAGACAGAGGAAGAGGAAAACATTATTAGTGACTGACAAGGTGGGAGATGGAGGCAAGCAAAGTGGTAAAGGGGTAACGGGGGCGACTATTTTGAAGAAATGGGACGTTTTGAGTGGCTAAAATGTAAATATTTGAGTCTGAGTGTTTAGTATGTAATATGAAATATTTTAGGTGGTAAATATGTAGAAATCCTTTTTTTTCTTTGGTCGTACCTTGGGTTCATCTCATCTCACTATCTTAATGGTGAGTTTTGACCTATAAGCGTCTTGATTTTTCACTCTACGGTGAAGAAGTGATATAACTTGGGTCATTTAGAGCTTTGTTGGGATCTAATTTTATTTTGTGTTTTTATTTTATTTTTTCTTTGTTTTTAAAAACATATTTGTTTAATATATTTTAACATGCTTTTATTTTTTGTTATTAAAAACAAATAAATATGTTTTTGAAAACAATCAAAATAATTTTTGGGTGTTTTGAGTGTTTCCAAAAACAACCATATTCTAATCAAACATATTAACATGTTTTGTTTCAAATCAAAACGTAAACAAAACAAAACAAGAAGAAAAAATAGAAAACAAAAAATAAAAGTTTTCTCAAACTGCCCTTTAGAATTTGAAATTCTATGGAAAATCATTGGAAAATAATACTTTAATATCATGTTAGCTAGTTCAGAATTCACGTTTTTAGTTCATTTCTTATTTTATACCATGTTTTTATGACCCGCATTCCTCCTGGTGGCACAAAGAAAGATAGGGCCTGGCTAGGAGGTGTTATGCGAGCAATAATAAGGGTTACAGGCCAGTACAAAATAAATACCTTTAGAATGTAGATGGTTCCCTCGCACCATAAACGACCAAAAAAAGAGTGGTAAAACTTTTTTTTTTCCTTTCCTTCCCCAGTAAAGAGCCATGAAATTCACAAATAAGAAAGAAAACCCATTTCTAATTTTACCCCTTTGTACTTTATTAACTTTTTCTCATCTATCTCAATGAAAGCAACGTCAATAGCCATAGTTAATTACTTAATTTATTGGTCACCATAACCTTTTCATCATTTAAAACCTTTTGGGTCACTAAAATTTGCAAATACAAACAATGTTTTATAATGGCGTGAACTTGTGGATTCTAGCATGTGATATTTTCACCCATGCAAACTCTTGAACTTAAATAACACAATATTTAACTTACCCTTTGATGAGTGACACCATAAGTCAATATGTTTGGTTCTCTTGTGATACATTTGATCTTAGGCTAGGTGAATAAGATTAACTCTAATCATCTCTTAAGAGCAGCTAACAGTCTTCCTGTAAAACAAAGTTTCAATGATGCGAACCTCTCAATCTAATAACATTTTTTATAGCTTCAATCAACATCATTTACTTTAACTTTGCATGGAAAAAGAAACTATAGTAAGCTAAAGAGAAGCCTTCCAACTTAGAAGCTGTAAGAAAAATGAATTCAGATTGGTGAAGAGAAGAATTGGATCCCATGATTGAAGAGTATATTAAAGAGTCAAGAGCAAAAAAGATACGATTCATTATCAAATAATCACCAGCATATAAGGTTGAGGTTCAGGGACATAAAAAATATATGAAATAAACATCAAGAATAAAGCGTGCAGTTGTAGCTATTGACAGATGATTGAACTCCCATATATTCATGCTGCCACTTTCATTGACACCAGAGAAAATGCCTTATCATTCTCATGTAGATGAGCATTATCAGGTGATCATGTATTTTTTTAACTTTTTATCATTTATATAATGATTTTCAACATATGTTACATAACTACATATACAATATGACATGCGATATTGCAATTGCAACATTCCCGAGAAAGAGTCAATGAACGTCAATAGACTATCATCTTCACATTAGCACACTAAATCTAACAAAGCCTAGAGATAGGCTGTTGTGGTTGACTCACAATTAGTTATACTAAGGCTAAAGGGTACTTTTGTAATTCTTCTCTCATTTATTTAAGTCTCTATTGTTGTGGCCTCGTCTATTATAAATAGATGAGGGAGTGAGGCTTAGGGGTAAGTAGGTGAATGAGAAGCTAGCAAGGATCAAGAAAGATCTAAAATCTGTCCAAGATTCTAGAGAGAGTGAGATTAGCTTGTGAGAGTGAGGAGTGCATCTTGGATGCCTTGGGCTTGCTAAGGGAGGCCATGGAAGATGATGGCTCATTCTATGTAAAGCTATGTATTCTTTCTTGCCTTTTAAAAGGTAGCCCCAAATCAGTAGTGCCTCTTAAGTATCTCAGGATCCATTTTAGTGCTTCCCAGTGAGCCTGTCCTGGGTTTGCCATGAACCTAGGCCAAATCTGATCTGTTGCAAATCATCACATACATGATGCTACCAACCCCACTGGCGTACGGGACACCCTCCATGTACCGTTTCTCATTTTCAGTCTCTGGTGCTTGAGAGTTTGATAATCTGAAGAAATGATCAATCGGTATTGCAACCTGCTTAGCCTCGTGTACGTTGACCTTGCTAGAACTTTTTGAATATAAAACTTCTGAGATAAGAATAAGCTGCATTTTTTCCTATTTCTCTTAATCTCCATCCCTAGGATCTTTGTAGCGGTCCTAGGTCCTTCATATCAAATTCTTAGTTGAGCACATTTTTGATATTCTGAACTTTCTCCTTGATTCCGTTGGCTACTAACATATCATCCACATAAAGGAGCAAGTACTTATTTCACCATTTTGCTACTTCATGTACACACAACTATCGTAGCTGCTTCTGACAAAAACGATCTTTAGCATGAACTCATCAAATTGTTTGTACCATTGTTTGGGGTTTTGTTTCAGTCCATACAAAGCTTTCTTCAACAAGCAAACTTTGTCATTTGTCTCAGGTGTGTTGTACCATCTGGTTGATCCATGTAGATGGTTTCTTCAAGTTCTCCATGTAGGAACGCAGTCTTAACATCTAACTGCTCTAATTCCAAATTGAATTGAACCGCTAGTGCTAAAACTATCCTAATAGAGCAATGCTTTACCACAGATGAGAAAATTTCATTAAAGTTGATTCCTTCTACCTGAGTGAATCCCTTTGCAACGAGTCTTGCTTTGTACCTGATCTTTTCAATACCTGGCGTGCCTTCCTTCTTCTTAAAGATCCACTTGCAACCAACTATGCGTTTGTTCATTCGACAATCCACAAGTTCAGGGTTTTATTACGTCGAAGTCATCTCCTCATTCGTTGCATCTACCCACTGTGTCTTTCACGTTCTTTAGAACTTCGCCTCCATTCTTCAGTCACATAACCACATCACTTGCGGCCAACACTCAGCGTAAAGATCGTATCTCTCGGCGTATGTAGTTCTTCTTTGTCTATCCCTTACCAATGCTTGTAGTCGTCGATTTGCTTTACGGTTCGATCAACCTCTGATCGTTACAATCGCTTTATCTCGATTGTTCACAACGATCGTTTGATCGATTAAAGTTTGTTGTTGTTGCGGCTCACGTCGATTGAAGAATTCTCCTTGGTGAACTTGTGCTTTTTGGTAACATAGGCTTTACTGGATTCGCCTAGTTTGGACTTCGTCGAATGTTACATCTCCGATGATGTGTTACGGTGATCATCTGCATTAAAGTTTGTAGCCGCTTAGTTTACAGGTGGATATCAGATGAAAACACATTTAAAGCTCTTATCCGGACATCATCTGTATAATATGAGCGTATGCGGTACATCGAAAAACTTTAAGATTATCGCTAGTTCACACTGATTTCAAGTGCTCAGCATCTCAGAAAGAGTCTTCGTATACGATGGTTTGTCGATGGACGATACGTTGATAACGTAATAGGCGGTTGTCGCAAGCTTTATCAGAAGCTTTTGGAGTAGACCTGCATTTAGCGGCATGCGCCTCACTTTCTACAGGAGAGTCGTTGTTCATCCTTTCAATCAAGCAATTACATGAGGAGTATTCCGAGGTATCTTGTGTACGGTAATACCATTCTTCTTGCACTGACTCATCGAGCTGTTCTAGCGATACTCACGATCTATTATCGGTTCTCGAAGTCTTGACTTTGTTTCGTCTTGTTTTCGGTGAGGGTTAGCAGGTCTACGAGCGGTGAAAAACCGTCGCTTTGATTTTATGATGAAAACCCATACCTTCACAGTGTAGTCATGTATAATGGACGAGAAATATCTCCTCCTCCATGAGTCAGGAGTTCTCGTTGGGCCCCATGAATCGCTTTGTGTAAATAGTCGAGTGGTTTTTCTTTGATGTGTGAGTTCGGTGAGAACTTCACCCAGTGGTCTTCACGAAATACTGCATTATTCACAAAGTTCAGGTTCTTTGACTTGATCTCCACATAGAGGGTTAACGCTTGAGACGATTCGTGCAGACCTCTTTCACTTACATGCTCTATCTCATGTGTCGTAGTACGGACGCTGTCGAGTTACGATTGAGCGCATGTTGAGAGATTCTGGAACGTCACGATTCTTCAGTCAGGGAGTATAGATACGTTCTTTCGGCCCTCTCATGATAATGAGTGAACCTTTTACTACTTTGATGCAGTCATTCTCTGTCTTGAACGCGTATCACTTGACTCCAACGTACGCAGAGATCAGATTTCTTTTAAGTTATGGGACGTACACTAGCGTGTTGCGATGTCACGTTCGGCAACGTTCGAAAACATCTTTATTACGATAGTTCCGTTAGGTCGCATATGACGCTTTCTTATCACGCAGTGAAAACGGATCCGGCGTTTATCGGTTGTAGTGTCTCGGAGCAATCTTTGTGAGGACACGTGTGGAAGAGAGCACCACTGAGTCGGATGTCCTATACACAGATTGCGGATGCGGTGATCTCAGAAGCTTGTTGAATCATAGTCGTCTGAGGCTATGCTTGCTTCTCCTAAAAGCTTTTTTTTCTGTCCGAACAGTTCCTCTTAAAGTGACCTTCCTTATGACAATGGTAGCACTTATTAGACCTCTTAGAAGACTAAATTTTGCTCTTTTTTCTGGATTTTGATCTGCTCTGATCACTTTTAGAACCTTTCTTGCTCGATCTTTCTCTAATTGTCAGACTGTCTCCGCTGGTTTCTTCTTTCATGTCGTTCTTCTTCTGAAGTTCTTTAGCTTTGATCAGTGATTGAACCTCTTCCAGAGTAATTGTCTGCACCCTTCCATAGAGCATCGCATCCTTGAAATACTCGTAGCTCTTAGGAATGAAGTTTAGCGAACTAAAGTGTCTGTGTCCTCGTCGTCCATCTTGACGTCGATGTTCTCGCAATCGTCGCATGATCTTGTTGAACTCGTCGATACGCTACTGAAGCGGTTGTCTTCGTGCATTTTGAAGGAGTATAGGCACTGTTTCAGAAAGAACCTATTTGCTAGAGATTTAATTATATAAAGTACCTCGAGTTTAGCCCAAAGTGCTTGAGCCGTAGTCTCCATCGAAACCAGCAGAGACAGTCTGACGGTTAGAGGAAGATCGAGCAAGAAAAGTTCTAAAAGTGATCAGAGCAGATCAAAATACAGAAAGAAGAAGCGACGATCGATCTTACAAGAGGACTATGAAGTGCTACCATTATCAGCTACGGAATGTCCTCACGGAAAGAAAAGCTTTCGGAAGAAGCGAACGCATAACCTCGGACGGTATGATTCGAGTCGAAGCTACAGTGATCACGAGTACGAATCTGCAAGAGGAATCTTTGACTCGAGTGTGCTCTCCACACGTGTCCTCGCGAAGCGCAGTTCGAGCACTACTGCTGGCCGAATGGTGGATTTGTTCTACTTTGTGATAATAAAGCTTGCAGGGTAATCGACAACAGAACTATCAGAATAAGATGTTCAATGGAGCTGAACGAATACTGCAACACGTCAGGTACGTTTCAGAACTTAAAAGAAATCTGATCTCTTTAGGTACGCTGGAGTCAAGTGGATACTCGTTCGAGGCAGAGAATGACTGCATTAAAGTAGTAAAAGGTTCACTCATTGTCGTGAAAGAAGTCAGAAAGAACGGGCTATACTCCCTAGTTGGAAGAACTGTGATCAGTAACTTCTCAAATGCAGTTCAATCAGAACCTGACAGGTTCAAACTATGGCACATGCGACTGGGGCATGTAAGTGAAAGAGGCCTGCGGAGGTGTCTAGCGAAGCTCGTCATGGGAGATCGAGTCGACAACCTGGAATTTTGTGAACAATGTGTATTGGGGAAGGCCACCAGGGTGAAGTTCTCTACCGGAACTCACACATCAAAGAAACCACTTGACTATGCACACAGTGATCTATGGGGCCCAGCGAGAACTCAGACTCATGGAAGAGGGAGAAACTTTATATCCATCATAGTTGGCTACACCAGAAATGTATGGGTTTTTATCCTTAAATCAAAAGATGAAGCTTTTCAGCGGTTCAGGGACTGGTTAACCCTCACTGAAAACAAGATGGAAACAAAGCTGAAGCACTTGAGAACTGACAATGGCTTGGAGTATTGCTCAGAGCAGTTCGATGAGTTGTGCAGGAAGAATGGTATTACCAGACACAAGACAGTCCGGAACACTCCTCAACAGAATGGTTTGGCTGAAGGGATGAACAAGACTCTCCTAGAGAGAGTGAGGTGCATGCTGCTAAATGCAGATCTACCCAAAAGTTTCTAGGGTGAAATTGTGTCAACCGCCTACTACTTTATCAACAGATGTCCATCGACAACTATTGATATGAAGACTCCTTTGGAGATGTGGTACGGGAAGCCAGATAACTATGATAATCTTAAAGTTATTGGATGTACTGCATATGCTTATGTTAGACAAGATAAGTTGGAAGAGCTTTGAAGTGCGTTTTCATCGGATATCCACCTAGAACCAAGGGTTACAAACTTTGGTGTCTAGATCAACAGAAATGCATCATCAGTAGAGATGTAACATTTGACGAGTCCAAAATGACAATCTGCAAATCTATGTTACCAGAAACAGTGTCACTAAGGAGAATTCTTCAATTGATATGGAGCTGCAACAACAACAAACTTTAACTGATCAAATGATTGTTGTGAACAATCGAGATGAGTGGCTGAGAAGACGTAAGATGATCGAATGCCGTAATGAGATCGATGACTACAGTTTGGTAAAGGATAGATAAAGAAGAACTATCAGACCGCCAGAAAGATACGGCCATGTAGATATGATCTCTTACGCTTGATCATTGCTTAAAGTGATGAAAGGCGAGACCGAAGCAGTATAAGCGAAGCCTCTAAAGAGCAGAGAAAAACATGGGTGGGTAGAGACAATGGATGAGGAAATGGCTTCTTTGATGAAGAACAAAATCTGGGAACTTGTGAATTGCCCAACGAACAAACGCATAGTTGATTGTAAGTGGACCTTTAAGAAGAAGGAAGGCACGCCAAGTATTGAAAAGAGCAGGTACAAAGCCAGACTCGTTGCAAAAGGATTCACTCAGGTAGAAGGAATCAACTTCAATGAAATTTTCTCGCCTGCGGTAAGCATTGCTCCATTATGATAGTTTTAAGCATTAGCGGCTCAATTCGATCTTGAATTAGAGCAGTGCAGATACTAAGACCAGCGTTCCTACATGAAGAACTCGAACAAACCTTCTATACGGATCACTAGGATTGATACAAGACACCCGAGACAAAGGACAAAGCTATTATCGTAAGAAAGTTTTGTATGGACTAAAATAAAGCCCCAGACAATGGTACGAACGATTTGTTGAGTTCATGCTAAAGATCAGTTTTGTCATAAGCAGCTACGACTGTTGTGTGTACATGAAGTGACAAGACGATGAAATAAGTACTTACATGCTTCTTTATGTGGATGATATGTTAGTAGCTAGCAGAAGCGAGTCCAGATGATCAAAGATGTGCTCAACTCAGAATTTGATATGAAGAACCTAGGAACCGCTACAAAGATCCTAGGGATGGAGATTAAGCAGAGATGAGGAAAAATGACGGCTTATTCTTATCTCGAAGTCTTACATTCGGAAAAGCTTACAGCAGCGTTCAACACGCACGAGCTAGCGAGGTTGCGAACATCTGATTGGTCAGCACTTCAGATTATTAAACTCTAAAGCACCGGAGACTGAAGATGAGAAAAGGTATATGGAGGGTGTCATCCACGCTAGCCGGGATGCAGATGATCATGTACATGATGGTTTGCGCCAGATCGCATTCGTCCACGTTCGTCGATATTAGAAGTGCGTTCAATGGCAAACCCAGATGCGAACTCACTGAAAGCACTAAACGAATCCCGAGATACCTAGAGCAAGACTACCGACTGGGGCTACTCTTTAAAAATCAAGAAATAACACATAATTTTACATAGTAATGAGCCCTCATCTTCCACGGCCTCCCACTTAGCGAAGTTCCCAAGGCCTCCAAGATGACTCCTCGACCTCATAAGCCTAATCTCACTCTCTTCAGAATCTTGGACAGATTTTTGATCTTTCTTGATCCTTGCTAGCTTCTCATTCACCTACTTACCCCTAAGCCTCACCCCCTCATCTATTTATAATAGATGAGACCACAACAATAGAGACTTAAATAAATGAAAGAAGAATTACAAAAGTACCCTTTAGCCTTAGTATAACTAATTGTGAATCAACCATAACATAGGCCAATAAAGAGAAAGTTGAGAAGCTTCATAGAGAAACGGAACAAAAAGAGTAAATGATTCACATAAGTGGCCGGTGAGGTTCTTGGATTCAACATAGGAGTAAATGCAAATAAACTCTTTAACAATCCAATTCAAATATATTTGATATTCACGACACCTCTTATACATCAGAGATGGATATAATTTAAAATGGATTGATCAAGAGGTTCCTTGCACGGATTCTGTGATGAACCCAACAATCAAACCAGCCACATTTGTGAATAATTTTATACTTTTTGCTCTAGTTCTCCATGAAGCTTCTCAATATTCTGTTCTTTGGTCTACCTTTAGTGACGCATGGCTCTCGAACGCGAGGCTCCTTAGGTGTTTGAACCAAACGGTTCAGTAGGGAGCCGGTCCAGCAGGAACGCTGGACCGGCCACCCAAGCTATGGAGCAGGACTTATCGCCCTCCTCCTCCCCCTTCCTTTTCTGACTCATACATATTATATTTCCCTTCCTTATTTATTTATTTAATATCCTCCTCCTTGCTTATTCTATTTCTTTTTAATGTACTACTTACCTATTATACCTATTAATCTCCATTATATATGTGTGTGTGTGTGTGTGTGTGTGTGTGTGTGTGGGGGGGGGGGGGTGCAAGTTAGGTTAGGGGTTTTTTTTTAGTTCAGAATTCCGCCGCTAATATTTTTCTCTTTCGAGGGTTGTATCCGATGACAGAAAGGTGCTTCGGTTGTAACTCGTCCGAGGTGTTGACTATCTCTGTTGTTCTAGCACTTTTCAGCTGTTGCAGGCTCTTTCCTGCACTTCCCAGCAGGTCGCCGACCTCCTCTGTAGCCTCCAGCAGGCCTCCAGCTCATCTCCCATTATGGGCAGCCGCCAGCACTGTTGCTTCCTCCGCTACCTTTCAACAGCCTGTTAGCCACTTCCTGTGTTATTCAGCAGCCGCCAACCAACCCAGCATCTTCTGGTTGCATCTGACTCCTTCCTGCACCTCCCCAAACAATCGCCGACCTTCCTGCACTTCTCCAGCAAGCCATCTGTCATCTCTAACACCTTACAGCAGCCCGCTATCACCTGTAGCTCCACCCCAAGCACCTTCTGGCAGCCACCCCCGCACTTGCTACCCCATTGCCCCCCCGCGACGTCGCTCAACATAACTTCCCCCGTTGGCCTTCATCTTCTAACCGCCACTCGCGCCTGTGATCCCTCTGCTTACAATCACAAGCCGCAAAAACCTTACCGCCAACTTCCGCGAATATTCTGCTTAGGCCATAGCCGGATCTAGTCTTGTTTTCATTTTTGTTAGCCTTGATTGCACATCTAGTTGTTTTCTTAATAATATTTGCTTTGATCATCGTTGGTTACTCCAATATCATTTGATATCAAAACTAGCAGAACCTTAGTGCTATCCTAAGGTTCCCTAGAGTTCGCCAATTTTTTTCTCTTTTTTTTTCACTATGTTTTTTTTTTCCTTTCTTTTTCTTTATTTCTATTTTTTTTTTTTTCCCTTCTTTCACAGATTTCAAACCTTCAACCATGCTCTTGTGGAGATACCTGCCAGAATCCAATTGGGATGAAATACAATGGGAGATTCGTCGTCTACAATAAAGATTAGCAGAGATGGATGATGGAACCCAAGCAGTTTACCCTCGAGCGCGATTTGGAGAGTCGAAGTGGTGATAAGAACAAAGATCTAAATCTTTTCCATAGAGAAGATATCAGTGGCGCCGCTTCAGAATTGAATATCAGAGGAGGCCAAGAGAGGAGCCCGCATTTGAGAGACACATGAACTTTAGCATCAAAGTGGATTTGCCAGAGTTTGACGGAGGCATGGATCCGGATGACCTGTCAACTGGCTACAATCAGTGGAGTAAATCTTCAAATATAAGGATATGGAAGAGAATAAATGGGTAAAATTGATTGTCATCAAGTTGAAAAAGAGTGTCATTTTGTGGTAGGAGAACTTGCAGAGGCAGAGGAAAAGAAAATGCGTGATAAAATCTCTAACTGGGAGAAGATGAGGAAAGAACTGCAATGGAAATATCTCTCACATCATTACGGCTAAGACATGTTTCTTAGGGTTTATTTACGCAGTACCAGACTTTTCATTCGCATTGCCCTAGAAAGTTTGTAGCACTGTTTTATCGTATCTATGTGAAAATAACTATGAGACAGTTGTTTCTGGAAAAATGATTATTCTACCCCTGTTAAGTGAAGTTGTTTAAAACAGAACTGTGACAACGCATATTGATACTTCAGAAGCAGAAATTCATTTCAAAACTGAATAAAAGTTCAGATGCACCACTCACTTAACAGTGAGTACCAAAAGTGCTAAGAAACAGTAAAAAACTAATAAAATTACAAGAATCAAGCAAATATTATACCTTGCACCAAAATTCCAACAAACCTACAACCATCTACTAACAATCAAGCAAATACTCAAATTCATTTTGGAAAAAGTAAGCATTGTGAATGATTTAGAGTGCAAATTAAAATTCTGAAGCAAACATCATTCAACATGGAAATCCAGCATATGACTATGGACAAATGAGATTCTGTACGAGGATTCAAAATCAAATGGAAGATCCACATAATAATTACCATATAATTTCACCTAAAAAATGCAATATCTATCATATTTTTTCTGATCTTCAAAAAAGATAATAAATGAAATAAAAACACTAACTCCATCAGTTTCTATATGTTAACCTCACGCCCTCAACACAAGTAATACATTTGTATATTCAATATTGCCCATCCTATTTCCAACACTCCAACCCGAGTTAACCATACCACAACATTAGGCCACCACAGCTTGGATCTATGCCAACACTGTTAAAATTCTTGAATTTTCTCCCTCTAGAAGAAGATTTCACACACAAAAACGATGGATCTACAAAAGCTGCCAAAAATACATGCTCCTTTATACACCATCAAACGAAATACGAGTCAATATCTAACCTTTTGCTCCATCTTCGGAACCTTGAGTACTTTCAAATTAACCTCTCTCTTTTTGCAAAGAGAAAGAAGAAGTGATAAAGAGCATTGAACAACTCTCCAACTCCCTTTTCTTTAAAGTAATCTAAACAGTCGTAGAGGTGATCAAGAGCATTGAACAAACCCATCATGTATTTACATGTTTTGAGAGTAGCAACAACACAGTATTTGAGTTGGAAATTGTTTTTTTGTGGAGCATTGCATACATGCCATCCGATTCTTCAATATTAACATATGCAACACCAAAAAGTATGGAGTTGGTTTGTCTGCTTCACTGCTCATCCAACAACAGGCCGTTTAACTCATCCCAAAATGATAGGGATGGTAGGTGCTTGAAGAACATAGAAGTAAACCAGAAATAACTATTTGAGAAGATTAGGGGCAACAGATCCAAAGCATTCAAAAGAAAAAAGCTTCTTACCGCTGCTTCGAGGACGAGAATCCAGGCTACCTGAGAGGAAGAGGATCTTCGGAGAAGAGGAGGAGAGGGGAGAAGTTCGTCGCATGCGATTCTTTTTTGCCCGTGGTTGGATTTGTTTCGGACGGGGTAAAAAGGCGGAATAGGGCACGGTGGTAAAAAGACGAAACACGAAACTGGGATTCGGGCTGCGTTCGGCGAATATCACAGCAGGCCGTAGCCTTGCCGACACACCAAACGACCAAAAACGGCGGCGCAGTGCCGCGTCACACCCTTGCCGCTGCCCCAAACAGATCCTTAGTCTCCACCACTTGCAGCGGCAAGATCTTTCAATGGGGGAATTCACACCGCAGTTCGATTAGTTGCAGATGAAGTGTGAGTTGGTCGAGTCAAAGAAGCAGAAGATCGCCCGATATCTGGGAGGTCTGACGTCGGCTATTAGCAACGTGGTACAACTGCAGCCCTACTAGTCGCTTGGAGATGTTCAGACCGTAGCCTTAAAGGTGGAATGATAACAAAAACAGAGCAGGTAGCAATCCTCATTCAAACAATAATCTTCAGTCAGGCAGCCAACTATAATTACAGTGATCAATAAGGGTCTTTCTGAAGGAGCTAGCAAGGCAATATAGGAAAATGATAGGCAGGGTCAGAGTGGGAATAAACAAGAGAAAGATAGCTTTTCCAAAGAAGTACCAGTCAGGAAGTGTTTCAGGCGCCACGGCTACGGCCACATAGCCTTCGGTTGTTTCACGAGCAGAGTAGTCACAGTCACAGACCAGAGCGCCACTGAGGAGGTAGACGAGGAGTTAGAGGATAGCCCAAAGGAGGAGCTTCAGCTCCAAAGGGATGAGGAAGAACTGCTAGTCATTCGGAGGAATTTGCACTCAGAGCAAGAACATGATCAATCCTGGTTGAGACACATCTTTCGCACCAAGTGCACAGTAAAAGACAAGGTTTGCAGCTTAATCATAGACAGTGGGAGTTGTGAAAATGTGGTGTCCGCACTGATGGTAAAGAAATTGGGATTGGCCATGCAGAAACATCCCCAATTTTATTCCCTTACTTGGCTGAAGAAAGGGAACGAGATACACGCGGATCAACAGTGCCTAGTAGAATTCTCAATTAGGAATCAACTACAAGAGCAAGTATGGTGGGATGTAGTTCCAATGGACGTCTGCTACATTATGTTGGATTGGCCTTCGTAGTTCGATTACAAGACTCAGCACGAAGACTTCAAGAACACTTATTGCTTTAAGAAAGACGGAAATACATTGTGTTATTACCTGTTAAGGATGCAAGAAACGGGGGGATACAGAGGAAGCATTAATCCTATGGGCCACCTTCCTGCAATCAGTTCGACATGCCTCAGTGGCATTGGCATTAATCCTCTTAGAGGGAGCTGAGGAGGAAAGTAAGATACCAGCACTACTTCAGCCATTACTACATGACTTCCAAAATGTGATGACCCACAACATTTCAGAGAGATTACCACCACTGAGAGACATTAGCACGCCATAGATCTCATACATGGATCATTGTTGACCTGCCTACAAATTTAGACCTACGAAGTACAAGGAGTTACAGTGATAGGTGCAGGATCTCGTCGTAAGGAGGCTAGTTAGTGAGGGCATCAGTTCGTGTGTTGTTCCTGACTTGATGGTACCAAAAAAGTACGGGTCGTGGCGGATGTGCATCGACAACAAGGTCATTAACAAAATCATCATCAAGTGCTTGTTTTCCATACCTAGCCTGGACGATCGCTTGGACCAGTTACACGGAGCTAGAATTTTTTTCAAGATAGACTTGTGCAATGGGTACCACCAGATACGGATGAGGCCAGGAGATAAGTGGAAAACTACTTTCAAGACACGAGATGGTCTATAAATGGTTATGCCCTTCGACTTGTCAAACGCACAGAGTACTTTTATGAGATTTATGAAACAAATATTCTGGAACATCGAAAAGTTTGTGGTCTACTTTGATGATATTATGGTATACAACCGCTCCGAGGAGGATCACTTGCAAAACCTGAGGAGAGTGTTCAAGGTACTGCAACCAGAGAAACTAGATGCCCATCCGAAGAAATGTCACTTCATGATGGACCAAAATATGGTTTTTGGGTTATATTGTGTCTAGAGTAGACATTCATATGGACCCCACAAAGATCGAGACCATAATAAGTTGGCCATCACCACAGATGTTCACTAAACTGAGGCAGTTTCTAAGGTTAGTATAATTTTACAATCGATTCATTAGAAACTTCAGCACCATCACTGCCCCGCTAACAAACCTTTTGAAAGGGAAGTAGTTCACTTGAAAAGCTGCCTCTTAGACTAGCTTTGACACACTAAAGGAGAGGTGACTCACGCATCAGTTCTAGCATCACCATATTTCGACCAACTATTCGAAGTAGAGTGTGATAATTCTGGCATGGGGATAGGGGTAGTGCTGAGCCAGGGGGTCACCCCATTGCCCTTTTAGTGAAAAGCTGAATGATTCTAGAAGGAAGTACTAAACATAAGACAAGGAGTTTTATGTCATTTTAAGAGCTCGGGAGCATTGGAGTCTTTGCCTGCTGACAAGCGGGTTCATGTTATTTACGGATCACGAAGGCTTGAAATTCTTCAACAATCGAGCAAACTGAATGGCCGACATGCCACCTGGGTGGAGTTTCTAGCATCATTCGAGTTTGTGCTTAAGTACAAGGCGAGAAGCCAGAATTGCGTAGCAGATGCACTAAATTGTCATCACTTGTTGATCACATCGATGGAGACTCAAGCTATGGGTTTTGAGAAAGTAAAAGACTTATATGAAGCAGAAGAGAACTTTAAAGAAATTAGAAAGCAATGTCAGGAGAAGCTAACCGGGGCAGTACTATCGAGTGGATAGCTACTTGTTCTACTAAAGTAAGTTGTGCATTCTTAGATGCTCGCTGAGGGAAGTCATTGTTCAAGAGAGCCACATTGGAGGATTGACAGGATATTTTGGCAGGGACAAGACTCTTGCCCTCGTGGGGATCTTTTATTTTAGCCCCGACTAACGAGAGATGTGGAGCGACACATCAGACAATGCGGGATTTGTCATATGACAAAGATAAGAGGGCATAATACTGGGTTGTACGCTCCGTTACCAATACCAGATGCACTGTGGGTAGATTTTAGCATATAGACTTTGTGGTGGGTCTTCCGAGCACGTAGAGAAACAAGGACTCTGTGATGGTCGTGGTGGACCGATTCTTGAAGATGGTGCGTTTCGTACCGTCACAGGACATTGGATGTGTCTCATGTCGCCAATTTATATTTTAGAGATATCAAAAGATTACATGGGATTCCCAAGGCCATCACCCTTGACAGAGATGTCCAATTTTTGAGCCGCTTCTGGAGGATTTTGCGGGGGAAGCTAGGCAACAAGCTCCAATTCAGTTTAGTAGTTCATCCACGGAGATAGTAAACAGGAGCCTAGGAAACCTTCTAAGAAGCTTCATGTGACCTAATTCTAACTCAAGGCATTTGCTTATAACCGATCAACGAGTCAGATTATAGGATGCACTCTGTTCAAGATTGTCTACGGGCACAACCCGCTTATGCCACTTGAGTTGGTGTCACTCCTGCCGATATCAGAGTTCAGTGAGGGTGCTGAAGAACGGATTCGCTGGATTCAGAAACTCCACGAGGAGTTTGGAAAGAAGTTTACTAAGCAAAACTGCAAATACTAGGTGCAAGCCAATAAAACCAGGAAGAATGTGACGTTAAAAGTAAGAGGCTTCGTGTGGATTCGATTAAAAGAGAGATTTCCAGTAGGAGTATTCGTAAAACTCAAGCCTAGAGCAGATGGACCTTTCAGAATACTTCAAAAGCTGAATGACAATGCCTATCAGATCGACCTATTAAAGGACTACAATATTTTCTCCACGTTCAATGTTGCAGACCTCTCAATGCTACAAGAATCTTCGACAAATGAAGTCAAAGCTCCCCCAATCCCAGGAGACTGACAAGGGGTTCCTCGGGTGGCTAAACCGAATGGTTCAACAGGGAGTTGGTCTAGGCTGAACCGACCGCCCAAGCTATGGAGCAGAACTTACAAACCTCCCCCTTCGCCCTTCCCCCTTCCTTTTATGATTTCTTCCTATTCTATTTCCCTTGCCTATCCTTATTTCTTTCATATTCTACTATTTACCTATTTTATCTACTAATCATATATATATATATATATATATATATATATATATATATATATATATATACATAGGTTAGGGGTTTTTTTTTATTTATGATTTCAGAAATCTGCCATCGACGTTTTCCCCTTCATAGTGTTATATTTGACGACGAGAAAGCGCTCCAGTTGTAACTCGTCCGAGGTGGTGACTACCTTCGTTGTTTCAACACCTTCCAACTGTCGTCATCTCTTTCCTGCACTTCCTAGCAAGCAGTCATCTTCCCTGCACCCTCCAACATGCCGCCAGTCATTACTGGGTTCCGGGCAGCCGTCAACACTGTTGCTTCATTCAACCACCTTCCAGCAGCCCATCAGCTACTTCCAGTGCCTGTTCTGCAACCGCCAACCACCTTTAGCGCCTTCCAGCTGCCTCTAACTCCTTTCTGCACTTCCCCAGCAGGTTGTCGACCTTTCTACATCCTCCAATAGGTTGCTTGTCATCTTCAACCCCTCCAGCAACCTGTCAGCACCTGCAGCTCCACCCCGGGCACCTTCTGGCAGTCACTTACATTTGTTGTCCCCTTCGACGGCGTATCCTCTGCTGCCCTTCATCTTCCAGTAGCCACCCGCACCTGCCAACCCCTCCGCTTACAGTCAAGGGCTGCACCCCCCTCACTATTGACGTATGTGGATATTTTTCTTAGGCCATAACCGAATCTTGCTAGTCTTGTTTTCATTGTCGTTGGAGTCTCGTTTGTATCACTGATTTTTTTCTTAATAATATTTGATTTCCTCGTTGTGGTTTGAGTTAACTCCGATATCATTTAGGAATTATTATATTTGGTGCATTAATGTGAAGACCATTGTATGGTGTTGTTCATTGATTTGTTTCCAGGAATGTTGCAATTGCACCATAATGGGTCATCTTATATATGTAGTTATATTAATATATCAAAAATCATTATAGAAATGATGAAATATTATAAAAATACATGACTACATGACAACGCTTATTAACATGAGAATGTCATGAGATGTTTTCTTTAATAACAATTTAAGATGCATAGCAAAATACATCGGAACCCAATCATCTACCAATAATTATACAATCATTATTCTTGATATCAACTTTATACTTATTTCAACGTGAACTTGATAATAAATCGTGTCTTCTTTATAGTTAACTCTCTAACACACTCTTGAATTGTAGGAATCAATTTTTCTTTCTACCTAATTAAATTCAGCTTCATTTCTGCTCTCTGCTCTATTAACATATTTTTAATCATATCCACTAATCTACAATGGGTTTACCCTCGATATCCTCATCTCATGCATGTTGGTATTTGATTGATTTTTTTATTTCGGACAAGAACTGAACATTTCGATTATTTGTAAGATAGACTGATCTAATAATTATGAAGTTGAGGGCTAATTTCAAATATTTCATTAACATTTGCATTAAAATCATATCTTATATATACATTTGAGGCTAGCTAAAATATTATTTTGAATCATCTAGCTACCATGAAAATATAATGCTTTATATTCTTCAATGGATGACACATACAAACCCTAGGTTTTGATTAGGGAATACAAATTTAAGTTCTTCAGCCTAAACCTTCTCCATATCTAAAATGAACCATAAAATCTCAACTTCGCATACAAAAGAAATAGCTAAAATCCTTAAAAATCAGACCTATGAGATTTTTATTCAGATTAACAACTGAAATGCAATAGTAAAAAAATCCATTATTTTCATCCAAAATATTCGCTGCAAGCAACGCCCCAAATATTTGGATTTTAAGTGAGGCATCAAGTTCCCCAAGGTGTCTGCAACCAACTAAAAATCTATTAATAAACACTCTAAAATTAACATAAAACATTTCAAATCTGTGATCACTATCATTATCATGTGAAAACCCAAATTTCTTTTAATAAGCCCCACACTTGGTGCAGAACTCACCTATAACTAGCATCAAATATGTAGTCTTGTGTCAATTGTCTGGATCATCATATCTTATATATGACAATGACAACTCCTACTTATTTTTTACGCTACTATTGATTTATTTTAAAGTCATATTTGGATAATTTTTTATCATATTTTATATTTCATGAGTCACTCAACTAGACTTTGCTTATTTATTATCAACTTTGTTGACACATGGTTAAAGATGCAAAGCTTTAATTTTTCTAATTTCAAATGACAACTAACACAAACTAAAACTCTTACTCTCTATGGGCAGATAATATTAGAGCAAATTGTAATAACTCTCATTCTATCACTAGCTTTAATTTTCATAATCAAAATTATCAATAATGCTCATTGATCAAAAAAATTATCTCAAATTCACTGAATCTTTCAATTGAGTGTCAACTTACAAAGTCAATTCATTGGTCATTTAATACATTAACTGTCCATCAATATGTAGACTAAATTCATCTGCACATCTACTAAGACTTTCAAAGCTCGAATAATGGTACCCAATCATTTCACCATCATGCGATATGATTGCATTTAAATTGACTGCATTGACAAAGATAAATTCAAACATTTAAATATTACAAAAATTTTGTATAGGCAAATAAATAAAATATTAATTAAAATTTAAAACAGATTTACATATCTATCACTCGCAATGTATTTAAAAATATTGAACACATAAACTTCAAAGTCAAAATAGTGGAACATGTAATGTGATGTGAGAAATTTGGGTCCCATAAATTTGAAAAATAAAATTTATGTCTTAGATATGTTAAAATATATGAATTTAGTGGCACGTATATGCATGCTCAAGAAAAGAAAGATTTATATTTCTACCAGGCTACCACAGAGTATTACTAAAATTTGGAATTAGCCCTCAACTTCATCACAGAGTATTACTAAAATTTGGAATTAGAAAGATATGTTAATGAAATATTTGACTGATCTAATAATTATCTACCTAAAACTAAATCACAGAGTATTACTAAAATTTTTTTTTAAGTTTTAGATAAACAATCCAAATTTGACTTTAAAATACAAAATAATCAATTCAAGTTTGTTATCATTATGTATATATTAATTACTAATAATTAATCACATATAGAAGAAAAACAACTCGAATTTGAATGTGTTTGTTGTCAGTTCATGTTTAATTAGTTCAATTTTTTTTCAGTAATCAAATTATAAATAAAATTATTCGTGAAAATTATATTTATATTATATTAATTAGAATGTAACATGAACCCGAGCTAACTTCAATCAAATTAAAATAAATAAATACAAACTCAAAGGATTTCAACTGATCAACCTTAAACATTCTCAAAACTATATCACCCTTGTCAATTCTAAACATATAAAAAATCTTCAATGAAATATAAGAAATTAAACAAATTACAACATCATCAAGTCAAATTAACATTTCTTTGTATGTGTGCTCGTGCTCATTAGATATATAATTTTGTTATGATAGTTGAAATAAATGATTGAGCTTTCAAATATATAAAAAACACATTTATATTAGTTTGATATTCTCAGAAGCAATAATTATTAAGCATATACAAATATTTATCATAATCGCAGCAATAGAGCACAACCAAACGAAATAGGTAGATAATTATAAAAGATTGCTTGAATTACCATTAAAGATGCAACAATTTTATTGAAATTCTACAAGCTGCATAAAAAGACAATTTTTATTGCATTGTTTTCTATCTTATTTGAACAATTAGAAAAAAAATTGAACTAATGTTCAATTGTATTCTGTAAAATAATAAAAGACAGAAAAAGAACTATTATTTCTGTGCCTTCAATTTCTTATTCATTGATTCCTGAGCTGCTGGCTTTTTAGATGACTCATCACCTGCTTCAGAACTCTAAAGCACGTAGGCTATATGAAGTACTAACTATTAAGCATCATAAACAAAAAATTAGGTTAAAAATACGAGTTATACAAATCAATTAGTATTCATCATTAAATACTGATTATTCATGAGTTCAGTTAACTATATCACTAGAGCTGAGAGGTCTTAGGCGGTGTTCAGGCAAGACCTCTCTACACTAGAGTCGGTGCAGATAAACTGTTTTGTTGTTGTGAGATACACGGGAAATGGGTCGAAATATGCGGGAGGGAGATGACATTGAGAATGGAGACAAAGGAAGGGGACAGCATTTTTGGCAACCAATGGGAGGCAAGAGAAGTTGTAAGGGGTAATCGAGAATGGCTCTTTTGAAGAAGCAGGATGTTTTGTATGGTTAAAATGTAAATATGTGAGTTTGGATGTTTAGTATGTAATATGAAATGTTTTAAGTGGTAGGCATGTAACAACCCCTTCAAGGAAAGCAGCAGAATTAAACTTTAAAGAAGACCCAGAAATTCTTCTTCTTCTTCTTTTTTCAAACCTATATTGAATGAAGCGAAACCGAAAACAAAACGAGAAGATACTATCTAACAGCTGATATTAAGTTCATGGAACCAAAGATGACGTAATTAACTACCAAATTGAAGAAGCAATTAAGAAAATGGGGCAGAGGGTTTGAGCGGAAGCGTACCCGAGAAGGAGGACGAGGCAAAAGAGAATGGAGATGGTGGAAACCCCAGAAAAGAGGTGCGGAGAAGAGGCGAGGTTCGACCGGAGATCACTGAGAGGGTAAGAGGGCTTCTTTTATCTACACTAAACGTGTTTCCTGCAAGCAGTGAGAGAGAAGCAATTGGAGCCAGCGAAATCGCCATAGCCTTCTCTGTTCCTCCACTTGCCAATGCTTCTTTCGGGCCACGGAAGGCAGTAGCTTTGCAGTCTGTGCACCTAAGTGTTACTCGTAGTGTGGAGACCGTCCGGCGCCATGCCCCCTTATAGAAAAGTGGAAAGCGCAAGATAAGGTAGCTGGATGGAGCGCTGCCTCTCAGGCTTCCCCACGAGGGATATTATAGACCTTTTAGCAAAACTAGCTTTTAATTTGACAGGTGAAAAAGTTTCTATAGGAAATAAAAGATACATATATATAACACCTTAAAAAGGTAAACAATTTCTATGTACTTGTATATCAAATACCTAAAGTTTATATTGATACGCCACCAACAAATCTTCATTATTCAGCATGAAATCTCGAGATATGACACGAATTTCAAAATAATATTTTGAGCAAAATGATGTCAAATCTTAATAAAAAGTCATCAAGAACTCTAATTTTAACAAATTTATAGTCAAATTTATCGACTCGATGAGATGGACCTAATAATATCAAAGTTAATTAAATCTGAGTCAAATCAAGTTCAGATCGAGTCATTAAATCATTCTTGAAAGATTTTCGGACACTTTTGAAATGTCAAACGGATGTCGAATCTTGCAAGTTCATAGTCGAATTGAGTGTCTCAACAAGATGAATCCAACGGGCCCAAGATCACTTAATTTCGACATCATTAAGACGTCCAAATGCCCCTTAAACGTTGTATGATTGAAAGAAGCTATTTGGAATGTTCGATCAAAATGGTTCATATTTCTGCATTTATTGCACTCAAAATACTATAAATAGATCCCTTCCCTCACATGAGGGAAGCTTAAGCCAAGAGAGAGAGAGAGAGAGCCTGAGGCCTTGAAGAGGAGTTGCCACTCAGCATCACTGTCGATCGTCGTCAACTACTGCCTGCCTTCGTCTACCACTGCCGACCGTCCTCGACTACCATCCACCGTCGTTGATCTCGCCGACCTTCGTCGACCATCGCCTACCATCGTCGACCACAGCCGACTTCCGTCGACCACTGCCTACCGTCGTCGACCATCGTCGATCGTCGTTGGCCACCACCGACTTTCATTGACCTCCGTCAACCGTTGTTGACCACCATCGTCAATCACCGTCAATTAGATTTCGTTAGTCGACAATGTAACCTAAAAAATATAGTTATCATTTTCTGTCAGTGGGACACGAGATTTCTATAATTATCAATCAATAGTGGACTTTTGCAACGAGGCTAGGCCTTGTGGTTTTTCCCTTTAAGAATTTTCCACGTAAAAATTTTTGGAGTCGTCATCGCATATTTCTCTTTCATCTGTATGTGTGTTGAATTCTCGTATGACGCTAAGACGATAATCCATTACTATACCACCGTGAATTTTGTAGTACACATCAGTTTGGCTTCTTCCATGGGAAACGAAGCACCGTTCAATGCTTTTTTCTACTCTAAAACGTCGATCCCCTACTTCATTTCCCAATGATGTATATCATCCAATTGACAAAGAAAACTTCTTTGCATCTTGAAGATAATCCCTAGTGCATTCTTTGACGTAAGGGGCAACCTTCACTGCAGTCTTGAAGTTCTAAGCATGATTGTAGCTCGATTATCTTCTCACCTCTTATTTAGACACAAAGTCTTTCACAACTTCCTCTGGGGGGCAACCTTCACTGCAGTCTGGAAAGGTCGTTCACGTTAACATCCTGGGCATGACTGTGGTGGGGAAATCATCTCATATTTCATTCATATTACAAGTCTTTGAGAATCGCTCATAAAGCGGGGTACTCTTCATTACCAATAATACTTTTTCAGCACCCCCTCGTCATACTGGATTTCCTCTTGAACTAGATCATGAAGTTGATCTCCTCAAGGCCCAATACATATGTTGTTTTACATGCTCGCATCGAAAAAACCGTCAGTGGGGGCAAAATATTCAAAAGCAGCAGTTAACAAGTTGCCAAACATTATTCTTGAATTTGAATGCAAACATATTCCCAAAAAAACATACAATCCATTGTGACCTACGTCGTAGTCTCGAGAAACGTAGAGCATCTCTAACACCTCATTCTAGGCATAATCGAACCCAAGGGGACTCAATTCGACCTCTTCCATTACAGGCTACCATCGTCAAACAAAAGCTTCGACATACAGCCTCAGATAGGTCAAAAATCCTTGGTGGATTTCTTTCAAACTTTTCCATTACATGATAAATTCATCAAGCAAAAGCTTCGACATACAACCTCGGATATGTCAAAAATCCTTGGTGGATTTCTTTCGGCATCTTCCAAAATAGTTTACGGTCGTCAAGCAAAAGCTTCGACCAACAATCTACGATAGGTCAACCATCCTCGGTGGATTTCACATGACTCTGTTCATTACGGGGTTAATACCTTCGAGCATCTCCGGTTATACAACTCAGAAATAGTCATACATCCTTAATGGTTCTCCTTTCAACTATGCCCTTATATGTCAGACCCAAGTGGCAAGACTCGACAGGATGATACAGTGCCCCTAGAAGACGAGCCCAAGAGGTAAGTCTCGATGAGAAGCAAGTAGTGGAAAGGGTCCTCACTATAAAAACTCTATGAGAGCAAGTGGTAGACAGTGTCTCCAGTCAAATACCTCATAAAGCTACAAGCCTTATAAGGCATAGGTGCATCAGACCTCAGAGGCTACGAGCCTCAGTAGATACTGGTTCAAGCTTCTATAAGACATGAGTCCGAGAGGGCGCAACCTCATAAAACACGACCTCAAAAGGTATGTGATTCTTCATTTTATAAAATAAGTGTACTAACTTTAATTGCAGAATTTTGCACAATTAAGATGACACAACAACCGTGGAAAAAACAAAGAATATGTTATCATCAGTTACAAATGTCACATCAGATGATTAAAAATACTACAAAGACCAATATATACTTGTATAAGGGCTACAACAAATCCGCTCATCTTTGAGTAGAGTCGACATCGCCTCCTCAAAACTCCAACATTTTGGATGAATGTTAGGGATCTCCAGATATCGCCACCACATAAGCATGAAAACCTTCCTCTCAATGCGTGACGGAAAACTACAACATTTCTTCATCAGCTACAAAATGTGGAAGAGCGACACTAGAATCTCACGTGGAATGCATGATACCAACGAGAAATAAGTTCTCGTTGCTTGCCTACAACGCAGACCGGGAAGAGTTTTCTCTTCGCCGCACTGAGAAAGAAGCTCTCGTTGCTTGCCTGCTACACAAGACGATGATAACTTTCCTCTTTGTCGCAACGAGAAAGAAGATCTCGTTGCTTGCCTGCAACGCAGGATGGGAATGATTTTCCTCTCTCCCCAACAAGAAAAAAGACCTTGTTGCTTACCTGCTACGCAGAACGAGGACAACTTTCCTCTTCGTCGCAGCTCTTCTATGTAGCTCTTCCTTGCAACTCTGCGCCGCAATTTTTCACCTAGACTCTGCATTGCAATCCTTCATTGCTACTCTTTGTCGCAACGTGTCGCCATGATGCATCGCCGTGACACACCGCCACAACGCGTCGCGTCGCTGTGACGCTTTGCCTCAATGCATCGCTGCGATGCACCGCTGCAACGCATCGCTGCGATGCACCGCTGCAACGCATCGCTGCGATGCACCGCTGCAACGCATCGCCGCCACACGTCGCGTCACCGCGATGCCCCGCCATGATGCTCTGCCTCGACATGTCGCCGCTAAGCTCCGCTGCAATGTGCCACTGCGATGCCCCGCCGCAACGCACCGTCGCAATGCCTCGCCACAACACGCCACCGCGATGCCCCGCCACAATGCACCACGCGATGCATCGCCACGACACTCGCCGCGACTCTACCCCCACTCTCCTTTAGGCCTATTTATAGGCTCAAAAAGAGCATTGACCATTAAATGCATATTAATATATAAATTCAAAAAATAAGTGCAACCATTAAATACTCGTTAAAAAAACTTTCATATAAAAAAATAGTTTTCATACTCCAAAAATAAAAAGAAATAAAAAAAAGAAAAAGTCTTTTCTTATTCCCATAAAAAAAACGTTTTGCCTTAACAGGTTTTGACCCTGTGACAATTAACTTGAGACAAGAAAGACTTACCAAATAAGCAACACTAAAGTTCTTCATTGTATTAAGATTCATATTATTATTATCAAAAGAAAATGAACTATATATATTTAAATGTAGGCCTCATAAAAATGAAAAAGCTTTAGATATCAATATTTTCGGATGACGAAATTGGAGTCGTCCGAAAATAGGAGGGTAATTGATACGCCACAAACAAATCTTCATTATATAGCACGAATCTCGAGGCATGAGGTAGATACGAGACAATATTTTGAGCAAATGATGTTCAAATCTTGATAAAAAATTATCTATAACTCTAATTTCAGCAAATTTGTAGTCAAATAGATCGATTCGATGAGATGGACCTAATGATATAAAAGCTAGTCTAATCCGAGTCAAATCAAACCCAGATCGAGTCATTAAACCATTCTTAGAAGGTTTCCATACACTTTTGGAAGGTCAAACATATGTTGAATCTGACATGTTCATAGTCAAATCAAGCGTCTCGACAAGATGAATCCAACAAGCATAAGATCACTTAACTTTGATATCATTAAGACGTTCAAATGCCCCTTAAACATCGTCTGATTGAAGGAAGCTCTTTGAATCGTCCGATCAAAATGGTTCATATTCCTGCATTTATTGCACCCAGAATACTATAAGTAGATCCCCACTCTAACATGAGGAAAGCTTAAGCTAAGAGAGAGAGAGAGAGAGAGAGAGAGAGAGAGAGAGAGAGAGTCTGAGGCTTTGAGGATGAGCTGCAACTCAGCATCACTGCCGATCGCCGTTAACCACCGCCAACCCACACCAACCGCCGTCAACTACCATCAACCGTCGTCGATCTCTCCGACCTTCGTCGACCATCGCCTACCGTTGTCAATCACAGCCGACCATCGTTGACTACAGCCTACCGTCGTCAATACCGTCGTCGACCTCGTCTACCACTGCCGACCTCGTCGACCACCGTCTACCGTCGTTCACCACCGCAGACTTTCGTCGACCTCCGCCAACCGTTATCGACCACCGCTGACCACCAGTATCAATCACAGTCAATTAAATGCCTTCAGTCGATATTGTAATCTGAAAAATATAGTTACCATTTTCTGTTAGTGGGACATGAGATTTCTATAATCAGCAATCAATTGTGGATTTTCGCAACTGGGGCAGGCCCCGTGGTTTTTCCCTTTGCGGGTTTTCCACGTAAAAACTTATGGAGTCGTCATCGCTCTTTTCTCTTTCATACGTATGTGTGCTGAAATCTCGTACAATCTTAAAATGATAATCAATTACTCTACCGCCACAAATTTTGTAGCGCGCATCATACATATATATATATATATATATATATATATATATATATATATATATATATATATATATATATATATATATATATTGAATATTGAATTCAATTTTGTTCGGAAGACACGCGTACGAGCACATGAAGGTGAGAGAGAGATATATAGGGCGACAGAGAAAATAATAGCACAGTATATAATAATAAAACTGCGTAAACTTTATTCATGAAATGAGTCCTCTATTTATAAGAATGGGGTGTATTTAATTACATTTTTTACTCCTAGAATACAAAGATATAAAGGGAGTTTATTAGTCAATACATGGATTTAATGTCAGGAGCCTGAAATAGCGTACATTCAGATGATGTTGAAAGCCAACTAAGGGGTCCAAACAGATAGGCTGACAGCATGAAATGTGCTCCAGGCGATTGGGGCATGAAGCCTATGGTGGCTTCGGCCTGGCCTTTATGGGTCGAGCGTCTATAGGTAGTTAAGTCCAGCTCGTCTAAGGATTATCTTATCTCCGGCCTACAGGTTCCACTCTGGCAGATTTCGGGACACAATGTTGCCTTTTCTACTGGCCGTCCGATCACTTTAAGATTCGTGGTACTTATTTTTAATGTACACACATAGTTCGATTTAGATGAAACTCATAGGAATTGAACGGCATGAATGTAAATGCTTCAAAACATAATTACATAAAAATGTTTTTAAATTTGATGTTTTTTTATCATTTAAAAATAAATTAAAATACTAGATAATTGAAAATAAAGAAGAAAAACAAGAAGTTCAATCATTAAGTGAATATTCCTTCCTTTGTATTTGTATGTTTTAGTTGTTATGAATGTGCCATTCATTATAAGGTTTGATTGTATAAATTCAAAGTCTAATAGTCATGTTATAAAAAATATATATAATTAAACATATTGCAAAATAAATTAGTTTCTTAATTAAATAACTTACCCAATTCATATATATATTTGCATACATAATGCAAAAAACTTTACTATTTTACATTTATACCGCATAAATCTTTCATATAACATAAAAAAATATCGTCATTTTAACTTTCAAAAAGTGAAATACATATTTTTTGCATATCTAAGATGATATGTATATAAAAATTAAAGTTTAGGCGTAAGATATGTAAATACATAAGAATTTAATGATATATATGTAAATCTTTCTTAAACTTCAGCTCTTAAATTTTGGGCAACGTTTAGAATTTATGTATACTTAAAGCGAACCAAAGACAAATATTTAATGTTGGTAAAAGCACAATCAAATGGAGTCATGAAATTTTAGAGATACACATCAAAGTTGGGGCTTTGATGTTAGTGGAACACATAAATGAATAAATGGGTAATTCACAAATGGTTGTTTGAATTTTATTTTCAGAGATTAGGATTTAAGAAAATATACAATTTAACAATCTAATAGGATGAAAAAACTTATTCAAAAGGGATCATATGTGCTTTTGATTAGAATCAAAGGATTATCAAAAACTCCTCTCATATTATTCAAATTTAATAAAATGAGGGAAAGTCAGCTTAAAGAATACTTTCAAAGACTCTCCGTTGAAGTGTGTCGAATTTCATAAGTGGATCCAGAGTTTTTAAGAGACATCTTCCTGGAAGAGCTACATCCTAGGCCTTATACTCATTGTTAATGTGAGTGACCATTCACTCCTATATACCTCATCCATTGTGTTGAACCACAAATCATTGTTGATGAAGTTATTAATGCACATCAAATAAACTTTAAATATTATTCTAACAAATACAAACACACTTTTAGAGAAATTTTATAAGACTAAAAAAAATCAAGAAAAGTTAATAAATAAAAAGTTATTTTCATCAGAATCAATACAAGATATCTAATCGTACTCCACTAAACACATCAAAGAGTAATATTTTTATGTAGATTCTAAATTTTGAATACTTTAAGAGACCAAGACCACTTAAAAATCCAAGCTGTGGGAACCAATCTCAATATTGTTCATTGTTACCTCTCAAAAGGTCATTCAACAGTGTGATGCAGTATCTTAAAAAGTTGATACACCAAAGTCACCTGGGTCAATACCTACATGAACAAGGCAAAGAAGATCAAAAGAGTCATGATAAAAAAATTATTGAAATTATTGAATAAGTATAACTACAACATATTTTGTATCTACAAAAGATTATTTGAACTTGTATTTTGAATATCACTGAAATAACTCATGAAAGTTTCTCATTTTATTTTCTAAGAATATTTTATTTTTTTTATTTTTAGAGATAAAATTAGTCATTTAAGAAATTTTTTTATTATCAGTGAATCTTTTTATAAATAACATTATTTATTATAGGACTACTTAAGAATAAGTGTTAGACACAATCTCTGTTTATACCCGCTAAAAAATATGCCCATGGGGTAGTATTGATAAAAAGCTAATAGTAGACATGAACATTACTAGCAAGATACCTTAAGAGCAAGTGATAGACACACTCTCCACTTCTAACCTTGAAAGACATACCCATGAGGTAGTCTCAAAGGAAAGTTAATAATGGACATGATATTCACTGGAAAGACCCTTTGAGAGTAAGTGATAGATGCAGTCTCTACTTATACTTCTAGAAGACGCACCCATGAGGTAGTCTTAATGAAAGCCAAAAGTGGATATGATCCTCACTAGAAAGATTCTTTAGAGCAGGTGGTAGACACAATATCCACTTAGAGCCCTAGAAGACACACCCATGAGATAATCTCAATGAGGTGGTAATAGTAAACATAGTTCTCACTCAATAGATCCCTTAAGGGCAAGTGACGGGCTCGGTCTCCACTTATAAACTTAGAAGATTCGCCCATGAGATAATTTCGATGAGAAGTTAGTAGTGGACACGATTTTCACTAGAAAGACCCCCTAAGGGTAAGTGATAGAGATGATCTCTACTCATACGCTTGGAAGATACGCTCATGAGAAAACATCGATGAAAAGGTATTAGTGGACATGATTTTCATTAGAAAGACTCTATGAGAGCTAGTGGATATCCACTAAAAAAAATCTCATAATCTTATAAGAAGTAGAGGATACATGTAGGTACATGTACATTCAAAAAATCTTAAAGCTATAAGTCTTAGAAGGTACACGTAAATTAAAAAAAATCTCATAAATTTATGCGCCTTACAAGGTGCATGTACATTTACAAAACCTCATAATACTTGAGCCTCTAAAGGTACAATTGCATTAAAAAAGCTCAGAATACTTGAAATCTCATATGATATAAATATATTAGAAACTTTAGATACATAATATTTCTTCATACAATAAATCTGCGCTAATTTTGATTACCGATTTTAACTTATTCATAAAGTTAAAATATTCATCTAAAAAAACTTAGAAGATATAAGCCTCAAAAAAGTTCGATGTCTTTATGCTTCCAGTAGAAGACAACATCTTACTTGTAGTATTTTGAATTTCTAACAATACTTAAAAGAACTTTATCTTCTCTCGGAGGACAATTTATAAGGTGTCATAATGAATCACTCCGCGCACTTAGCGTAATTTTAATTTTTTTTGTAATAAGTATAATATATTCTTTAATCGCAGAGTTACTATTCAAAGCAAATATATGTATCGCTCAAGTAATATAGAGCTCTAGTGGAGTCCTGGATATCGATCCCACAAGGAATATTTTAGAGGCTACGAACTAGGATTATAGAAATCAATTCAGAATCACAACTTGGAAATCGAAATTGCCTATCTGTCACTAATATGCAATCGAAAATAATATTAAGTTTTAATAAACTAGTTCTACTAATAGATAACTAATTCTACTAATAAAGTGAAGTTCAAATATATAAGCATGAATCTTTCTCCTTTGTTTAGAAATTTAAGTGAATGAATAATTAGAATTAATTTAAAACGGTGTTGTGCCAAATAGGAGCATACCTATTCTTTACCCTTTGGTCCAGGCATAAATAACGTTGACTAATTCTAAGCTTGGTTACTGAATCTGCGGCTAGGCTGGGAGGATACCGTCTCTCACTTCGGAGCTCCCACATTCCCCTAGCCTGAGGGCTAACATATACACTTCAGCACCTAAACGATAGGACCAAATTGAAGATTTTAGTCTGTCACTCTAAAATCTCTAATTCTACGCCCGATGAATATTATTTCCCTATTTATTTGCAACCTACTTCCAAGGACTTTGACCTCCCTGAATCTCGGATGTAATCTTTACTTTAGTTGTTAAACTCAACATATTTTAGCTAATCAATTGGCCGATTAAAAGTAAATTAAGATTTAAGTAAAAGATTATCACAACTTCTTTAAACTTTTCTTGGCACACTAATTCAATTTACCATTTCACAAAAATATCAAAACAAGGAGAAAGACAGAAAAACTACTCAGATTTCATGGAGAAGATACGATAAAACTTGGATTTCATATATAAAAGCAAAGTTCTAGAAACTAAAATAATTAAATAGAACTTATCTTAAATTCCTCCCGAAGAAAACTCCTTGAAGTTCCTCTGAATCTATTCCTTTCTTTACAGTACGCAGAATTATCCTTCGAAACGACAATGAGGAAGAAATCTTTCACTTCCCTTCTACTCTTATAGTCTCTCGAAGAATTCCTCCCAAATATCACTATTTGAACTCACTAATTAACACTCTAGAAACTCTATGAACTCACTAGACTCACACACTTGACTTTCTAATGGATTAGATGGACACGTGGTGGACACAAATGGACGCTAGTGGACCCTTTTTTCGGCCCTAAATTGTTCCTTTTAAAGTAATTGAAGAGTTTCCAAGAGTTTTCCAAGCATCCCTTCAAAAATCTTCCACATTCGATGTTCCTCGTGAGAGAACCGTCGATCTCACCATCGACGGCCTCGAGCTCGCCGTCGGCGGCCTTCTAGAATACTTAACCCTGGACCCTTCTGCATAAGCCCAGCTGTCGGCGACCTCTATCTCGCCGTCAGCGGGCTCCCTTGTAATATATTATGAACTCTCGGGAAAAACACGCCGTCGGCGCCGTCGAGCTCGCCGTCGGCATATTAGATCAAATTTTCTTCTTTTTGGTTCTTTTTGCCCCAAATTCGCTCCTTTTTGCATTTTTTCGCTCCATTGTTCATAAATCAACATATCTGCAGAAAAATATCAAAGATACCCTTCTTTAAAGTGCAATATCGCCAAAATCAATATAAAATAGGAATGAAAATCTTAACATTTTTTCATTGGGTCACATAACTCCTACATTAAGATGAAGAGTTTGTCAAGTATCAACATCATGAACTCAATCGAGCTCATAAATTCAAAAAAAAAGTCTTTTTATAAAGCAATATACAAAGTCATTGGATCTAAATGGATCACCGCACACTATAGTAACACCACCTGAAATTTTTTTGACTCTTTATGTGCCCTTTAAATTTCTCATCGATTTCCATTAGATCATCTCTTTATCTGCGAAGTTTATAATAAGAATGCAACATACATCTCAACTACAAGTCATTTTAATGGCTCCTAAGTCAAAATTTATTTATTCCAACAAGAAGGTTATACTTTCTCAAAATTGTTGACATTTATGATATTACTAATATTAAGCTAAATATTATGTCCGTCGACAAAAAACAACATGACCAATACTTCTTTCAAAGGAAGACCAAAATCTTATAAGTATACTTATTAATTATCCCATTTATGAAGAATAACAACCCATAAATAATAATAAAAAAAAACATTCTAGAAAAAAAAGGCATTAGTGCCTATAAATGATTAGATAATAATTTCCTAAACATTAGCAAGCAACAGTAGTCTGAATGGAACAATAATTGAATAGAGGAGTATAATAACAACCTAATTATGGGTAGACAATTTTAGCTTGAAGAAATTATGTAATCAGTACTTATGGACAAAACATATATAGCATTTAATGGAGGCGTGAGTCTTCTATCCCCCTAAAGAAGGATATTTATAGCTAAAATTTTGAAAAAAGAGAAAAAATTCAAATTTTGGGAATTCCTCCGTTGGCAAACCCATGAATGTGCACAAACATACAAGCTAGCGTGAGAATATTTTTACAAAACATCCCAAATTCGTGAATAATTTTACAACTGTTATCGTGTGCACAACCCCTCACACCTGTGTGCACCTCCACACACCAGCACACGTACACACACACACACACACAGATGCACATGTGTTGCCATGCGCATCACATCACACACACACACCCCGTACATGCTGCTACACCCCTGCTTGCGCTCATACTCACCTACATGTCTGTTGCCCTCACTTTTGTTGATGTCTAGTCTTTCTTCCTTAAAAGCTTAGGATCTAGTCATAGAACTTTACTGTTGACTATCCTAGAGGACTAGTGATGGAACCCTACCCTATTAGAAATTCTAAACACCTTTTTACTCTTCTTAGAGTTCCACACTTAGTAGGATGAAGCCAAGCATGAGGGAGCTCCAGAGGAGTCCACATAGGATTGTCTGGCTTTTAGAGTTAGCCCTGGGCGGTGTGGTCTTGGTCAGTCTTGCACACACACACTTGAACCCCTCACTTTCACTCACAACCTAAAAATCTAAACCAATCATGCTTAGCCTGGTTCCCCACTCTCTTGGAAACTCATGTGGGTGGTCCCCAAACCCTTAGTCTTAGGCTAGGATGGCTAGGACCAACAAATGGATGATCTAAAATGGGATCTTCCTTGGTCTCATGGCTCAAAAAGGGGTAACCTATGATTAGCATCCTCAATTGATCCCAATTTTACCAAAAAGCCCATCCTTGGCCTTCTACCCCCAAACTTTTCTAAAATTACGAAAATGCCCCTGAAATTCTAATTTCTTTAAAATGGCCTAAATTCTCAAATTCCCTTCAAAAATCATTTCAATCCAAACCAACTGCACAAAACACCACATTTTCCTCAAAATTCCCAAAATACCCCCAAAGTGGCCAAAATTACCAAAATACCCCTAATACCCCAAAAATTCTTAAAATATCCAAATTCACTCTAAATGTCCCCAAAATAAATTTGAACAAACCAATATTTCCAATTGCACCAAATCCACCAAAATTCCCAAATTGCATATAAGTGTCTAAATTCTCGAAATAACCCCCAATTTCCATCAAATTGATTTCAAACTCTCCTAATTTCAAATCCAAATCAAATTCCATTATGTTCAAATCCAATTCGAACCAAATTCAAGCCAATTGAACCATCCTTCAAACCCTAATTTCAAATTTGATCCAAAATTCTCAACTTAACCATACCTCTAAATTCCATCAAATTGAACCCCATAACCAACCCAATTTCCCTAATTTCGAATCCTAAACTCTTCATAACACTCCTCTGGACAATTTTGAATCATCATTTGGTATAGACCCAAACTCAAAGTCTAAATCCAACCCAAACCAAAATCCTCAATTTTGCCCCAAAATTCAAATTTCACCAAATTGAACTTCATGCACCTTAATTTCAACCCAATTGATCTCCAAATTCGTCATGACAATCTTCTAAATCATTTTAGACTTCCAATTGATCCAAATCCAAATCCTAACCTAACCTAAACCGAAGTCCAAGCCAAAAACCCTAATCTTGAACCCAAACCCTAAACTCACCGCAAACCACCTGGTCTAGCCCAATGTTGGCTACCACGACCACCTTTTGAGCTCTAAGACCCAACCTAGATCCACGTAGCCCATCCTATTTGAGCCATGGACCAAAGGTCCCTTGGTTTGGGGGATTTCTTCCAAAAATTGGCTAAACTAAAGAGATCCTTGCTATCAACCTTCCCAAGCCCCAAGCCCCAAGCCCATCACCATTAAGCTCTTCTGGCCTACCTAACCCAGCTAGTCACCAGCCTTACCCTGGCTAGCCGGCCTAGTTGCCGAAAACCCAAAACCTAGAGAGCCTTCCCCATGCTTTGAACCCAATTGCACCCATTTAATGTGGTTCACCCCCATTGCTCACTTGCGTCGTTCAGATCTCCACCTAAGTAACCATTTGCACCCCTTGGTCTGCCCTGTTGGCCATCATGGCCATGGCTATTTAAGCACCATCTCTCACGAACAAAAGAAGGATAATGCACTAACCTTGGCGAAGCTCTGCCAAATTCATTCCAGACTTCAACTCCATCTTTCCCAAGCTCATCCCAACCAAATTGTAGTCATCTCTCCCACTGTCCAAGCTCAATTTCAGAGCTCAAATATAGATTGTTTTTCGGCCATAACACAAACCTCCACCAATCTCCAAATTGAACTGCTCTTAAGCTTCCCCAGGCCTCATGAGGAAGTTCCCAATCAAAATCCCCTCTCCCAAGCTCTCTGCACTTGACTTCCACCTAGGCCACACCACCTGCTGATCAAACTCCTACACAGACTCAAACCCTGCTCAAAATGACACTTAGAGGAGGTTTGCCAGCTCACAATGAAGCTTTAGAACCATCCTAATCGAGGCCTAACCTTTTGGCTAAGTTATACACCATTTCACCCAAATTTGAGCTCAATTTGGCCCTTTATGAAGAAGATCTTAATTTAATGCTTGATTAACCATATAGATAGGTTCATCTGGACAAGATGAAGGTGTAGGAACAAACCCCATATGATTTGTTTGAGAATAGAGTGAGAAATTAGGTTTATAAAATGTACAATTTATAGGTTAGGGCGAACTGGGGACGATGACCAGAAACCGTCCGATCGCACGTGTATTGGACGGACGACCTATATCACGATGGGCAAAGGAGTTGTTCGTGAATGCGGAGCCACGTAGCAACTGACGTACATGGCGGAGTTGAATCAAAGCGGACCACGTATAAAGCTCGACGGGTACGATGTCGCGGTGGCGCCAACATGGATAAGTAGTTAAATAAGGGTATTTTCTGATTTAATTAAATACTAAAACTTTAAAAAATCATCACTTAGTGTATAAAAGTTATAAAAATAAAATAAAATAACCCCTATGCTTAGTGAACAGAGGAGAAAAAATTGGACTAAAAATAAAAAATATTTACCTTCTATTTAATTTTTAATTAATTAAATATCAGAGCTTATTTTAATTATAAATAATTAAATAATAATCACCAAAATGAAAATTTTGGGGGATTCATTCCTCACATGATTAAGGAGGTTTTCCAATTTTTCCAAAGTCAGAGATAATCTTTTACATGGAAAACCCTAATTTTCAAGATAAATCACCATTATTTGCTTAAACTAATTATAAAAAAAATTAAAAATAAATAAAAAAGTTATAGAAATTAGTTTGGTAGGCTCACTATTGTTAGATGAATATAGAAAAAAATAAAAATTTAAATTTAAAAATTTAAAACCTATTTTTCTATTTTAATATTAAAAAATACAAAAAATTAGAAAAATACAAAATAATTCAAATAATTACCAAATTACGCCAAATTGAAGCATACCACTTCATGAGGCTCTTGTAAAAATCCTAAGGCCATTAAAAATATTTTTGATTTAAAAATCAAATTTCTAAGTAAATTTAAATATTTGTTTAAAATAATTATATAAATTAAAAATAAAAATTATAAAAATATAAAAAGTGATGTGGGTGTTCCTTATGATTAGGGACACCTAAGAAAAATAAAATTGAAGTTAAAATAATTACTTTATTTTGGGTCTATTTTTCACTTTAAAAATTATTAAAAATAAAATAAAAATGTAAAAATTATAAAATAATTTTCTCTGAGTTTCTTGATGTTAAATATATTTATGTAAAATATAAAAGTGAATTTTAACAAATAAAATATAATTTTCTATTCATTTATTCCTTAAAATATCATTTAATAATTTTAAAAATTAAAATATAATTCAAAATTTCACAAAACTTATTCCTAGAGGTCCTCTGACATAAATGAACCTCCAATAATTTTATTAAGGATAAGAAGGTTTGTTTTGATCAACTAAATTAATTAACATTGAAAATCCTTATTTTTGGGTTAAAGTATTTATTAAAAATTAAATAAAAACTAAAAAATATAATATCTCCTCTGATATTTTAATCAACCCATGAGTAGTGTAATAAACAAATTTTAAAGTCAATTGAGTTAAATTTAAGAAATTATGAAGTGGAAAGCCTTGAGGGCAAAATGATAACTATGGAATTTTGAGCTCTTATTAAAAATTTAGGTTAAATTAAGAGGGAAATGGGTAATGTTGATCTTAATTAACTATCTTGGATGATTGAAACACAGAGGATGTAAAAGTAGAAACCCATCTATCACTTTTTACAACAAGTGTAAAATTATAATTTCTTGAATTATTATGACTTGGAAGTTAATCTAATTAGTTGATTTTAGTGTTGTGGGCTTAAGTTAGGAAGATCATAACTCACTAATTTGAAGCCCCTATAATCTCTTAATAGAAGTTTAATCCACTTAATTCAATACTTGTAATAAACTACAAATTTATCCATAAGTTCTTAAGGGCTTAGCAGTGAATTAGACTTGATTTAATTCGGTTAAAGAGGTTTAGAGAATGAAACATAACTAGTTCAGAATACTCCTAAAACACTAAAAGCCCAACCTTAATTGGAAGAGCAAAAGTTCTTAATAATTCAAATTGCCCATAAGGGCGTCAACCACATAATCCTTAAGTACAACATCAAATGAAATTTTAGTTACTCTACTCATGTGATAATTAAAACATTAAGGTTCATTGAGCACATGTTAAAATGTTATTATTAAATCTTAACTTAACTGCGAATGAATGATTGAATAACATAATAAGTTCAGAAGAACTCGAAAAGGCTCAAGGGAACACTTTTATGGTCTTTTGGATGTTTTGAACAAATATTAAATTTATTTTGCTTTGATAAAGAAAATCATCCTTAAAACCTTTAAGGACCCACCAAGTTATGCTTCGAGACCCATTGATTTATCTAAATCAATAGAAATGCCTTAAACTACTTATCCTATATTTATAACTCAATGCTCAAATATTTGAGTCTTCCATAAAGTATTTAAATACTTGTGAGCAAATCGGGCATTTGTTTTTCCCACATATGGATCATCAGACTTATGTAAGTCTGAGGTCTAGATGGCTAGTGCGATGACAATAATGCTTATGTGTGCTAAATGAGGGATAAAAAGTGGAATTATTTTTAGAATAGTATCTCCTACCTCAAAACTTTCAATAAGGGAGGTGAAAATGACCGATGATACTATTTTTCACTCTTGGTGGGATTGTTGCCCCCAATGCACTTAGGTTGACAGTAGTCCTAGCTTGATTAGAGTGACTAGTCTGTGGACTACACAATTTTATAAATATAAAATAAATTTCCTTTCTTGTTAAAATAAAGTCTACATGAAAATTTAAACAACAAATTTTGTGTAAAAAATTAAAGAATTTTGATGAAAATTTAGTCGCTTGGATCGAGATTAGGACTACCCTCTGTGGGTTGTCAAGTTGATAGCTCTAACCCAAGGTCGGGAAGCACTTGTGATCTAGCTCTGAGCCTCCACTTTTACCAAACTCTTACACTTAATCCTAGTCTTCTATATGTGACTACAGATTTTCTTTTACTTGCTCGTGTTTCTTACGATATACTTCTCTACTTTTCTTGCACTGAAATTTCCTTGCTCGGCTTGCTTTTCTTTCCTGCAATTTATTTAAATTCCCTATAAATTATATTATGCTTTATGGACTAACCATGCAACGGTGGCAGAAGTCCATGAACACATTTACTTTATGTACTATATTTCATTTTATTTACTTTACCACATTCTCTTACCTGCATTTATTTACTCTACCTGCAAAACTGAAAACAAATATGCATGCAAAATTTAAAACAATAAAACTAAAACAAAAATGCATTTTCAAAACTAAAACTTCATTTTCAAAAATAATAAAACAACACAATACACCTCTTTTGATTTATGAGAATTCCTCAGATGAGAAAACCTATGGTTGCTAACGAAGGTTTTTTGGTCTGGACAAGCCTAACACCTCAATTAGTGTAAGTAAAATTCGAAAGAAAATAGTGATGCCAGAATGAAGGAACTGTGGGATCTTAACTGGTGTCGCTTTAATCAAATTAAAATTCCCTCGAATAAGACACTTGAACTACAATAACAACAAAACAATAACCTTAAAACATACACGATAAAATCTTTTGAACCTTAGACCTTAGGAGTGCTACTTCAATGAGGAGCTTGAAGTAACACCATGGGCAGCACAACGAAGATGTACAGTAGAACATCTTCGAGAGAGCAAACAAGTCCACAACAACAAACTCTACCTTAATTTAAACAACAAGCCATAGGATTCCGAGGTGGTTCGCATAGCACGACGTAAATTCTCAACTTATCTTTTAGGCTTTTGCACATCGTGCAATATAATCCCTAACTCATCTTAGGATTTTGAGATCGTCATCCGTTACAATGTGAATCCTCCTATTTTCCAGCCTATTTGTATGATCGATATCATGTAAGTGTAAGCCCTATATAATAAAATTGATCATATGAAACATTAAATAATCTCTCTAAAATTGTAGCCAAACCCTAGGACAGTGTGGGAAGTCACTGAGTTCTCCTCAGGATTCGTGATGTCCCCTAGCTTTCATTCTTTTGAATTCCATAATAATTGTTCCCATTTGATCCTTTCCCACTTGATATTTTATATGTCCAACCTTGAGAACCTTATACTTTGAAATTCACGAAGACAATACCTCTGATATAGATCGAGAGTTTTCTTAGGTGATTTTGGTCATTTAAGAGGTAATTAACTATATAAGTTTGCTCTTATAGGAAACTATAAACCCTGTCTAATCTTCTATATTAGATAGGGAAACCTGTTAGTCAACATAAAATATTTCACTGACTAAAACGGATGTCATAAATTCATTAGTTTATTTAATCAAGCCTCACTATCAAGCAATGTGTCTATTCTTCGGGATAGGTGTATGCTTGTGGTGCAGTACTCGATTATTTGAACTATTAAATATATGTGATCGCTCCGGTCTCGTATTTTCAAAATAAAAATGTTACTTTTCAAAATAAATATATACGTGCCTTGATGCTTATAACCACCTCCAATAGTGACAATTGCAACATGACAAAGGATTTTTTTTTTCGGAGTTATCTATTTCACAATTTTTTGCATCTTCAAAACTTTACGAGGTATCTATGAGTAAATTTTGATAATTTGAAATGTAAAATATTTAATTCCAATCAACATACAAACTTTTGGAATATATAAAATTATGATTGAAGATTTTCTAATGACTTATTTTTTCAGACGACACAAGCATTGAAGTCCAATAATAATGAGTAATTGATATGCCATCCCTCAACAAACAAATTTTATCATCAGGCTCGAATCTTGATGCATTTTGAGCAAGAAACACTACAATTTTAAATTTTCAAGATCATCTGAACCCTAATTTCAATAAATTTATAATCAAGCTATGCATATCGACAAGACAATTTCAAGGACGCCATGATGAACCAATTCGAGTCAAAATGACCTCAAATCAAACACATAAAGTGTATTCAGTGACTTTGATGCATTAATTGGAAGGGCAAACAATCTTAAAGCTTGGCATGCTTATATTCAAATTGAGTGACTCGATGGGAGCAATTCAATGAGCTATGATCATTCAATTTTGCTGTCATTAATGCACTTAAAATTTAAAAATAGTACATTTGATCAGAGAAATTAATGTGGATCGTTCGATGGAGTATTTTAGGAGATTGGTCAAATGTACCAAAATGAATCTCTCAAAAATTATAAATATACCCTTATTCTTCAATTGAAGGGGGACGAGAAGAGAAGAGTGAGCTGACTACTAAGGTTTTACTCTTGAAGTCCTGCAGTTGTCGATGGTCACCTATCAAACGACTGACCACCTAAGGTTATAATCGACCTGAATTGTTGTCAACAACCACCAACTACAATTTTAATAGCTCAATCACGACTATTATAGCCTCATACAATTATGGCTTAAATAGCCAACTGTAGTTGTTATAGCCTCAAACACGACTACGTCAGACTACAACAATTATAGTCTCAATTAACATTAATAGTTATATTTATTGGATTATTTTAAAATAGCTATAACTTCAACATCAACTTGTAATCCCTTCTTTCCTAATCCAAGTGAAGATTGGGCATGTGTACACCATATTAAATAATAGATTATTTAAATTGTGATATACCTCGTGCTTTTTCCCCTTTATAATTTTTTTTTCAAGTAAAAATTTTTGATATCACCTCTCATAACATTTCTTTTATTTGTGTGTGTTGAATCTTTGCGTGATACTAAGACGTTAAATTATCATTATACCGCCACGAATTTTCTAACATCCGACAAATTAGATAATCTCAGTTTGAGCTAAAATTTTAAATATCTCCCTTTTTTGTTGGAACACAATAAGAATTATAAGACTCTACAACACTTATGTTGACTCTAATATTTGGACTATATAAAGTTTAAATCTACAAGAAACAAAATTAATCATAATGCGCCAAACCATTGAAAAACATTACAAAATATTATTATTAAGAGTTTGTTTGGGGTGGCTGCATTGCATCTTTTAAGAATGTGATTATAAGGCCACAGTAGAGAGAAATTTTTAGAAAGTTGCCCTAATAATTATAAAATGTATATTTTTCTAAAAAAATCAGACAATAACAATCATCTCACTTTAACAGGAAAAATTATTTCATACGGACAACGTACGCAACCCTGCGTACGAATTTCACAAATAATCACCGAATAACCAGCAAATAACCTTCGAGATCGTGTATTTCAGGATTATTGGGAGGTTATTAGGAGGTTATTGTGGTATTATTCCGAATATCCAGCGAATAACCTCCTAATAATGCCCCAATAACCTATGTGGTTTCATTTTTATATTTTTTATCTGTTATTCGGGGTATTGTGAGGTTATTGGAAGGTCATTGCTCGAATAACGCTGCAATAACTTTCTAATAACCTGCCAATAACCACTGTAGTTTCACTTTAATGTTATTCAGGGATTTATTATAAGTTATTCAATGGTTATTCAGTAATTATTTGTGGATTCGTACGTAACGCTGCGTACGTTGTCTGTATGGAATAATGTTCTTTTTAACAGGCCAGACTAAACAAAATAGTTTTCCATCACAAAAATATGTAGAAAACAACAAGAAAACATCTACCCAAACAAAACTGTGGAAGCAGTATAAAATGCAAAATAAAAAAAATATTGTCCCAAACAGAGTCTAAAAGATGGCTTTTCTTTAAAGTCGCTTACACCAATATTTTGTCCTTATTACAAGGTCGTTGAATTCATTAAAAATATGTTATATTATTTTTGGAGAATATTATTGTGCAATATTTTCATAAATGTTATATGGCAACTCTTAAAGAAATCATTTTAAAAATAATTAGTCTAAGTTTGCTTTATTTTGTGCAGAAAAAAATTGCAATAAAGAGCTCCTTAAAATTCACACTCCCCTTGTTTTTTTCTACTAGAGCAATAAGAAAATATGGGAGACTCTATTACTAAGATTTTTGCTTCTAAGGAGCAGATTTCTTCTGGTATTGATCTTACTTGGAATTGGAATAAATGGCTTAAACCATCTATTTCTTTTTTTATCTGGAGGCTGTTTCATACCTGTATTCCTACGGATGACATACTTAAGCTGAACGGTCTTAGATTAGTCTCTAGATGTTACATATTTTTGGTAATTGCAGTTATACTTTGGATATTTGGATAAGTATTTATTCTATTTGTGGCACACAAGATTCTTTCACTGGTTATAATTCTATTGAGGATATCTTTATTGATTGGAATACTAAAGGACATGGTTTCTTAAGTTCTCTGCCTTCTATTGTTTTATGGTTTATTTGGATGTCCAGAAATTCTGCTAAATTCAATAATATGCAGGTTCAATCTAAACAAACCATTTGTCATGTTTATTCTTATATATATAAGAGCCTTTCTGTTAATGTCCTTAAGGAGCATTACAATTAATATGTTCATGCTATTACTCGTAATCTTAATATTCATATTAATGTTTCTAAAGTTTCTATGAGTAAAATTAGTTGGTGCAAACCTGCTCCTTTCATTAAGATTAATACTGGTGGATCCTGGAAGCCAAACTCTACTGGGATAGGCGGTATTTGTAGAGACTGGATGGTGTTGTTATTACTGGTTTGCTGCTCCTCTGTTGGTTGTGTCCCCTATTGCTGCCGAGGCTGAAGCTATTATTTTTGCTTTACTTATAGCTAGAAAGAAGGGTTGGGTTCACCTTATTTTAGAAATGAATTCCTCCACTCTATGAAATATTTGTAAGACTAATCTCAATTGCCATTGGAGTATTATTTTGCAGGTTAGACACATTCAATCTCTTACTCAAGGGCATGATATTGTTTGGCATCATATTAAAAGGGAAGGGAATTAAGCTGAAGATGGGATTGCTAAACTTAGCTCTCATTTACAGACTCCTGTTGTGTCTAATATATTACCTGGTTATTTACAGTATTTAGTCTCTTTAGATATATAGCTGTGTTGGGTCGTGGGTGTGGAGTTGTATTTTCTTTTTTTTGTGGAAAGAAGACCCTTTTTTTTTCTTTGTGATTGTAGGGTGTGTGAGTGAGACCTCTTTCTCGATTTTGTAATTTTATTTTTTATGAAATAAAATGGGAGCCATAAGTGCTCTTTAATAATAATAAAAAAATAAACCTTTTACTATGTCTTGGATGTTGAATGGAGTAACTTGATCTGATTGGTTACAACAATAGGTTTGTTTCAGTTGCCTTTAACATTTTGCAGAATGGACATAAAATTACAGAAGATTTACTGTCCGTTTGGGACAGCTTATAAGTGTGGCGGCGTTTTTGAAAACGCCGCAGCACTGTTTGTTTTGAGCTTTTTCATAGCTTATTTGAAAACGCCATTCCTCCTTTATGCTTATAGGCGCGACCGCGGGGGACCCCCGCGGTGGGATTATGGATCGCGTTTTCGTCTTTGAATTACCCCCATACCCCCTCGCGTTCGATCTCGCTCCGATCATTCGCAAGCCGAAACCACTAAGCGGCGCGCCTCGAGGCCTCGCGTTCGCATCTCGCTCCGGTCCCCGCTTCGGCTCTTCCGGTCTCGAGGCTCCGGTCCTCTTCGGCTCTTCCGGTCTCCTCGCGTTCGCACCTCGCCAGATCCGGCGCTTCCAGTCCCCTTCCTCTTCTGCTTTTCCGATCCTCCTCGCGATTTCGCATCATCTTCTTCGGCTCTTCCGGTTATTTGTCTTCTTCGGCTCTTCTGGTGAGATCCATTTCTCTTGGTGAAAGCACTTTGTAGATTTGGATTGAGTTACAAGTAGTTCTTATTTGATATACTATTTTCCTTAAAGTCTATGAAATAAGCTACATTAGCCTCATTGTTACCTAACGATTCATGAAAGTTTTAATTTTGTCCTCGAGTCAAACTTTAAGCCATGACATGGCCAAGTCTAGTTGAAAGAATGCGAAATGTTGTTGTCATGGCTTATTGTTGAAAGAATGTCATGGCAACAAGTCTAGATGAAAGAATGCGGTTATTATTTCCCCACCAACTTTTGTATCTTCCGAACACATATATGTTGAACTCCGGTGCTTTATTGTTGATCCTTTGCTTATTGAGGTGGTGATATGTTGCCTTTGAGGTGGTGATATAAATGTTGTTATCAGTTTTATCCCGCATAATTATGTTAGGGCTACACTTCACCACTTGGAGCACAATGTGAATCATGAAAGGTGCAATTTATGCCTTTGAGGAGGCGTTTTTCCAATTCATGAAGGGTTACAGACGAAATTGCAGCGGCAAGGGGTTAGAGTGCTGTGAATTGCAGCGGCAAGGGGTTAAAACTTCATGTAATAATTGTAAATCATTTTGTATTGAAGTAATAAAAAACTTTGATGCTCTTTCCCCGTGGATGTAGGTCACTTCGACCGAACCACGTAATTTGTTGTGTCTCTTTTCTGATTATTTGGTTTTACTTATATGTTGGTGTAATGTTGTAGAATCTGATGGCGTTGAAGCATAGTGGTTTAGCGATCAAACAATATTTCAATAAAAACTGGCATTGATCACTCCGGCAGTGCTAATAGCAGAATAAACATTGCAAGCCTACTCCCATCATATTGGGCTTTTACATCAAAGGATAGTTTCCATATGGGCAATACTGTTGATATGCTATGGCTACTTTTTGTACTCGCATACATAGAAGTTCTATTGCTTGTATGCGGAGTTTCATTTATTATATTATTGCATTGATTGTAAAATATATTAAATATTTGCGGAAAGATGAGCTACAGGTCCGCAGCGAAGTCCGAAGCAAGTACTATGCCGCTGCGGATTGCCGTCCTTAATACTCACGTCACGTAAGGAACATAGCTACGGGCGGCAGTTCTACAGATGCCCTCGGTGGGGACAAGGATCAGAGGACTGCAAGTTCTTCGGGTGGGTTGACGATAAGTCTGCTGCTACATTATTCCGCACGAATACCATTGCTCGGGGATCCATGGTATCACAAGTTCGGGACATTGCTTCTAGTTCGGCTGCTTCCCATACGATACAAGTTTGCTCACGATCATGTGGTACTGCAGTCGGACCACGATCGTCGTGACGTGCTCTTACATTATAAAATGAATGCTGTCATTTGTCTCCTTATAATTTTATCATGTTATTTCTTCTTTTTATTTAGGTTTCATGAAACCTACAATTAGGTGTAGTCTGTATGCTTTTTGTATTTCAGTTTCATGAAACTCATTGTACTTGTAGCACAAGTTCAGGACATTGTTTTGGTTTCAGATTGTACTTGTATTTTAAATGTACTGTTATATTTGTTAGGTAATATAATTTATTTTGTGATGGAAACTACTAAGTAATAATCCGTTGCCACGATTATCGGCATTTTGAATAATTATTTTTGTTATGAAATGTGGGTTATTTAAATATTCGCTTGCACATACAACCATAAAGAAATGAAATAAATAACTTTATAAAATGTTTGAAAATAAAGAAATGAAATTTTATACTTTAAAATATTATTATTTAAATTTGAAATAAGATTTTATAGCTAATAAGATTTTATTAATTAAGATGAGCAAAAATTGTATTTTTTCTATAAACAGCTGCATATAAGCTGTTTTCAAACCGTAGAAACCAAACAAATTTAACGAACTTATTCATTTCAGGGCGTAACGGTCATTTATCCACAAACATTCTACAAATAGGTCTGTTACTGTAAACGCGTATAGCCAAACAGACAAATAGACTTATCCGGATCACTGCGTATCAGCGAGTTTATCGAATAAGGTTCACTTATCTGAATAAGTTCTGGATAAGTTCGCAATTGCTCTAAACAGACCCTTATACACATAACACACAATTCTTTATGTATTTACATTTCTAATACCTAATTTTTAATTTTTATTTTTATAGCTCTACATCATACCTTGAAAAGACACATTTTAATTTTTAAATGTTCGAAATAATCATATTTTTCATATGATATGAAAGATTTGAGTGTTATGAATATAAACAATCAAGTTTTACGTATTATATTATAGATATATAAAATTTGCGTGCAATGTATGTAAATGTTTCTAAAATTAAATATTTATTATTTTTCCAATAACCATATGGAATCTCATTATCATCCTTAAAATGCTATATTTATTTTTGTCTTCTTTTCTGGGAAAAAAATATTTCATCAGGAGTCATGATGTTGTTTTGCATCGGGACTCCAATCAGGGTCTATCACGTATACAACAGACCCGCCCATGTATTATTTTTTTTATTTTTTTTATTTTTACTAACAGAGGCCTGCATGTACACTTGGCAGAATCTGTTGGACTTTTGATCCAAAATACATCAGAACTCCAAATGCAATAATTTTTCTCTTTTATGAGAGGAACCTTTGAAGAAAATACTACTTGTTTTAGAACTCGCATTTCTCTTTATAAAATTACGAAGAATATACATTTTACTATGAATTTTAAACACAAAAAAGTGAATTTATGCATGATATTTCAGAAGAGCCCACACATAATCAAATTTATATTTTGAACTAATATTGAATTGTTCAGTTTTTTAATATTACTTATAAATCCTATTCAAGATTAAAACATAAATTATTTATAAATAATCAAATTTCAATATGAATCCACAAAAGAGCACATTATTCATGCATGTTTAAAAATTAAAATAGTGCATATTTTATGTGATATAATGATTTGGGGTGGTGCAAATGTAAAACCAAAGTTTTGGAGTAGGATATATAAATATATAAGAATTGGGTGGTATGTGTTTAAATGCCCCATAGTTCTAATAGTTCAAAACTGACGGAATCTGAGCCCATCTTTGAGGCCTCTATTGGCCGTATATATATGAATATTTAACTCAGGATAATTCGAGTTGAATCGATCTATTGGGGTTGAGTAACCTCCTTCACCTTCTGTGGTTCCTGAATGGTGTGTCGGCCACATGTGCCCAGATAAGTACAACAATTATATTTTGTTCCATTGTTCACTTTCATTATGGGAGTTGAAATTCTTTTTTTTTTTAATTATTTTTTGGTGTGAGAGAATAATAAAGTACACTTGATTAAAAAGTTATTAAACTTAAAGATGATAGATTGTACGTTTGTTGCACAACATCTGAATGATTTTAATACTATCACAAATTAATTATCGTCTATTGAAATTGAATTTGATGATGAGATACGTGCACTGACATTGTTGGCTTCATTGCAAAATAGCTGAAAGCCATGAAAATGACTGTCAATAACTCTGCAGGTAAATCTATGTTGAAATATGATGATATTCGTGATTTAATTTTGGCTGAAGAGGTATGCAGGAAAGATTCTAGCGAGATCTTGAGTTTGAGCTCAATATTGAATGTTAATTCTCGAGATAGATCACTAGATAAGAACTCAAATAGAGGAAGATCAAATTCAAAGCACGTAGCGAAAGCGAAGTCGAAGCACAGTCGACAAGCAACAGATTGGAATTGTGGCAAAGCTGGCTACATAAAGGAGAACTACAAAAATCTTAAGAAGATAGAGAATGTCAGTGCTAATGTTGTAATGGAAAAAGTACATGATGCATTATTACTCACAGTTCATAGTTTAGTTGATGACTGTATACTGAATTCAAGGGATTCCTTCCATACATTTACCAATCGGGAGTTAATGTAGAATTATGTTGGAGGTGACTTAGGAATGTGTATCTGGATGATGGAAAACCTTTGAACGTGGTGGAGATGAGAGACGTTGACATTGCATTCCCTAAAAAGAGCAAATGAACTTTGCAAAAGGTCAGACAAATTTTTGAATTGAAGAAAAATCTTACTTCTATTGGGAAACTCGATGAGAGTGTTCATTCAGTAGTATTATCAGACAACACTTAGAAGGTTACAAAAAGGGCACTGATACTGGCTCGGGGTAAGAAAACTAGTACATTATATATGACCACTGGTTTAATTAACAGTGTTGATACTACCATTACAAAGAGCACATCAGATTTGTGGCATTGCAGACTTGACCATATGAGTCAGAGGGGAGAGGTATACAAGAACTTCAGTCCAGAGGCAAGCTACCATAACTGAAGTCAGTTGATCTCAACATGTGTAAGAGTTGCATTATGGAAAAACAGAAAAATGTCAATTTCATGAAAGGTGACTGAGCGCCAAAGGTAGAAAAACTGAAACTTGTACATATAGATGTGTGGGGATCTTCTCTAGTAGCATCACTTGGAAGCTCTCGTTACTATGTCACATTCATTGATGACCACAACAGAGAAGGTATGTGTTTATTTCTTGAAGTATAAATCTGATGTATTTAATATGTTCAAAACTTGAAAGGTCATAGTTGAGACAGACAGACTTAAAACTGAAATATTTGAGATCTGACAATGGTGATGAGTACATTAATGGAGGGTTTAAAGAATATTGTGTAGCTCAGGGCATCAGAATGAAGAAGACTATTCCTGACACACCACAACAAAATTGAGTTGCAGAACGTATGAGCAGGACCATTAATGAGTGAGCGAGAAGCATGAGATTGCACACCGAACTATCGTCAACTTTCTTGTTCGATGCGGTCAGCACTGCAGTTTAATTGATCAACAGGGGGTCATCTGTTGCATTAGATTGTGAATTGTCTGAGGAGGTCTGGGTGGTAAAGATGTCAAATTTTTTCATCTTAGAACTTTTGGCTGTCTTTCTTATGTTCTTATTAATCCTGATGCTCGTAGCAAACTTGAAGCTAAGTCAAAGAAATATTATTTGATCGGTTATGGAGACGGAGCATTTGGTTATTGTTTCTGGGATGATCAGAGTCAGAAGATCATAAGAAGCATAAATGTAATTTTTAATGAGAAGATTATATAAAAGAACAATTCCGGTACAGTTTCTGAAGTAGCTCCTCAAGAATTTGAGTTGGTAAGATTTGATGACATAATAGATGTCATAGTACAGAGCAGAGTTGTAAGAGATGAGAAGAGTGGGTCCAGTGCACCCATTCCTATTATTTCGCAGTCAGTTTCAGAGCCGTCCACTCCTACAATTACAGTTTGCAAGTCAGTCAGGACTAAACGTTCTCCTCAGCATTTCTCACCGACCTTGAACTAAATTTTGTTAACATATGGTAGAGAAACACAGAGTTGTGAAGAAACCCTACAAGATGAAAACTCTAACAAGTGGGATCTGGCCACGAAAGAAGAGATGAATTCCTTATTAAAAAATCAGACATGAGAGAAGAAGACATTACACAACAAGTGGGTGTATCAGGTAAAAACTGAGCATAAGGCAGCAAGAGGTACAATACTAAACTTGTTGTAAAGGCTTTCAGCTAAAGCATGACGTTGATTACTCTGAGATCTTCTCTCTTGTGGTGAAGATCACTACATCAGGATAGTGCTATCTATGGTTGTCACCGAAGATTTATTTCTCGAGCAGTTATATGTGAAGACAGTCTTTCTTCATGGAGACCTTGAAGAAGACATCTACATGCACCGACCTGAGGGGTTAGTAGTACAAAGAAATAAAGATTAAGTTTGCAGATTGAAGAAGAGCTTGTATGGACTGAAACAAGCCCCTAGATAGTGGTACAAGAAATTTAATAATTTCATGCACAATGAAGGGTACAATAGATGTCAGACAGATCACTATTGTTATATCAAGCATTTTGACAATTCTTATATTATTCTATTGTTGTACATGGATGACATGCTTATTGTAGGGGCCATTATTGATGAGATCAATAATCTGAAGAAGCAGATGTCAGAACACTTTGCAATGAATGATTTGGGAGCTGCAAAACAAAACATTGGCATGAGAATTGTCAGAAATAGAGTCAAAGACATGTTGAGACTCTTACAGGCTGAGTATGTGAAAAAGATACTCAACATGTTCAATATGGATAAGGCCAAACCAGTTGGCACACCTTTGGGCAGTCACTTCAAACCTAGCAAGAATCGGTCACCCAAATCAGAGGAACGAGACTGCATGAGTAAGGTTTCCTATACCTCAACTTTTGGCTCACTTATATACGATATGGTTTGCAGAAGACCGAATATTGCTAATGCAATGAGAGTTATGAGTAGATACATGAGTAATACAAGAAATGAACATTATAAAACTTTGGAGTAGATTTTGAGGGACCTAAAAGGCTCCTGAGAAACCTGCATGTATTTCTCAAGAAAAAGTTTAGAGGTACTTGGCTACGTTGATGTTGATCTAGTTGGAGACATTGATAACAGGAGTATTATGGATTATGTTTATACTCTTGATGATACTGCAATATCATGGAGTTCTAACTTACAAAAAACAGTTTCTTTATCTACTACAAAAGATGAGTAGATAGCAGTGTCAGATGTTGTAAATGAGATGAAATCGCTACAAGGCTTTATGGAGGAATTTGGTAAGAACAATCAAAAGATCATGCCCTTTGATTGTCAGAGCGTTATATTTATTGCCAAGAATCCAACATTTCAATCTTGGACTAAGCACATTCAGATCAGGTATCACTTCATACGATCATTGTTAGCTGGAAGACAATTGTTATTTGAGAAAATTTGTGGAAGCAAACACCCTGCTGATATGTTAACCAAGGTGCACAATTGAGAAATTGAAGTTGTGCGTAATTTTAGTTGGTCTTCTATATAAATACATGAGCTTTGAATTGCAAAAGTAGAGGATAACACGTTTGAGGAAAAGAACGATACAGCCAGTGTATCAGTCTCCACGTGGGAGATATTTTTAGTATTGTTGAGCTCGGTCCACTTCTCTTTTAGCGGTTTCTTCTCCAATTATTTGAACTTTTATTTGATTTATTTCCTTCCTTTTGTAAAGCCCTCCTAGACATTTCCCATTTGAGATCCCGCCTTCTCCGTTTTCGTGAAAAAAGTATCCCGTACTCTACTTCATCGCAACTTCTGGATCCAACCCGCCTCTTTTTCGCAACATCTGGATCCCACTCTCGAAGTCGTTCGAATCAATCAGAGTCGCCTCTTGTGAAAGATCGCACAGAGGAATTTGCAGGCGACAGAAACCTCTCGATGCCGAACTCTGCTGGGAGTCACGAGCGGCAGAAATCGCAGGAGCAGGTGGCAGAAACTAGAGGTAGAAAGAGAGAGAGAGAGAGAGAGAGAGAGAGAGAGAAAGTTGAGTCGAGTTCTTGTAAGCTTATCAAGAAACTGTGTAATTTTTCATGCAATAAGATCCTTTACAACTCCATGAACGTAGATAATCTGTCAAACCATGTATATTTGTGTGTCGTGTGTGATTTTCTCGTTTCATATTTTCTCGCTACGCTTTATTTTTTCCATAATAAAGGTCATTAAACAAAAGTATACAATATTTCGATGTGCAAAAGTTTAAGCTATTTTTTGTCCCTCGGGAAGGGTTAGCCAAAAGGGCAACATACGTGATTCAGACCCACAACCTAACGTTGGAAAATTACAACCTTAACTACTATATCGTGGATAAGTACGATACGATTTTTTTTTTTGTTTTTTTGAAAGTTTGACCTATTACATGCAATGTGAAGGAAATTGTTCATTGATTGTGGTCTATTATGTCAAACGTAGGATAGGTTGCAATCTAGGATTTATCTCAATTGGCCCTTCAGAGGTCAATGTATCTAAAGTTAATACCAAAGCGCGAGCTTGCCAAAAAAAAAGTTTGTACATCCAAATAATTCTTTCTAATCATTTTTTCTAACTACAAAGTCCAGAGCAAACGTAGTGCTTTGCTTTGAATTGAAACCTTACCCAATCTCTTGCCGCTCTTCTTTCAAACAACAATGGTCCATTGAATCATTTGAAGGCCTGCCTTTCTTTCTCGATGGGAATCATAGCCTAATCAAGATGCAGCCTTGGCATACTTAGTCTTTCTTTTCTCTTAGTCCTATACATGAACAAGTTGCTTGCTTAGGGGCAAAGGCATTGATATATGACTTTCAAAACGACTAGTAGCTCCTTTTTGAATGAAAATATCCTTTGTGTAAATACTATAAGCACATTCCAGAAAAGAAAAACAAATGTAGGCAATACACTCATTAAAAGAGTTAATGAAGTTAACATAATAACAGATGATGTATATGGTAAAATTTAGACGTTAAATATATGTACATGCCCCAATAATACATCCCCTTCTAGCTACCTATTGCCCAGCTAGCGGGTTTATAGCTCAAGAATTTATGCTAAGCTAAAGATGTGAACAGTTATGAAACGAACCATGTAATAAGTATCCAAGACAAGAGGTTCTAGGATTTGGGGAAAAAATCAGATTAACTCCACTAATGTTAAAGCAAACAAACTGAAACCAGAAAGCTTCCCTATGCAACAAATGTCAAAAATCAAAATAACAGAATTCGCAAATGCTCCACTCTTTCAAAAATCAGTTTTGAATGTACCTCTGAACCTGGAATAACAAATCAAGCCGCCCAGATTTCAGCTAGAGAACCCACGGCAAATCAAGCATACTCATTTACCAGCAGATTTCAGCCAGCGAACCCATGGCAAATCAAGCATACTCATTTACCAGCACTAGCACTCAACATAAGCACAAACAGCACGGCGCAAACCAGGCGGGAGATCCAGCCCACGAGACCACTCGTCGGCTTGAATATCGTAGACGAGAAGCACCGCCTCCCTGCCCCTCGGCCTTCTTCCTAGATCGCCCCCATGGCTCGCTGATGCGTGCACAAGTGCCGCCAGCTTCGCATCACCGATACTCGTACACGAGAAATGCACCGCACCGCCGAGCCGGAGTTGCCCTCCCACTGGAGGTGATTCAAGCCTCGTCCAATCGCCTCCTCGCCGTCCTTTCCCGTCCCACCTCCAGAACGAAAGCTCTACAGCATGGCTGGCCAGGACGTAGACGTGCGCCCCTGCACCGCATGCCCCGACGATGCATCCGCCGCCTGGCACCACTGCGCGCACCCGCAGCCACACCCCAGCTCTTACGTGATAAGCGTCCATCGATCCCGCACACGTATGTGCGCCTCGAACCTCTTCTTCTTCCTCCCTCCGGCTTCCCACACGGAGACCACCAATCACATAAAAAACCCCACCGGCGGCAGCCCCCACACAGCCATACCGCCTTCTTGGAGCCTCCGCAACCACCCGCCACTCATCCGCCTCCGGATTGTACTCTTCAACGTCGGATGTGCGGGTAGCGCCTCCCGATACATATATCCGACAGCCGATCACAGCTGCGGCGAACTTCTTGCGGGGGAATATGGTCGGTGCACGGAAAGTGACAGCAGCGGTTAAGGTGTCGTATCGCAGAGTGGCTCCCCGACCGATAATGTATATGGAACGACCTATGGCGGCGAGGCGCGGTTGGGAAAAAGCGTCTGCGGGGAGGTCGGTGGAAAATGAAATGGGAATGGAGGAGGAATCGAGGTGATTCGGAAAGGGAACGGGGAGGGCGGTGGAAGTGATGATGCCGAGATCTGAGATGCAAATGGCGAAGAGGGTGCGGCGGAGGCGACCGAGAGAGCGGCGGAGATCATGGAAAGCCGGGTTGTCAAGGAGGATGGCGAAGCGGCGACAAACAAGGGATAGGGAGGGGAGAGTGGAGAGAGGAACTTTGGAGAAGCACTCGAAGAGGAGATCGTCCGGGAGGGTGAATATTGGGGAGGAGAAGTGAGCAGCGTCGGAGGGAATGAGTTCATTGGGGTGTCGGTAGTTGGCCGCCGGCGATCGGGCAATTTCCCGGCAGGAATCGGCTATGCATGACTTGACCAGCCAAGAAAAGCCGCGAGACTCGCCCATTGCCAAGATCGAAGGTATCGGGGATGGATTGGAGGATGGGGAAGAGAAAGCAGTGAAGTGCTTTCGCTTTTGACTGCGATGACTTAGAAGAGTGGAGCACACCGCTAACATTGACTCAATAAAAGGACCAGTGTCATATGGAAGCGAAGATTGGACCGCTCCAAGGGATGGAGTTGAAGGATTTTGCTTGTTTCGTTTGAGTTCGTTTACAGGCTGCGCAGTAATTAGAAGAAAAAAAAATATGCAGATTAATTAAAATTAAGTTTAAAAAACTAAACAAAAAAAATCCCTGTGAGTTAATTGACCAATTGGAGTTTTTGGCTAAGGTTATAAGTTTTAGATCCTACATACTTGTAGGGACATTTTGATGCACACTATTGTACACAAAATTATGTTCGCACGAATCTCAATGCAATTGTGTGACCTAAGAAGGAAGTAGGATTAATCAGACTTGACAATAGACAATCGTTTCGGATGAGTATCGACAGAAGATAACAAATGAAAGTCTCTCAGGACTATCTTCAGCCTTCAGAACGATCGATGTGAAGCACTCCTTTGGACCATAAATCGATCGAACTAAGATCTGTCAGAAGATCAGCGACCCTCATCGATCGAATAGTTCCTGGGCATTATTATATGCAAACAACCTTATAAATTACCGAAAAACCCCACTTTAACATGTTAATGAGAAGGGGGCTACTATGTAATTTTGTAATATTGGGACTTAAGCTTATAAATAGAAGTTCATATTATGAATAAAAGATAAAATTTGCTTGTCTATTACCACTCCACACACATACACACACAGTCTCTATTTATCTGTCTTAATTGCCTCCTAATAGAACGTTACATTCCTTAGGTGTGTTTCCCGGATAATCTCAGATTCAACATCCTTTAAGGTGCTCACATACCTATGTAGACTGAGGCACATAAACAACCAGAGAATGTTTTCTCCCTCTAGGTCTCCGGAGTTGAACCCCCCCCTGAGAAGTTCAAAATGTCGGTCCTGGAAATGTACAAAGGACGATCGGATCCCAAAGACCACCTTGCGTCATTCAAATTATCCATCTGCTTGTTGAAGATTTCAGATGCCTCAAGTGCAAGCTATTCTTCACGATGCTAAGATCGACTGCTCTAAGGTAGTTCGATGGATTGTCCGTGGGGGTAATAACTTGTTTTCAGAGTTCAAGAAGCTTTTCCTATCCCAATTCACCAGTGCCATAAGGCCCAAGAAGAACGCTCGGTCCTTGTGGCAGTTGAAACAAGGGAAAAATAAGAGCCTGCGAATGCTTTGGCGCGTTTCCAGAGTGAGATGATAAATGTCAAGGAACTAAAGCCTGATGTGGCTCAGGCTGCACTAATACAAAGAGTAAGGTCATAGAGATTTCATTTCAACCTTAAACTTGTAGAACCACAGAGCTTGACCGAGTTGTTGAACATGGCCAACAAATACATCATCACCTACGAGAACGCTCCTAAAATCACTAAACAAAAACAACAAAGAAGACTTCCACAAGACACCGGAGGAAAACCCAAAACAATCATACGACCATCAAACTGCTTATGCTACGAGGGTCACCCAAATAACCACTCCACCAATGCTGAGAATACCAGAGACAATCGACAAAACCCCAAAACCACCGATCATTGTACCATGGGGAGAAACCCCGGTATAAGCACGAGGTCCCTTACGAGACACAACTTTGAGTATCCACGTTAGAGCTAGTAGATGCCATCCAAGTTAAAGACTTATTCAGAAAGATGATGCCGATGAGGGCTGAACCTTCCTTCGAGATAGCAGAAAGTAATAAAAGTACCACAGAGACCACATGCATGACACAAATGAATGCAGGCATTTGTGAAGCCTAGTCGAGGAATTGATTAAAGAAGGAAAGTTGAAAGAATTAATCTCCTCTGAAGCTGAGACCCAGAGGCAAGGCAAGGCTCCAACAAGAGGAGTGATCGGCGGCCTCATTCGCAATAAGGCCATTTAGATTGCAGGCTACTTGCTTGGAATCTTCGGAAGAAGCAAGCCACCAAGGAAGATGAGCCAGAAAAGACAACAAACAGGGGAGCTCTGCATCACCACCTTTGCTCTGAAGCCTGTGAACCATCCACCTATCTTTTTTTATTGATGAGAGTCTTCCCCAAAAGGGAAATCCATATAATAATGCTATTGTAATAACTGATATAATAAACAATTATTAAGTTGGGGGTATTTTAATTGACACAGGTAGGCTTGTGAATATATTGTTTAAACAAGTGTTCGATAAGTTGAGCCTCACCTTCAATCGAATGACCGCATCACCCGGTCCACTGTATGGATTCTTCAGCGAGAGGAAGGAGGCACAGGGAGTGATCGAGCTCCCAGTAAGTTGGGGGGATAACGAGAAACAATTCACCCTTACTGAAGATTTTCTGGTGGTGGATTCGACCCCAACCTACAATGCCAACTTTGTTCGACCGCTTTTGAACAATTTCAGAGGGGTAGGCTCCACTTACCACATCGCTGTGAAGTACATGGAGATGGAGAAATCATCACGTCAGGGGTGACCTGGAGCATTCCCAAGTCTGCTATTTAAGGGCCATAAGCAATGTGGAGCAAGACTCCCTAGGTTTCCAGAATGCGAGGGAGGGTGTCCTCGAGACCAGTGAAGCCTCACAAAGTTCTGGTGGTCGAAGGAGATCCAGGTAGATGTTTTCTGATCAACGAGGCATTTGATGCCAGGAGTGTCGATCGATGCTGCGTGCCATAGGTTGAATGTTAATCCGTCAACCTAACCATGAAGCAGAAGATCTGGAGCTTGATTATGATACTAGCAGGACTTATCTAAGAAGAGGTATGAAAGCTAGAAGAGGTCGGGTACATCCATGAAGTGTAATACCCCACCGGGGTCTCCAATGTGGTGATTGTCCAAAAAGCCAATAGAAAGTGAAACCACCACATTGGATTTCGCTTGTCTGAAGGAATCTTACCCCCTGCTGAGGATCAACGCCTTAATAGATTTAGCTATTATCCACTCAGTCCTGAGCTTACTTGATGCATTCTCTGGATACCATCAGATCAAGATGCACCTAGCCACTGTAGAGAAAACCAACTTTATCACTTGTGAGGGTGTTTTATGTTACAATGTAATGCCCTTTAGGCTAAAAATGCCAGGTCAACTTACTAAAGCCTCATAGATGTAATATTTACAAATAAAAAAGAAAAAAAATATTAAGGTGTATGTCGATAATGTACTAGTTAAGAGTCGGTCAGCAGAACAAAAAAGAAACTTTACAAACACTTAAAAAATTTAACATGAAATTAAACCTGCTAAAATGCTCTGGTAAATTCTTGGGATACCTGCTGACCCCTGAAGGCATAAAGGCCGACCCAGAGAAGATCCAGGTACTCCTAGACAGGCCTCTCCCCTCCCTAACCTCGAAGAACACCAAAGAAATCTAAAAGCTTACCAGTCAGATCACAAGGCTGAGCAAATTCATCTCCAATTCAGGTGATTAAGTGAGCTCCATGATTTAAAGTACTTAAGAGAGTGGATACCGGAATGCGAAGAGGCCTTCTGGAACCTCAAATTGTTTCTCACCTCTCCTCTCCTACTTCAAAGCCCAATGTCGAAAGAGAAGCTTCATCTTTACCTCGAGGTCGGGCCTGAGGCCGTCAGTTCAGCCTTGGTCACAGAAGAACTTGGGAAGTAAAGATTGACACGCCTAAAATATATACGCTTTTTGCTATATTATTTTACTCATTTTTTGATGATATTACACTTTAAAGGAAGGTATTTTGTATGTTTTTTGGTTTTAGGTACAAGAAATGGTGATTGGAGCAAAAGGAAGCAAAAACGGTGCAATTTGGAGCAAAAACGAGCAAGAAATGAAATTCTGCTCTGACACCTTTCGATAAGTCTTTTGATGCTTAATCTCTTTTACACTTCTTGCATATTTTTGAATGAGATTACACTTTAAAGAAAGGTTGTTTTTATGCTTATTTTGTAGGGCTATTTGTTACAAACGCAACACAACTGAAATGGGGCGAAACGGAGCTAAAACGGAGCCAAACGGTGGAGCCGCGCAGCAGCCTGCTCGCCGACGGCGAGATTTTCCCGAGACCACCGAAAAGTGCCCAAAAAGGCCGCCGACAGCGGCCTCGCCGACAGCGGCCCGAACGACCATGAACCGACTTTTGGCGGTTTTGGGCCAATATTCGACGTATTTGGACGCTTTTTCGAATGGGTGCTTGAGGTGAATCTTGGAAATTCGTCCACACTCTTTAAAAATGGCTAATTTATGTTAGAAAAAGGGAGAAACAATAGATAAAATGAGAGAAAAACTTAGAGGAATGTTTAGGATTCTTAGATTAAGAGTAGAAATGTAGATTTCTACCCTTTTGGAGAGATTGGAGAAGATTTTGAGAGAATTTGTAAGGGATTTCGCTAGCAATGCATGGATCACCGGGAGACTTTATGTGAGAGATCTTCATCTTTCTTTCAAGGGGAAAAAGCTAAGTATTATTCTTCATTATCTTATAAATTTGTAAACATTTATTTAGTGGATTTGCTTTTGTTAAATGAAGTTTCCTTTATGTTTTCTTCGTGTTTTGTGACGCATCTCTCTTACTCTTTCTTCTTCTTTGAAAATAGTGGCATGAGAAGATTATGCCATTATTTTCCTTTTACTTTTCTTTTGTAATGAGTAGAAATCATGTTTGGGATTTTTTGATGCATGGTAAAAGTAAATTTAATTATAAATGTGATGGTTTTTACTTGCACTTAATTTACATTGCAAGAAGGGCCCATTGTAGTGTTAAAATTTGTTGTAATTGCATTGTCCCGAAAGGGCGGCGTAATTCTCAACAAAGTGAAACCACATTCAAATTCCATGGATGGTGAAGTTCATAGAAGTTGAATGCGAATAAATAGGGAAATATAATTATCGAGCGTAGAATTGGAGATTTTAGAGTGACATGCTAAAATCCTCAATTCGGTCCTATCGTTTAGGTGTTGAAGTCTAGATTGTTAGCCCTCAGGCGAGGGGAACGTGGGAGCTCCGAAGTGACAGTAGGTATCCTCCCAAGCTGGCCATGATTCGATAACCAAACATAGGATTAGTCGATGTTCTTTATGCCTGGACCAAAGGGTAAAGAATAGGATTGCTCTATTCGGCACATACAATATTTAATGCATCTCAATCCTATACATTATCTATTTCATTACATAAGAATAGTAGTTTTTAAAATTTCAAAATTCTCCAAACCAACTTATCCAAAAAGGGTTATCTTTAGAATTATTATTTGCATTTAGATATAATTACTATCTTTACGTTTAACACTTGCATTTAGGAATAGTTGCTAGATAAACACAATCTTAATCGACATTCCAAACTAAAGACTATTAGTAGTAGACTAGAATTTAACTAAAGACTTCTTACTTCACTTCCTCGTGGGATCGATACTGGGGTTTTTAAAGAAAACTCTATATTACTTGAAATAATACGTATACTTCGCGTAAGTACTCCTAGTGTGTAAAATATTTTCTAATTTTTATATCATTTAAGATTTTGCACACTAGCCGCTATTTATAAATCGAGTTAAGTTTTTGGCCATCTTTTGGAAGTTAATTTACTGCGTAATTGCGGGTCGGGTCAAGTTTTTGGCGCCGTTGACGGGAAAGCTTCGGTAAGAACTTTAGGAGAATTTTAGTTGAAATAATTAGGCTTAGACTTGGAAAACTGTAGTGTCGTAAAAACTATTTTTGTGTGAAAAGTGTTTTTATATGAAAAAATGTTGTGAAAAAAAAACTATTTATATGAAAAATAAGGTGTTCGTGAAAATGTTTTGTTGTGTTGAATATATTTCATTTATTATTTGTTTAATTGTTAATGTATTGTTTGTTATGTTGCATATGCGAAACAAAGGATCTGCAGGACTTGTACCTTATGATCCCGAGTTTGAAAAAAATAAAAATATAAAAATACAGAAAGGACTCGAAAAACTAGAATTGGAAATGAAAAACTTTCATGATAATAACTTAGAAAATCATCATACATCATTGAGGGATTACATAAATCCTACGACAGATGAAATTCACTCTAGTATACAAAACCACTGTCGTAGAAGTCGACTCATTTGAAATAAATCCTGAGATTATCCAACTGGTGTAGAACAATCAATTTGGGAGAACTCCTTTGGAGGAACCCTATTTACACTTATCAAATTTTCTAGAACTTTGTGCTACATTTCGTTATAATGGCATGTCAGACGATGCTGTTAGGCTAAGGCTTTTTCCTTTCTCACTAAGGGGTAAGGCTAAAATGTGGTTATACTCTCTAGCACCTGGTTCTATTAAAAATTGGGAGGAGTTAAGCCAAAAATTCTTAGCTAAGTATTTTCCACCTTCAGGGACTACTCAACTTAGAAACGATATTATTTCATTTTGTCAGTATGAAGGAGAATCAATATACTAAGCCTGGGAAAGATTTAAGGAACTCCTAAGAAAGTGTCCACACCATGCTCTGCCCGATTGATTAATCATTCAAACTTTTTATAATGGGTTAGTAGGATCCCTTAGGTCTATAATTGATGCTACCGCTGATGGATCATTAATGTTAAAATCATTTGATGAAGCGTATGCATTAATTGAAGAAATGACTACAAATGAATTTCAATGGCTCTCTGCAAGGGTAAATCATAAAAATGTAGCTAGTGTTTATGATACAGATACGATTTCAATTCTTGCATCTCATATTGCTGCAATATCAAGGAAGTTGGACCAATTTGGAATGAACCAACCTCAATTTACTCCTATAAGTGAGGAAAGTTCATTAGGGCTTATAATTAATTCTAAATTATCATATGAGACTTTAAATACCATAAACAACCCGTACTCTAACTTTTACAACCCAGATTGGGAGAACCGTCCTAAATTTAACTGGAATCATACTACTAATAGTAGAAACCTAAAATGGGAAAATAATCATGCAAATCATAATGGAAGTTGGAATAATCAGGAGAACACAAACTATAGACCTTCATATCCACCGGACTCTATCAATGATCAACAATTTGAGGATAAGAAAATGTCTATGGAAGAATTGGTATTGCAAATGGGAAACCAGTTGCAAAGTCAAAATGCTGCGATTAGAAACATAGAGAATCTGGGACAAATTGCTAGTTCACTTAGCAATAGACACCAAGGAACACTTCCTAGCAACAATGAGATCAACCCTAAAGAGAACACTAATGAACAAATAGAAGCTGTCCAATTAAAAAATGAAAGAGAGATAGAGGATGTGGTTAGAAAAGAGAAAGATGTTGTGAGAGAAACATCGGAAACTAAAAGACCTGAAGAACTTGTTTCTAAGGATCTGGAAAAATTAATATCTCCAACTAAAATGAATTTGGAAAAGCCACCACCTCCATTTCCTCAAAGACTTAGACAGCATGAGTTGGATAAAAAATTTTCAAAGTTCATGAAAGTACTTAAGAAGTTAACAATAAATATTCCTTTCACCGAAGCTTTGGAACGTATGCCAAGTTATGCAAAGTTTATAAAAGATATATTAAACAAGAAAAGGAAATTTGGGGATTATGAGACAAGCTTGCACTAAGTGAGGAGTGCAGATACTTCAGAAAAATTTTCCTCGGAAACTTAAAGATCATTGTAGCTTTACAATTTCTTGTGCAATTGGAGAAAAATTATATGGAAAAGCTTTATGTGATTTAGGAGCGAGCATTAATGTGATGCCTCTATCTATATTTAGAATGTTAGGTTTAGCCAATATTTCTCCCACTACTGTAACCCTTTTATTAGCCGATCGATCTATCATTTATCCAAAAGGAGTTATAGTAAGATGTGCTTGTTAAAGTTGATAAATTTATCTTTCCTTTGGACTTTATTGTATTAGATATGGAGGAAGATAAAGAAATTCCAATTATTTTAGGGAGACATTTCCTTGTTACTGGACAAGCTATGATAGATGTGCAAAAAGGAGAATTGACTATAAATATTAATGACCATGAAGTCACTTTTGATGTATTAAAGACTATGAAATATCCTGCTGAGAGAAAAGATGATGATTGTTTTTGGATGGATGAAATTGATTATTTAAGTAAAGAACATTTCAAGAAAGTTTTGAGAGTAAGTTAAAAGATGAGATTGAAATAGATTTTCATGATGATTCGAAAACATTACTTAAAGAAGACTGTATGTATGTTTAGGAGAGGTGTGAAATGATGGACTCTACCAAAAATAGTAAACTTTTAATTCCATTTGTTGAAAAATCTCATGAACTTAAGATGGATGAACCCCATACAAATTTAAAGCTTATCTACTTAGGAAATTCATCTATACAACCAATCTTTATATCTTCAGATGCGACTCAATCTCAATAAAAACCTGAATTGAATGATGAACAAGATAAAATTATTGAACTAGGACTTGGAAGAGAATTTGAGGATAAATTTCAAAAGAACTTTGAGTTGAGAAAAGAGGATAAGGATATTGGAAGACCATTGGAAGAAATTCCTACGGAATTAGAAAAACATATTTTCTCAACTAAGATAGATCCTCAATCATTTAATAATTATAAAGGGGAAGAATTGGAAGATAACTTGAATCATAAGAGTGACATAGAAGAATTTGATCTTGAATCTGAATTATTTAAAGAGAATCTGATCCAAAATTTGGGAGATATTGAAGTATCTTATAAAGATCCATTTCTTATCAATTTCAAGGATGATATTAATATGCGGATTGAGAAAATTAATAGAAGAATATTGGATCTAGAAAGAAATATGAGGAAAAATAATATAAATCCATCTGAAAAGGAAGAGTTGAATGAAAAATTACAATTTGAGGATTTTATAGGAATCCCTGGATCTGGAAATGATTGGGCAATTGATCGAGGATTACTTAAATGGAATTTTGATCCAGGAGGAATCATTTGTCGGGCTAATGATGTTAAACCAAACACTTTATGGGAGGCAACCCATAGTTATCAGTGTGCTTTGATTTAGTGTGCTCGAGAGTCATGATTGTTAGTGTTGTATTGTGTTTGATTTAGAGTGGATAGACTTAATCTTTTTGTGTCATTATAGATTGATACGTTTGATTGATGATTGGTAGATGTTTGAATTGTTAGTAGTTTGATTTGATATCTGTTTGTGTCATGAGGGAGGTGATTCCTTAACTTTTTATTATGACTAGAATTGATCTCTTGTAGTAATTGGATTAACAAGTCCACTGTGACTTGGGTCTCATCCAGACTTAAGTTTTACAAGAGAAATCATGAATTTCAAACATTGATAATTCCATCTTAATTTGTTACTTCCTTTCTGCAACTTTATTTTCATTAGATAGGAGTCATGAACCTATTCGATGAATACTATGTGGATGATCTCACACTATCTTTATAATCGTTAGAGGTGCTTAATTATAAAGATTAGGTGATGCATCGAGATTGGTGTCCGTAAACCAATTTATCGTGGTAATCTTATTTTGGGATTTTAATCTATAAAATCATTTTAAAGTACCTAATTTACTAGTGTAGTGATTCCGTTAAAAATTGAAGGTAACATAGTGAGATTGGATGAGTTAAAGGAAGAATCGACCTCATTTATCATTTCGTGTTTGTATTTGAATTGTGTGTTTGTGTTTATGTTTGTGTTACAACTTTATTTAGGTATCGAAGAACATTTTTATATTCCCTTGCCGATACATGCTATGCTAGTTAGACTTTGGTTTAGTTAATTTCATTATGGCATGATTAGTTTAGATTTACTTTCTGCCGCATATTGTTCGTCCTAATGAATACTTGCAAATGATTTTGATAGACATTTCGTGGTAGATAGAATTTCTAAATTGTTTTCTTCCCGCTTATATTTCTATACTCGAATGCTATATATGCTAAAAATTAAGTTTGGGGGTAGGAAGAAAAATAAAATTTTAATGTGAAAATACTTTCTTTTAGTGTAATATTATTGTAAGCATGTTTTAGGCTAGATTTACTTTCTCCTACGATCTTTCTATCCCGATTATGCATGATATGAATTTGATAGGATGTTGTAGTAGTAAGTAGATTCAACCTTTACTTTTTCTTCCTGCTATATTTTATCAAATTAATTGCAAAATATTTTAAAATTTAAGTTTGGGGGAAGAAAAATATTAACTCTTATTTGTTCTCAATTGTTATATTTTCAAAAATTACTAGCATAACTTCTGGAAATTGAACCTCGCTTGAGATAACTAAAACTTTTTATTTTAGATGATAATTATGGAAGGATTGGATGTAAGTTTTTAGTAATAATGGTTAATTTTATAAGGGTGAGATATTTGGTATGAAAAAAATTGATTATAGTTAACTATTTGAAGTAAAGAAAACTGTATTTTGAAATGTTAAGAGACTTAAAGTATTGTGTGTTAAGAAGAGATTGTGACTTTATGATGAATAATAAAGCTCATACCTAATTATAAAGTAAGGATGTGTTTCAAGTTTGAACTTTAGAAAGAAGAGAGTGAAGTTCAAAATCATTACAGGCTCTCCAGATATAGTAATCCTCATCTTAAAAAAAAGAGAGAGAAAAAGAAAAGAGAGTAAAAAAAGGGGACTAAAAGTGATCCCGAAAGAAAAAAAAAAGAGAAAAATATTTATGAGGAGACGCCTAATCAAAAATTGGCTTCACTTGAGTCACCATAAAGGGAGAACTTGATTTCATTTCTGAATTTATATTTTAAGTATTGGCCTACATTCTGATGAAGTTTACATGAACTCCTTTTTCACATAATCTTTCAAGGCACTCTTAATGTGACAAATTATGGTTTATCTTGAAATAAATAGAAGACTGGAACTCTTTGACTTGATTGCTAAATATTCTTATACCTAAAGCGTTAACCTGAGTTACTGAATTTCTTTCTAAAAATCTAACCAATATATTCCTTTGAATGAAAAATTTTAGTGTATAACAGGTGAAAAGTACATTGCCTTGAGTTATATTTTTATGTAGTAAAAGTGTTACTTGAGGATAAGTAACGAGTTAAGTTTGGGGAATTTTGACACGCCTAAAATATATACGCTTTTGCTATATTATTTTACTCATTTTTTGATGATATTACACTTTAAAGGAAGGTATTTTGTATGTTTTTTGGTTTTAGGTACAAGAAATGGTGATTGGAGCAAAAGGAAGTAAAAACGGTGCAATTTGGAGCAAAAACGAGCAAGAAATGAAATTTTGTCCCGACACCTTTCGATAAGTCTTTTGATGCTTAATCTCTTTTACACTTCTTGAATATTTTTGAATGAGATTACACTTTAAAGAAATGTTGTTTTTATGCTTATTTTGTAGGGCTATCTGTTACGAACGCAACACAACTGAAATGGGGCGAAACGGAGCTAAAACGGAGCCAAACCTAGCGAAACGGTGGAGCCGCGCAGCAGCCTGCTCGCCGACGGCGAGATTTTCTTGAGACCACCGAAAAGTGCCCAAAAAGGCCGCCGACAGCGGCCTCGAATCCGCCGACGGCGGCCCGGACGACCATGAACCGACTTTTGGCGGTTTTGGGCCAATATTCGACGTATTTGGACGCTTTTTCGAAGGGGTGCTTGAGGTGACTCTTGGAAATTCGTCCATACTCTTTAAAAATGGCTAATTTATGTTAGAAAGAGGGAGAAACAATAGAGAAAATGAGAGAAAAACTTAGAGGAATGTTTAGGATTCTTAGATTAAGAGTAGAAATGTAGATTTATACCCTTTTGGAGAGATTGGAGGAGATTTTGAGAGAATTTGTAAGGGATTTCGCTAGCATTGCATGGATCGCCGGAGACTTTACTGGGAGAGATATTCGTCTTTCTTTCAAGGGAAAAAACTAAGTATTGTTCTTCATTATCTTATAATTTTGTAAACATTTATTTAGTTGATTTGCTTTTGTTAAATGAAGTTTTCTTTATGTTTTCTTCGTGTTTTGTAACGCATCTCTCTTACTCTTTCTTCTTCTTTGAAAATAGTGACATGAGAAGATTATGCTATTATTTTCCTTTTACTTTTCTTTTGTAATGAGTAGAAATCATGTTTAGGATTTTGTGATGCATGGTAGAAGTAAATTTAATTATAAATGTGATGGTTTTTACTTGCACTTAATTTACATTGCAATAAGGGCCCATTGTAGTGTTAAAATTTGTTGTAATTGCATTGTCCCGAAAGGGCAGTGTAATTCTCAACAAAGTGAAACCACATCCAAATTCCATGAATGGTGAAGTTCATGGAAGTTGAATGCAAATAAATAGGGAAATATAATTATCGGGCGTAGAATTGGAGATTTTAGAGTGACAGGCTAAAATCCTCAATTCGGTCTTATCGTTTGGGTGCTGAAGTGTAGTTGTTAGCCCTCAGGCGAGGGGAACGTGGGAGCTTCAAAGTGGCAGCCGGTATCCTCCCAGCCTAGCCGCAGATTCGCAGACCAAGCATAGGATTAGTCAATGTTCTTTATGTCCGGACTAAAGGGTAAAGAATAGGATTGCTCCTATTTGGCACATACAATATTTAATGCATCTCAATCCTATACATTATCTATTTCATTACATAAGAATAAGTAGTTTTTAAAATCTCAAAATTCTCCAAACCAACTTATCCAAAAAGGGTTATCTTTAGAATTATTATTTCGCATTTAGATATAATTACTATCTTTACGTTTAACACTTGCATTTAGGAATAGTTGCTAGATAAACACAATCTTAATCGACATTCCAAACTAAAGACTATTAAGTAGTAGATTAGAATTTTACTAAAGACTTCTTACTTCACTTCCTCGCGGGATCGATAACTTGGGGTTTTTAAAGAAAACTCTATATTACTTGAAACGATACGTATACTTGCGTAGTACCCCTAGTGTGTAAATATTTTCTAATTTTTATATCATTTAAGATTTTGCACACTAGCCGCTATTTATAAATTGGGTCAAGTTTTTGGCCATCTTTTGGAAGTTAATTTACTGCGTAATTGCGGGTCGGGTCAAGCATCCAGTTTACTACACTAGCCAAGTTCTCAAGGGCACTGAACTCTAGCATCCATCATGGAGAAACTGACATTTGCTTTGGTCACCTCAGCACTGAGGCACTGACTGTATTTTTTGGTACATCTCATACAAGTTATCATGGACCACCCATGAAGTCTATTCTTAATAGTCCAAGGCATTCCAATCGGTTAATCAAGTGAGTCGTGAAACTAAGAGAATTTTATATCGCCAACATCCCCTGGATGGCAATAAAGGCATAGGTGGTGGTAGATTTCCTGACAGATTCTTCCTAGCCAGGAGGATCGAACGAGGATCTGAAGGTCGAAGAATTAACCTAAAGACTGTTTACCGATTGAGTATCTTTCCAGTTGAACACTGGACTCGAAGCCTTTCTATGCATCCCCACAAGGGAAAAAAAATCTATCACTCAATTGAGGTAAATTTTCCATTAACTAATAACCAAGCAGAAATATAGCTTTGATTGCAAGACTTAGCCTAGCCTCGGAGATGGGAGCCCTTCACATAATGGTGAAAGCCAATTCACAACTCATTATAAACCATATCAATGGGGAATTTTAAGCTAGAGACAAGATTATGGCTAAATATCTCGAGAAGGTGAAGACATTGATCGATCGTTTCACTAAATACAAGATCGAACATGTCTAAATGGAGAAAAATCAAGTCACTGATCTCCTATCCCAAAGCCTCCATCTACGAGAAGGGGTACCAAAAATACTCGATCAAATATCTAATGAAGAACCAATGGCAATGAAGATACACCAAGAGGAGAAGAAAAGCTGGATGTGCCCATACGTCCAGTACCTAAACACGGGTTAGATTGAAGGTTTCGCTGATCATAGGAGATTTAAGTATAAGAATGCTCAATACTTGTTAATCAAAGGGAAGCTCTTTAGGAATTTGACGATGTCGAAATGTGTTGGGGAGGATGAAGTTGAGGACATACTCAGAGAAGTTGATGATGGAGAATGTGAGAGCCACTCCTGAGGAAACCCACTAGCTGGTCGAATCCATCGACAAGGCTAATTCTAGCCAAGCTTACTCAAGAATGCTGAAGGATACTCCCGAAGATGCACACAATGCCAAAAGTACAAACCACAATGCCATTAGCCGTCCCATAAACTCCATCTGATTGTTAGTCCCTGGTCGTTTGCTATATTTGTCCTTAATATTTTGGGACTTTTTTCTCTGTCCAAAGGGCAGAGGACGTTTTTGCTGGCGATCTTCTGCTACTTCTCAAAGTGGGTAGAAATAAAGCCCGTGGCACATATAACGACAAAAGTAGTCCGGACCTTTATCTGGACTGACCTCTTTTGTTGATACAGACTACCCCTTGTCATAGTCACGGACAATGGAACCCAATTCACTAACAAAGGAGTGCAAGATTTCCATAAAAGCCAAGGGATTAACCTCAGGTTTTCTTACATTCAATACCCTCGAACAAATGGTCAGACAGAGGCCGCAAACAAAATTATCTTAAATTTGATAAGAAAAAAGATTGAAAGAGCAATGGTCAAATGGGCAGACTTGATCCCTTCACTACTCTGGGCAATCTGAACGATGTTGTCGAGGTCCATCAAATTAACCCCATTTATGCTATCACATGGAATGGAGGCTATGCTGTCGGTCGAATACAACAACCATAGCAAAAGGGTGCTTTGTCTCAACTTTCAACGAGGAAGACCTAGGAGAGTGGCTCGAGGAATATGAGAAGGGAGTCAGATTGGCTCTATATTTGACCAAGGAGAACATAGTAAACACAACCCTCCGACAAGAAAAGGTTAAGCGAAGGACTGCCAGGTGCTTCAGCTAGCACATGTGTGAAAAGAAGTTTGCTCCAGGGGACCTCGTGCTGAAAAATGCCGACCCCGCCGCTTATGGACAAGCTATCAGGAAGCTGTATCAAACCTGGAATGGTCCCTACATCATCCATCAGAGAGTGAGACCCAGAGCTTACAAACTAAAGAAACATGCAGGGAAAGACGTTCCTCGAACCTGGAATGGCGGCGACCAAAGGAAATTCTTCCCCTAGAGAAATCATAATTTTTTGTATAACATTTTTTATGTTTCAAAAAGCTCAATGCAATAAAGATACCTTTTATTACATTCCATATAAAAGTTCAAGATTATGCATATTTGATATCACTAACACTGCTTTCTCCTATTGTTTCTTACGCTCGGTGAACTGACGCGAGTACACTCGAGAAATTGATACGATTATGCTCGGGAAACTGAATTAGTTACGTTCGAAAAACAGGGTTCATGAATGGCTAAGAAATGTCCCAATCCAATATCATCGAGCGGCCTATGGGACGTACCAGCACCTGACAATGACAAGCTCTGTGGTGTGCAAACGCTTGTCTTGTGCGTTATTCTAAATGTTGGCACCCAACAGTGACTAGCTCCGCGAAGTGGGGGCAGGGGGGAGTCTAACTGCTGCATGTGGCTTTTGAGAAGTATCAGCACCCAACAACGAAAAGCTCTGCTAGAGAACTGCAAACGGTCGTCATGTGCCCTATTCTAAATGTTAGTACCCGACAGCGAGAAGCTCCATGAGGGGTGTCTAACTACTACATGTGGTTTATGGGACACAAATAAAAACATAATTTTATAAATTGTTGGAAGATTAAAGATCGTAAATGCTTGGATGACTAAGTGATGGGGACTATGGTTTGGAAGTATTTAATTCACTGATGCAAGATTTCCACCACTAGTTGGAAAGACTCATGCAATCATTTGAATGACAATTAATCATATTCCATAAAATTGCAAATTTACCCTCAAGATTTTAAAAGACTCATAATGAACTATATATGGTTCAAAATTTATTAAGGTTCAAAATGAATATTTCTGAAGTAAGATACGAATAGCAAATCACTACAAAAATTCATGAGTTTAAAGCTGATTTACGGTAGATTTGCAAGTTACCTAAAAATTACAAAAATACCCTAGCCAATAGGGCCGTCAAAAAAGCTCGTTGTTCATGAACAGCTCGTGTTCGGCTCGTGAAAAAGCTCGTGTTCGGCTCGTTCGTTAAGTAAACGAGCCGAACATGAACAAATTTTTTATGCTCGTATTACAAACGATGCCGAACACAAACAACTCTTTGTTCGCCTCACGTTCACTTGCTTTTTAGCTTGAAATAAAAAAATAATCATATAATTATTTATATAATAATTTATTATATATTATTTATATATTAATATATTATATATATTTATATTTAAGTTTAAATCATAATTGCTTGTATGAGTAATACTACGATGCGTCTTATTTCCATTCATTCTATCTGCGTTCGAATCCGGCACTATGCATGTATTTCTTCCAATTAATTTTAACGAGCCAATTTTGAGCCGAACACGAACATGAATATTTAATTCGAGCCGAACACGAACACACCTTTCACGAGCCATTTCAAGCACGAGCCGATTTCGAGCTCGAGCCAGTATCGAAGCTAACCTTCCATTTATTAAATGGTGAAAATATAATTCATAAAGGCTAACTTACTAAACTTAATTGTTAATCAACTAAATATGAACCCCCAAAAAAATATTTATAGGTTAAATAAGGGTAATTAAAGTAATAAATATGATATTTACAAATATACCCTTCTTAGTAAAACTTAGGTAACTATCATTATAGGATTCCAAATTGAATATTGCTTTTACCCATAGCTTAATAGGAGTAAAAATATATAAAACTTATTTTAAATCATTTATATTTTTTAACTATTTACTATTATAAAATCGGCCAGTAAAACTCAATAATTTTAGAAATTTTAGATGAACTTGAAAGGGCTTTGGATATTTTGAGATTGTTTAGAATCATGTTCTAAATGTCTCTGCAAAATTCTAAGTATTTCGGAGGTTATTTAAATTTATTATGAATTTTTAAGGAAATTTATCCTTAACAGTAAAATAATTCTAAGAAAACAACAAATCATAATAATTCATTCTTTTCAATTTACGGGGATTTCTTGGATGAGGTAACTCATGGTTGCTAATAAGATTTATCCGGTCTAAAAAGTTTGACATCCTCTTTATACAAAGTCAATTCAAAACTAACAGTGGGGCTGGGAATATGAAACTATGGGATCTTGACCAGCGTCACTTAACAAAAAATAAAATCCTCCTTTTTAATCACTTTAATAATAATAATCATCAATTCAAAATACACTTCATAGTATGACAACAAACAAACAACAAAAACCTAGGATAGGCCTCCTGAGACATGATTTTCGCTTCAAGTTTCTTTTCATGGAATTAGGTGACGATACGATTGAGCAGTTGTTGACCTTCAAGGCAATCAAGAGATGACAAAACATGAAGCGAAGGATGAACCTAAAATAAACCATAAACTTAATCAAGATAAACCCTAGACGATGTAAATCCACACACTATCTTTTAAGCTTTCGCATTATTATATGTCGTGTGATATAAGTCCTAACTCTTTTTAGGATCTCGAGATTGTATGTTCAGCACGTCATAAATCCTCCTATCTTTTTAGACTATTTGTATGATCGTATGTCATGCAAATGTAAATCCTAAAATTTTAAATAAATTGCAAGAGTAAAACATTAACTAACGTCTCTGTCAATAATGTAAAGCCAAATCATTGGATAGTTTGGGAAGTCACTAAGGTCTTCTCAGTATCTGTGACATCCCCTACCTTTCACTTCTTTGGATTCCAGAAATAACAGTTTCACAATGAGTTCGACTCAGTTAATTCTTCTATAATTAATCGTGAAAACTAAAATTTGAATTATTGAATACAAAACCCCAATCTAAAGGAATTTTTTAGCCTCTACATTAGCTTTATAATAATTATATTATATTGTATTGTTTTTCTTTATATCAGCATGTAGATTATGCAAATGCTTGACAAATAAAAATCCTAAGTTAAAATATGCATGGAAGGTAAATGAGATCTATAGACCATGTAGAGTTAAAACCATGCATAGTTTAATAGGAAATCTTCTCATACTTTTGTTAACTAAAATCTTGCACAGTTTAACATGAAGTTTGCTAATGATTTTTGTAAGAAACAGGTTTGGGTGGAAAGAATTGCTTAGCCTACCATTCACAACTAGGGTACGTATTGGAGGAAAGAATCACTTAATCTACCATTCAAAAATAGGGTACGTATATACAGGGAAATCAATCCCTCTTTATTTACAAACTTACCAAATATGTCTCACCAAAATTAGGAAAGTAAATAATTCTTAATAAAAAATAGAAAATACATAAAATAGAAAACGAATAAACCAATTGAAAGTTTCCTAAGATATCTCAACTAAATCTTTCCAGATTTTAAGATTTGGATGTAGTGGTTGACACACCTGAGAGAGGTAAGTATGAAAAGGACCAACTCTTCTCAGATTTTCACACTCCACCTCAAGCTGAGCCATATATGTTGCAGAGACCGAGCTAGGTATTAAATTATGAGATGGTGTAGAAAGAAAAGGCTTTGGTGAAGACATCAACAACTTGTTGGTGTGTCGCGATGTAGCTTAATTGTATAACTCCCCCATTAACCATTTCAGAGATAAAGTGTCTATCAACTTTAATATGCTTGGTTTTGTTATGATGTAGATGATTCTTGGCAACATTGATCGTTTCTTGACTGTCATAAAACATTTGTATAGGCCTATTGGAAGAACATCTCAGTTCCCTTAATAATGTCTAAATTTATATCCCTTCACATAATCCCAAGGCAGGTGCCCTATATCTTAATCGAGAGTTTAGCCTATTATCAAGTTGAGTCTATTAAGACAAAACCCCATTTTAACTAAAATTTAATCTCAGTTGCTTAAAATGTAATTAATTATAGGGGTTTGCGTCTATAAGAGAATTAGTAACTGAGATAAATAAACCCTACCTAATATTCGAGCTAGATAGGGGAACGTTCTGTTGGAAATGTCACAGTCCAAATACATATCCTAAATTTCTTAGTTTGAATAGTTGAGTCTATTATCAAGTGATATTCTTATCTTATGAGGTGAAGTATTGCTTGTACATTATACTCGATTATTTAAATCACTAATTATATGAGATTTATGTGGTCTCATTTTTCAAAATTAAAAATATATTTTCAACATTAAATTATATTTACTAAATTAAACTATTTTATGAAATTATTAGATCATATATTCAAACAAAAATAAAACCAACAAAGCTTAGTTAGTTTACAAGGTACCTAATAGATGGAAATAATGACTAGGATCTATAAAACAACTAGCCTTACCCTTTGGATTATATGGGTGCCCTAGAAGAACACAACCCATGATTACTGAAAATGTACCCCAAACCACTAATTAATAGGAAGGTCTAAATTAATCATTGCTATGGTAACAAGGGAAAACTCTCATTATTTAGTTGGTTAATAATCTAAGGATCTTAATGCACCTGGGATGATTGAAAGTCATAGTTAACCTGACCAAGGGCATTATTCTCAAATTATAGGTTAGTCCATTTATTAGTCTCCTTTTTAGAGTTATTTTATGTTAAAGTTTCACCTCCATCTAGAATACCCCACCCTTTCTTACTTCCTAGTCTAGGGTCAAAACCAATTCCAAATAGACTCAATCTCAACTCAAATTCCAAATCAATTTCAAATCAATTCCAAAACAACTCAATTCCAATCCAATTCCAAATCAATTCCAAATCAATTCCAAATCAAATCAATTCCAACAAAACTCCAAATCAATTTCAAATCAAATCATTTTCACCTCAACTCCAAATTAATTCTGAATCAAACTCAACTCTAAAATCAAACCCATATTTTAAACTTGTACTCTAAAACTTATAACAAAGTCTCATTTTCAATCAAAATGTCAAGCCCAAACCCTAGAATTTTAAGATCTTAAAACTCAAAAGCAAATTTAAATAAATCTTAATCAACTTTCAACCAGCTTTATAAAATATAATAAATTTTAAAGCTCATAAACTTTAATTAACTTTAATTTTAATTAACCTTGTTAAATTCTAAAACTTTAAAATTTAACAAGTTTTAATAAACTATGATAAGTGTAAATAAATTTTAAAAAAATTTAATAAACTTAAAATAAATTTCAATAAACCTTAAAAAACTTCAATCCTAACAAATCTTAATAAACTTAAATTTAACAATTTTTAATAAATTTCAACCAATTTTAATAAACCTTATTAAAGTTTAGTAAACTTAAATTTAATCAACCTTAAAAAAATTTAATCAACTTTAACAAGTGCCAATAAACCCCAAATTTTAAATAAACTCAAATAAATCTCAATAATTAACTTGATAATCATTAAACAAACTCAAATAATCTTATAATAAACTTTAAAATAAACTTAAAACAAACTTAATAATTTCAACCATCATAATAATTAATTTCAAATAGCATAAATAAATTATGCTAAAACAATCATAAAATAAACAAAATCAAACATATTCTTAATCGATGACTTATAAAATAAACTTAAAACAATTAAAACAAACAGAGCAACATGTTCCCTCTAATGAAATTAAACTCAACCAACTCAAATTCTCATCTCAAGTGAATCAACCCTAATCAATGTCATTTAAATGCTTACAATTCCACTCAAATCATTTATTCCAATCCTTTCATCTAAGTCTTCAATATCAATAACCTCGTAAACATTTATCGATGATCGTTAAAGATATAAATCAAAACTCTAATCGAAAGTATTCTTGGGAGCCAAACCTTCAGGAATGTAATTAAATAATAGGGCGTTCTCTCGTGGAGATATCCGACGCCAGGATAAAATATACCTTATCTTACACTCGTAATGTAAGGGAAAAATTCTTGATTTTGTAGACCCATAAATCATGAAAATTTTCATTACCAGGGTGGTTAGATCCATTATGAGATAATATTTATGTTCCTCTAGATAGTATATTGTTTTTTGAATATCGTATCTGATAATTTAAATAGAAATCTTTTGAGATCTATGGTAGTTTGTGGATACACCATAAAAATCTCACCAAAAAGTTGCATACAACTCCAAGAGGCTAGCTAAGTGTAAATTTAGGTTATCAAAAGGTAAACCTCCAAATTGATTATTCTCGACTAATTGAATTATAATAGATTTCTGTTCAAAAGTGCTGGTTTCTACGGTAGAATTATTAGTGCTCTAGTGAATCTCTTAAACCGAATGGTTGGTAAACTTCCTAAGTGATCTAGGATAGTCATTTACTTCTTGGTTATTTGTCATTGCTTCTCGAGTCTTTTTGAGTTTTGCAAGTTTCTAAATGTTATATGATTTTTTTCAATTTTATGTCAAATGTTACTAATTCAATATATCCAATCCTACATATACAGCTTAGGACTAATTAGAAATCATAAACTAACAAATCACAATAACTTGCTAAACACAAAGAACAATAATACAATTAAGCCAATAAAGTGTAGAAAATAACTAAATTATAAATCTTAATGCTTTTGGATTTTCTATAACTTCAACAAAAGAAAGCAACAAAATATTAACATAATACATACAACAAGGATAGCATGACAATTTTCAAATCTAAACTTTGATTTCTCAACTAATATTCTCCTAAATTTAAAAGTTAACTTCATTCCATGATAACGACGCCAAAAACTTAATTCACTCTACAATGATGCAGATGTTCAATCATACAAGTATACATGTCGACCAAGTAGTATACGAATTATGAGTCTGTATCGATTCTAAAGAGAACGAGTTAATTTCCAAAATGTGATCTTCTAGTTTACTAATCCTTGGTTTATTTTGAAGTGTCAAAAGTTCGTGAAGTTTTTAAAGTGTCTAAATCTTAGAGAAGAATTTTCTAACAATTGTGAGATTTTCCCTTGAATTGGTTCAATGAAATAAAAATTTTCCAAGTGATTTTTCTACAATAGTTTTGAAACATGGCCTATTAATTCTTATTTTTTTGCCCAAATAAAACAAGCATTGAAATCTCATATTATAGTGATTTTTTTTTAAACCTAAAAGAATTCTCAAGCATCCACATATCTCACTAACTTTACAAGAATCTACCGGCAATATTCCTATTCCACTAAATTTATGTGTTTTAATTAAATTTTGCTTCTAGTCTTCTTCTGATAATCCTATATCACAACTCGTTTTAACTATTCAAATAACCAATTTGAATATAAATTAAGTTTAGAAGGTTAAAATAACAACTTCATAAATTAAAATTTTCAAAAATCAAAATATGGATTTTTTTTTTTCTAGATTTCATAGAATACAGACCAAGGGAGAGAGGAAATTTACATACCATGCATGATTTGAAATGAAAACATCATTTTTTTTATTCACAAAATCAAAAGAAAAATATCAAGATTTAAGAAAGATAAAACCCAATAAAATTACAACCCTTGTTCCCAATAGATGCACACTCCTAGTAGCAACCTTCTTAATTACTAGGACTTATTCCTTGCTCGCACAATCACAAACTAAAACTAAACAAGCAAAGATATTACAATACTAGAGAAATGACTTGAAATCCTCTTCATTTAAGTCTTATGATCCCTAAAAACGTCTCATAACTGTGGAAACCGTCTTAAGTCGATGTTTTGAACATTGAGGGGCATGAAGGTGACACCAATGGGCATGACAACTCTCAGGCTAGCACCAGGTTTCCCCTCTGGATTTTGGTGTGAATGGGGTATTCATCATCAGGCGCTTAGGATATTGAACTGGGTGCCTAGCGTTGGTCTGGGCGCCTAGGCGCATGGACACTGGCTCCACCATTCTGTTTGTTATTTATTTGATATACTTTAGAGTTGGTTCAGGCGCATAGGCACCGAGCTGGGACGCTAGAGTGCCAGGCAAGGACTTAGCATGAAGGTGGCTCATTATACCCCCATTGCTGATTTTCAACATGTACCATTCATATACAAACACATATTTCCTAGAAGAGCATAAAAAATGACCCAAATAGCAGAGAAAATATAGGAAATATCACATCACATTTTCTACACTTCGTATCTTCAATTGTAAGTTCATTGACACCGCATTGAAGATTTTTCCTTGGCAACATGGAGACTTTTTTTTCATATTAGGGTTTTGTAGAATGTATTATCACAAATCAAGATTGGTTAGAGGCTTAAGTCATGACAAGTGTCCGGTTAATTTTGGTGAATATAAAGATGTTGAATTTCAAAAATTTAGAATGGGAGCTAAAAATTACAGCAGGAATATGATTTGATTAGATGGATTTTTTTATTATTATTTTTTTTAGATTTGAGATGAAAATGACAAATTCCTATAAATTTTAAATCGTCAAACTTTGATACCAGATGATACCGTTCATCTAGATGTTTAGGTAGTGGATTTAACATGAGGGTGGTTGCAGAATAGCCATGAGAAAAAAATATGAGCTATTGATGATATTTGGATAGGGTATAGACGTTTAACAGCTATCCCGCTGAAAAAAAATAAGATGAATGACAAAACTGTGTAGTACAAATATCAAGGCGATTCACCACTCACAAAAAAAAAAAAAAAAAAAGTACTCTCTTTAGGATACTAATAAAAAGAAATAATCTCTCAATACACAAACAAAAGTACAATGGGGCTCCAAATAGGAAAACAAACATATATATCATATAGTGCTCCCCTACAAAAATAAACCTAATTAGAAAGAAAAAAATTATATTAAATTTGATAAAAAGGAAAAAAAATCCTGTAATTATGATTTTCACTGGCAGTACTCAGGAAAATTATTTCATACGGAGAACGTACGCAGCGCTGCGTACGTTCTCCGCAAAATAACCAGCGAATTACCTTCGAAGTTGTGTATTTCGGGATTATTATGAGGTTATTAGGAGGTTATTACAGCATTAATTCCAAAAATCTCCCAATAACCTCCTAGTAACGCCCAAATAACCTCCGCAGTTTCATTTGAGGTTTTCTGAAGTTATTGTGAGGTTATTGGGGCATTAACTCAAATAACATTGCAATAACTTCCCAATAACCTTCGCGGTTTCATTTTGATGTTATTCATAGGGTATTAGGGGTTATTCACTGGTTATTTGCGAATAACATACACAGCACTGCATACATTCTCCGTATGAAATAATTTTCCTAGTACTCGTGCCCAGCCCATCTTGCAACCAGAGGATCGCAAAGATTTACGACACCATAGGATTTTGCGAGACTCTGTGGAACCTTAGCACTGGCTTCACTTTCTGGTATATAGTCATGTTAGACTGCATCACAATTTTACCTAATTATTATTTTCATCCCATTTTTTAAAAATGTCTGGTGAGAAAATATTTTCTTCAACCAGACCTACTAAAGTGTGTTAGCTATAAAAAAAATTACTGTCAAAACATTAAAAAAAAAAACTATAATATCCACAATAGCTATACAAAATAATTACCCTCCCCACAACATTATAACCACCCTTATAAAAAGCTAAAGCAATCCTGAAAAGACCAAAAATTCTCTATCAGTTGAACTTTATATTCAGTAAAGTGCAAAAGAACTGAATCCATTCCAAACTTCAAGCTAAGATGGCTAAGAAGGCAACTTATGGCAAACATGTTCTACCTTCTTCTCCAGTAGAGAGACGTAGTTATCAAGCATGGAGACAACGGCTTCAAAATCCTTGACTTGCCGCTCTATTGCTTCAATCTGAGAGACATATTCATGAAAGCCTCGGCTTTTCTCGTTCAGCTTTTCGACAAAGGCTATTAAACCTGAAGCAACATCGCCATATCCGCTGTATTCTTTCGCGACCCTATCGTTCATTTTCTCTAGCAGCAGTAACTGGTTATTTGTTCCCTGAAAATATCAAACAATATAAAAGGGTTACAGCACTGGGATCTAATAATGCAAAAAGGATATTGTTTTCTTGGTAGCATTTACATGCATACCATCCAATTCTTATGTACTTACATATCAAACACCTAGATTTTGCTTTTTTTACATTCATATGACCCAAATTTTTCATATTACATAAAAAGTACAATTATTTTAACATTTAGAAAGTGAAATACAACTACTCATACATAGGTAAGGTGGCATAGATGTAAAAACTGAAATTTAGATATTAGACACATAAATACATAAGAATAGAGTGGTATGTATGTAAATTTTCCTTTCTTTCTGCTAGAAAATATAATTAGAATATGCACTGAAGTTAAGCGGATGTAGCTTGAAAACTGGTAGTTTTGGCATTTTCAGGCTTATTCCTTTTGCATGAAGGGAGCACTGGACACTTTCAGAGGTTTCTTTGTACATGCATAAGATTTTAACTAGAGAGAAAAAAGGGAGATTTACATAACATATCACACAATTCTTATGTATTTCTATATCTGACACCAAGATTTTGATGTTTTTCTATATATCACTTGGATGTCCGAATTACTTCAAAACATATCGATAAAAAGATATTTCAGTTTAGAAAATATTAATGGTACATCAGATGTGACTTTAAGATTTGAATGGTAAATAAGTAAATATCAAGATTTATGTTAGATAGATATTAAAAAAAAATTGTATATGTATGTAAATTCCCCAAAAAAGACATGGAGGCTGTCCGCATCATTTAAGCGTCTGTTTCGATGACTGCAATTGTTTGGAAAATTAGTTGTGATACTTTTTGTAGGAAAATTCGAGATTTTGAAAGTCATTGTGGACAAAATAAACTTTTTTGCTTTATAAATTATGTATTTTTTTTATTTATACAAGCATAAGATTTTAACAAGAGAGAAAAAAAGGGAGATTTATATAGCATATCACACAATTCTTACGTATTTCTATATCTAACACCTAGATTTTGATTTTTTTTTTCTCTGTCACTTAAATGTCCTAATCACTTCAAAACATGTCCAACAAAAGATATTTCAGTTTTGAAAAGTTAATATTAATGGTACTTCAGATGTCACTTAAAGATTTGAATGGTAAATAAGTAAATATCAAGATATATATATATATATATATATATATATATATATATGACACACACACACACACACACACAACAACAACAACAAAGCCTTAATCCCAATAAGTGGGGGTCGGCTAAATAATCCTTTTTCTCCATTGCTTCCTATATATATATATATATATATATATATAAAGAATTGTATATGTACGTAAATTCTCCAAAAACGTAATGCAGGCTGTTAGCATATAAAGAATTGTATATGTATGTAAATTCCCCAAAAAAGTAATGCAGGCTGTTCGCATCATTTAACGGTCTGTTTTTTATGACCGCAATTGTTTGGAAAGTTCAGACTTTGAAAGTTATTGTGGACATAATAAGTTTGCTTTGTAAAAAGTTCACTTTCTTATAAATCCTACACTAAAAAGATTTGATTGTGAAAATCATTTTGACATCACAAAAATTTTCTGAAAGCAACAAAAATGTTCTAAACAAACATAGACGTGTCAGTAATCTATGAGGAAAAGCTGTGAAATAGCTTTCCAAAACGCGCCTTATAAACCATAAAGGAAGAAACATAAATACGAGGGAGAAGAAGACGCAGAAAGAAGGCAGGCAAAGAAACTTGGAAAAGAGCCTTTTGGGCTAGTTTTTGCTCATTTTCATTCAAATTGGATTGTATTGCACCTCTCAGCACATGCTAGAAAGATCGTTTTTGGTTTGAAGAGAAACCTCCTTTGGGTCAATTCTCAAGGCTTCACATTGATTTATTTTCCTTCCTCCAACCTAGTCTCACATTAATCCACCATATGTTAATGTATTCTCTATTTTGTGCCATCTGTGTAAATGTTTGATATATGCGTGAGCCTCTTGACCACATTTTGATAGAAGTTTATGCTAATCGGTTCATATGGTTCATATTTATCAAGTATCTAGAAAGAGCTCCTCTAAAGAAGAAAACCTGTAACCTATTATCATATAGCAAAAGAACTTGAACGGGCTTAAACCCTATGAAAGGAAAACATATTAGGTTTACTTGAGCTCAGGTCCACCTTTAGATATTAATTGCTTGAACGCCGCCATTAACTGCTTGCATGCCACCATTAAATGCTTGCACGCCACCACAAAATGCTTGTATGCCACCATTAAATTGAATAAATAGTGGTTGCTCTCCCCTCCGCAATTCTATATAAAGAGTTGGCTACGACGAAGAAAGATGGAATTGTAAGATTCCAAGTTCTCCCTCAATCTCTTCTGCGATTTGCTTGCGGTGAGGACCTCCCTCTTCCCTGCGGTTCATTCTTCTTCGGTGGCTCATGAGTAAAGGAGGAGAGAGGAGATCGAGGGAGAGGAGAGAGAAGAGAGGGAGACCTTTTTTCTTGTAATTTTCGAGTTGATCGACGAGTGTAATCCTCGAAGTAATAAAATCCTCTGTAGCTCCGTGGACGTAAAGAAATTTGCTGAACCGCGTAAATCTATGTTATTTTCTGGTTTGCAAATTTTTCTCGTACGTTTTTCATTTTCTCGCATTGTTTTTCACAGCAATTGGTATCAGAGCCGTGGTTTCGGATCTAAGAAAGAACGATGGTCGGAGACGAAGTGATTGTTTCGGGGATCGAGAAGTTCAACGGCACAGATTTTGGTTACTGGAGGATGCAAATAGAAGACTATCTTTATGTTAAGAAACTTCATCTTCCGTTACTGGGAAAGCGACCGGAGAAGATGGATGAGGCCGATTGGAATCTGTTGGATCAACAAATTCCGGGTTATTCGATTGACACTGTAGAGATCAGTTGCACACAACATCATCAAAGAAATGACCACTACGGATCTCATGGTGGCTTTGTCAGGTATGTATGAAAAGTCGTCGACAAATAACAAAGTGCATCTGATAAAAAAGTTAGTCAATTTGAAGATGGCGATGTGTAAGTCCGTCATAGAACATCTGAATGAATTTAATACTATCAGCGATTAAATATCAAGATTTATGTTTTATCTTATTGTCGTTTGTTGAAATTGAATTTGATGATGAGATACGTGCGTTGATATTGTTGGTTTCATTGCCAAATAAATAGGAAGCTATGAAGATCGCTGAATAATTATGCGGCTAAATCTATCACTAAATATGATGATATTCATGATTCGATTTCACCGTAGGAGTGCATAAAAAAGATTCCTAGCGAGACTTCTGGTTCTAGGCTCTCAGACTTAACGTTGATTCCGTAGGAGAACACATGACATGAACTCAAACAGAGGAAGATCAAAATCAAAGCACAGAGACAAAAGCAAGTCAAAGTCTGGTCAGCAAGCAACCAGCTGCAATTGTGGTAAAACTGGCCACATAAAAGAAAACTGCAAAAATCCTAAGAGACAAAGAACTTCATGGCTAATGTCAGAATCGAAGAAGTGCATAATGCACCATCACATAGATTCATAAACTCCAGTTGATGAGTGGATATTAGATTCAATGGTTTCTTTTCATACATATTTCCACCGAGAGCTAATGCAAAAATATGTTGAAGGTGACTTTAGGAATGTGTACCTGGCTGATGAAGCAGCTTTGAACGTGGTGGGGATGAGAGATGTTGATATTGCACTTTCACACACACACACACAACAACAACAACAACAACAACAACAACAACAAAGCCTTAATCCCACTAAGCTGCCCCAAACAGACCCTTAGCCTTAATCCCACTAAGGGTCTGTTTGGGACAGCTGCAACTTATCCAGATTATCTAGATACGCAGCTTATTTCGATAGAATTCGTTGATCAAGAATTGATCCGGATGAATTGACCATTGCTTTAGTTGAAAGTATTAAAAATGATTGATTCATAACTGATATAATCTTGTTGTGCATACAATAAGAAATACGTAAAAAGTGCATCAAAGAAACAAGCAATTGAGCACCTAACACCTTATACAATGGGACATCAATGCCCAACTTTTACTAATGATCATCACAAAATAAAGTGAAACATAATTATTTCTATAATTTTGATAAAAAAATAATATAGAAACTTATAGATCCCTAAAAACAAACAAGTCATTTTTAAAATTCAGATGGATTTAAATTAAATCTTATTAAAAAATAAATGGATGCATAGGATTTACATGTATTGTATGGTTTTACTAAATAAAACTAAAAACAAAACTGTTTGGCAAGATTAATAAAGTAATCTTGCTCAAAACCTATGCAAAATAGTAGGATTTTCATCATCATGCAGAGATTTGAGCAAAATGATGAAAGTGGTAAGGCTCAGATTCACCTTATCCCCAAGGCTCGGATCCATCCGCTTTCTCCAAACCGGGAAGCAGTTCTCCATAGACGAGCAGACGATCCAAGCCGACGAAACACAGAGACAACAGTTTCCCGGATTAAAATCCTTTCGTGATGGATTTCATCGTCGATCGCTCCAGATCGAGCGAGAGAGTTGACGAAAGTCATCTAGAGCGATTGAATTTATTTAGATGGCTTCGGGCTATTGAAGATATGCTTCTGGAGCGAGAGAGGCATCAAAGCAAGGGTTTAGATGATGGCTTCGGGCGATGAGAGAGATCGAGCGAGAGAGACGGATTCGAAGGGCAAGGAAGGAAAAAACCCTCCAGACACAGCTCGAAGACGCGGGGTCGATCCCGTGGCCCCGTCTCTTAAGAAATCAGAAACGATGTTTCTCAGGCAGCTGTTCAAACGCTCGAATCAAACAGTGCGGCGGCGTTTTCAAAAACGTCGCCGTACTTATAAGCTGTCCCAAACGGGGCCTAAGTGGGGTCGGCTAAATAATCCTTTTTCTCCATTACATCCTATTTATATATATATATATATATATATATATATATATATATATATATATATATATATATATATATAAAGAATTGTATATGTACGTAAATTCTCCACAAACGTAATGCAGGCTGTTGGCATATAAAGAATTGTATATGCATGTAAATTCCCCAAAAAAGTAATGCAGGCTGTTCGCATCATTTAACAGTCTGTTTTTGATGACCGCGATTGTTTGGAATGTAGTTGTGATACTTTTGTAGGAAAAGTTCAGACTTTGAAAGTTATTGTGGACATAATAAGTTTGCTTTGTAAAAAGTTCACTTTCTTATAAATCCTACACTAAAAAGATTTGATTGTGAAAATCATGTTGTCATCACAAAAATTTTCTGAAAGCAACAAAAATGTTCAAAACAAACATAGATGTGTCAGAAATCTATGAGGAAAAGCTGTGAAATAGCTTTCCAAAACGAACCTTATAAACCATAAAGGAAGAAACATAAATACGAGGGAGCAGAAGACGCAGAAAGAAGGCAGGCAAAGAAATTTGGAAAAGAGCTTTTTTGGGCTAGTTTTTGCTCATCTTCATTCAAATTGGATTTTATTGCTTCTCTCAGCACATGCTAGAAAGATGGTTTTTGGTTTGAAGAGAAAAGCTCCTTTGGGCCAATTCTCAAGGCTTCACATTGATTTATTTTCCTTTCCCCAACCTAGTCTCACATTAATCCACCATATGTTAATGTATTCACTATTTTGTGCCATCTGTGTGAATGTTTGATACATGTGTGAGCCTCTTGACCACATATTGATAGAAGTTTATGCTAATTGGTTCATATGGTTGATATTTATCAAGTATCTAGAAAGAGCTCCTCTAAAGAAGGAAACTTGTAACCTACTTTCATATAGCAAAAGAACTTCACGCCACCATTAAATGCTTGTATGTCACCGTTAAATACTTGCATGCCACCATTAAATGATTGCACGCCACCACTAAATGCTTGCATGCCACCATTAAATGGATTAAATAGTGGTTGCTCTCCCCTCCGCAATTCTATATAAGGAGTTGGCTCACAGCGAAGAAAGATGGAATTGTAAGATTCTGAGTTCTCCTTCCACCTCTTCTGCGATTTGCTTGCGGTGAGGACCTCCCTCTTCCCTGCGGTTCGTTCTTCTTCAGTGGCTCATGGGTAAAGGAGGAGAGAGGAGGTCGAGGGAGAGGAGAGAGCAGAGAGGGAGACCTTTTTTCTTGTAATTGTCGAGGTGATCAAATGGTGTAATTCTCGAAGTAATAAAATCCTCTGTAGCTCCGTGGACGTAGACAAATTTGTCGAACCACGTAAATCTGTGTATTATTTTCTAGTTTGCAAATTTTTCTGGTACATATTTTGTTTACTCGCATTGTTATTCACAACAAAACATGCATTGGTGGTGCTTCACTCAGCACATGCTAAAAGGATGTTTTTGGTTTGAAGAGAAACCTCCTTTGGGACAATTCTCAAGACTTCACATTGATTTATTTTCCTTCCTCCAACCTAGTCTCACATTAATCCACCATATGTTGATGTTTTCTCTATTTTGAGCCATTTGTGTGAATGTTTGACATAAGTGTGAGCCTCTTGACCTCATTTTCATAGAAGTATGCTAATTGGTTCATATGGTTGATATTTATCAATTATCTAGAGCTCCTCTAAAGAAGAAAACTTGTAACCTACTATCATATAGCAAAAGAACTTTAACGGGCAAAACCCTATGGAAGGAAAACATGCATTGGTGGTGTTTTAGATTATATAACTTTAATAATTGGGAATATGTATATGCATACCACCTAATTCTTATGTATTTACATATCTAACGCATAAACTTCAATTTTTATATATATATGCCACCTTACTTAAAAATGAAAAGGTGTAATTCACTTCTAAAAAGTTAAAATAGTGGTATTTTTGGTATGATATAAAGATTTGGACGGTGTAAATGTAAAAGTTAAAGTTTAGGTGTTAGATATGTAAACAAATAGGAATTGGGTGGTATGTATGTGAATGCCCCTAATAATTGTTCATAAAAAGTTAAAATAGTGGTATTTTTGGTATGATATAAAGATTTGGACGGTATAAATGTAAAAGTTAAAGTTTAGGTGTTAGATATGTAAGCAAATAGGAATTGGGTGGTATGTATGTGAATGCCCCTAATAATTGTTCAAGATTTGTTCTGCCTATACTCAAACCAATAAGTAAGATGCTAAACGTCTTTAAGCGCTTTTAATGATGTATTAGAAACAGGTAGAAATACTAGTAAAATATGTGCATTTTAAGAAGGTAGTCTTCGAGATACCTCGACACAATAGGATAGATGAAAGAATAAATAGAGTACGAGAAGTGGATTCAATGACTATTATCACTTACTTGCTTACTTAGATCAATTTAGAAGGAGGCAATACTTAGATCAATTTAGAAGGAGGCAATTAGAACTGCAGAACTTAATGGAGAGATAAATAGATAGAGAGATAGACAGGTAGATAGATAGAGAGCAAAATAGATAGAGAGAGAGAGAGAGATTTGTTGGGCTTATCCCTCTAATATAGAGGAACGGGAGAAAGCCTTATTGGGCTTGGCTTGTGCTTAAGATTTTGCATCCAACTCAGCTTAAAAATGAGAAAAAGGAGTGGGGGCTATCCCCATCATGCACAAGGTTAAAAGCAAGAAAGAATAAAAAGAAGTATAATGAGGAGAAGAAAAGAACATTTGGAAAGAACCCTGGAGAATAATTTTTTGGCCATTATAAGGCGATACTTATGGTTTAAAGTAAAAGCTCCTCATGAACTCAATTACCAAACCCTAGTTTGATTTATTCTCTTCCATTACTGTCTTGTGAATCTACTAAATGGTGATGTTTTCCTTGTTGTAAGCCAATTTTTATGAGTTTGTAGAAGTCTTTAAAGAGGATTTTGTGCTAAGCATTGTATATATTGAAGTACTTAATCATATGGAAATCATGAAGTGAAAGAAATCTGGTTAATTTACAATCATATCATGGAAGGCCTTGAACGGGCAAGAATCCCATAATTTTTCTCTTAAATTTGGAGGGCTTCTCACATTAATATAGTGTGCATGTTTGTGAGTGATTATGACTACTTCATATTTGGTTGTGTTTGTTATTTCTTGTAAAATATGTAGGCTCATTTTTAACACAGAAGAGTTGTACTAATTTTGAGTATTTCCTCGTACATTATTGTATCTGGGTTGCTAGCCTAACATGCACGTAGTAGCTCATGCATATAATGCTATTGCAGAGGATATAGTGTTTCTGCAGAGGAAGGACGTGAAAGGATAATGTTTTTGGCCATTATAAGACGATACTCGTGGTTTAAAGTGAAACCTCTTCGTGAGCTCAATTCCCAAACCCTAGTTTGGTTAATTTTCTTCTCTTCCAACATTGTCTTGTGAATCTACTAAATGATGATGTTTTTTTTAGTTGAGTCAATTTTTGTGAGCTTGTAGACGTCATTTAAAGATGATTTTGTGCTCGGGCTTGCACATATTGACATATGTGATCATATAGAATGCATCAAGAGAAATAAAGCTAGTTAACTTACAATCATATGATGGAAGGCCTGGAGCGGGCAAAAATGACATGGATTTTCTCTCAAATTTTGAGGGCTTATGCCTACTTCATATATGTTTGTGTTTGTTATTTCTTGTAACATATGTAGGCTCATTTTTAACATGATAAGGGGTGCTAATTTTGGGTATTTACTAGTACATTATTGTTTAAAGGTTGCCACCCTGACATGCACATAGTAGCTTATGCATATAATGCTACTGTAGAGAATAAACATAGTTTCTGCAAAGGAAGGATGAGAAATAATAGCATATGCAGTTCTTAAAGATAAACGCAACTTATTTCATTTTTTAGCTTTACAAAAAAGGGGCACTTACATACTAACCACCCAATTCTTATGTACTTACGTATCTAACACCCAAACTTTAATATTTACATTTATACCACCCAAATCTTTCTCATCACATCGAAAATACCACCGTTTTAACTTTTAAATAGTGAAATACACCTTTTCATACATATAGGGAAGGTGGCATGCATGAAAAAATTATCAGTGAATGGACCGTATAAAATCGAGTGGCATGTATGTAAATCTTCCTAAAAAATATAAATCCTAGTCAAATTTTGACTGGAGTAAATCAACCTAATATGCAAAATGTTCACGGTAACTTTTTCTTTTCTTTGTTTTTTAGTTCAAATATATCAGTGAGTTCAAGATATAAAAACCAACTTAATGATGTTTTCCAGTGCATGGTATAGCTTCCCATACAAAATTGACATTTTTAAGTAATCATCATATCTAACAAGGTAAGATGATAAATAGCGTGGAATGGACCTATTAATGGAGAAAAATGATTCAAGCATATGTCTAAGAAAATTGGTAATCCCAGAGAAAAAATGAATTGGGAAATGAGAAAGGCAAAATAATTTGAGTACCCTTTGACCTAGTCGCAAGAAACAACACATGAACCTGTACAGGTCGGCTTCAGGTTTCTATAGGTTACTGAGTAATGAGGAAAAGGATGGAAACAAGCCATTACATAGTTCCACAAGTAATCAACAAATGACAAATTTGAGAATATGGCATTATAGAGCTCATTAAGCAACATTCAAATGCTACATTCGTTAAAAGCAAGAAACGACATGCAAAATCCAGAATATAAAGAGAAAGAGCTTGCAACCTAACAATGAGAAAAGCATATAACTTTAAAAAAAAATGAAGAAAAAGTCTATTTGCCATGATAAGTAAGAACAATAATTGTTGGCCCAATTTTTTGTAAACTAGAAAATTACACCAAATAGACAATGAACTAACATAATTTTAAAATTGTAAAAAGAAAATAAGAGCACAATTAACATGCATGCACTTATAATTAAAAATAAAAAGAAAAATAATATTACTAACACAATTTAATAAGCTCATTCTCATTTCATGACAACATTTATAATTCAGAAAGATGGATAAATGAGTCATCGCTTGCAATATGATATAGCTACATGAGTAATGAAAAATTCATGTGGAGTCAAATGCTTTTCTTGCCTCAACTTATTTTCTTCTTCATAATATACAATAATGATTAAAGCCCAAAATAATCCCTCAATCATTTGTATGTGGCCAATTTAGTCCCAAAGTATTATCATATTTCTCCAATTTGGTCCCTAAATTATACAAAATTGATCAAAAACAGTCTCTCATGCCAAAAAAGTGATACAAAATTAATTCCAATTTAATCCCTCGACTAGACAGAACAAATCTCAATTTAGTTCCTCAGGGACTATTTAGACCAATTTTGTATGAATGGAGAAAAAGGATTCATGTAGCCGACCCCACGTAGTGGGATTAAGGCCTTGTTGTTGTTGTTGTGGTTGAAGAACTATATTACCTATATACAAAAAGTCTGGGACCATTTTGATAATTAACCCTGTATTATGAAATAAAATACTTGAGAGTAATTGATTTTCCTCAACTCAAACAATTTCTAAAAGGTGTAAAAGTGAGGTCTGTCCTCCTTTCCACTCCTCCCATATCCATCAGCCTTGCCGGTTTCCATACGATGGGATAAGGTGCTCTCTTTATGCAATACATTATTCGATTCACTTATAACATAATTCTCTTCTAAACACAAGCTAAAAAATTTAAATCACATAAAATTCTTATGTTTGTACGTCTTCTTGCTCATTTTTTTCCTATTTTAGAAATATTATTGCTGACCCCTATATGTGTTCCATAAGTCATGTTAATCAAACGCTACAAAGACAGTAAGCATCAAACTCGATGTCCCATAAATCAAGAGAAATTCACTTTGAACACCGGCCACACTACCCAAATATTATCCGGTCATAAAACGAACTAAGCAAGAGTGTTCGGATTGTCAAGACGGTTCAAACTAGCCTATTCACGTCTGAATCAGACTTCATCTCATGGGGGTCGAGAAATTGAATATGCATTCATTTCGAATATTATGCATATTTAACATAATGTTATATATATATATATATATATATATATATATATATATATATATATATATATATATATATATATATATATATAAAGAGCCCTAGGGCCTATTTCATTGAAACAAAAAGGGGTACAAAATAAGTAGTATGAGAGGGCCCAAAAAATTAAGCTCGACTCATAAGAAACAAAAAATAAATAAAACTCAAACAGAGCGATACAAAGGATATAACAAAAGAGAAATAAGTAACTAAAGAGGACCAGGTCGTCAAGGCTTCCCTCTGCCCCTAATTTTTGTAGCGCATCCAGAAATCAAACTCTGAAGTGTTTCTCCATTATCAGGGGACACCAAAATATCATCCATTAAATTTCCAAGGTGGATAGTACCCCTAGCCTTCTTTTTCCGCCGGGAGGTATAGACTTGTCATTCTTCCTCCAAGGATTTATCGGTCTGAACCATAGGAGAAAAAATAGTTGCAGCGCTTGGTTTCAGTGTCTGTGTGGTAGCAGTAACAAGAGTACTGTTTGACAGTGATTCGCCCTCGGTGGTAGTATGCACATTTTATGTCCTCTAAATGTGAATGTTCGTTTCTGCCCTATGTTCAATCACGACAGGGAGGGAATCCTGAGCGCCCTCCACAGTAGTTGTTACTTCAGAAGAAGAAGGCTGAGAAGAAGGGGCAGCGACCACAACCTGCCTTGTAAGTACAACCATCTGACATCTCCAACAATTGGTCCTTATCAACCTGCTCAGAATCGGTATCATTAGACTTTTGCACCATGTCCGGTGTGGGCGTTGCAGTAGGTATCACAGGTAATGAGAAAGAGGGTATGTCTGTCGCAGGAATGTGTGGCCCGGTAACATTTGTACGTGGAGGTTTGAGATTCGGATGCAGCTGGTAACACTGCTGGTGAGAGTTTCCAAACATACGATAGTGGGTACAGTAAATAGGTACCTGTTCAAGTTCTTCTAGTTGCCAAAAATTCTGATGTTGTGTACCAATCCATCTCTTTCGGGAAGGGTGACGTAATGTCTTGTTCTATCAATATTCTAACCTCAGAAGGTCTGATTAGATTATCTGTAGGCGGATCAGTCTGCAGTGGTGTGTCATATATCTTTGCAAAAGTAAATAGAAGTTCTGGATCTTAAAGGTGAACCTGCAAATCTAGGAAGCGTAGTCAAACAGGAATGATGGGAGGTTCAGTGCGATGGTCAAAATCCACCGTCTATTTCAGCACATTCATCACCCGATTGTCTATGCAAAGTGTTTTTTTAGCAAACACTTGGGTGTAATCTCTATCATCCGTCAATTGGATGAGAACGTGCCGACCATCCAGTCTTCCAATCTTCCAACTTCCATTCAGCTTCATTTCGCTCAAATTCCTTACGGATCGGTTCAAGTTTAGGGTTACCGTAGTGAATTTACTCTATTAGAAAAATCGGCAGGTGCGATAAGATGGAGATTTCTTCCTCAGTAAGAAAGATTGCAAGTTTGCCATCTTTTTAGGATGTTTTTTTGAGAAACCCGGTTTCAACGCCTTGCGCGAATACATCGTAGAATCTCTACGGGAACATGTTGGAACGTGATATATATATATATATATATATATATATATATATATATATATATATATATATATGTATATATATATATATATATATATGATTATTTTAAAATATATTTATGTTTGATGCGTGCTAGAAAATTCACAGCGGTAGAATAATGGATTATCGTCTTTGCGTGGTACGAAGATACAACACACACTCAAAAGAGAGAAAACTAGTAATGATGCCAAAAATTATTACGTGGAAATGTCATAAAGAGAAAAAACCACGAGGTCTGACCCAATTGTAAAAATCCACTAAGTTGATGAATACAAACCCCTTATCCCACAGGCGGAAAAGGGTTATAAAGTCTTCTGAATTACGAAGTTGACATGCGAATGAACTTGTTGTAAGATGTGGGCGGCAGCCGATGGCGATCGATGGAGGCAGCTAGGTGGTGGTTCACAACGGTCGGCGGTAGTAAACGATGATCTATTACGGTCAGCAGTGGTCAATGGCAATCGACGACGATCGACAATGGCAGGAGTAGTGCTAGAATTCAACTCCTCAAAGTTTTAAGTTTTATCCAAGCCTCAAGCTCCCCTCCCCTCATGAGGGGGCAGGACTTTATTTATAGTATTCTGAGTGCAATTAATGCAGGAATATGCACCACTTTGATCGGATGATCCGGAGAGCTTCCTTCAATCAAACGGTGTTTGATGGCAATTTGAGTACCTTAACAATGTTAGAATTGAGCAATCTTGGGCTCGTTGAATTTGTCTTGTCGAGGTGCTCGATTCCACTATAGGCTTGCTAGATTCGACATTCATTTAACCTTCTAAATATGCTTGGAAAACTTTCAAAAGTGATTTAATTATTTGATTTGAGCTTGATTTCACTCGAATTTGACTAATTTCGATATAATTGGGTTTGTCTCATTGAGTCAATCAGTTTGATTATAAGTTTACTAAAATCGGAGCTCTGAATGACTTTTTATCAAGATTTAAACGTCTCTTGCTAAAAAATGTCTCGAGCTTTGTGTCATGCCTCGAGATTTGTGTCGAATGATGAGAATTTGTTGATGGCGTATCAATGTTTATCTATAAATATATATTAATCAGTGTATTTTTATATATTTGTATGTTAAAGATATGAAATATTCAAATATAAATATTCATTTATTAGGCTACATTATTCTGATTTAAATCCAATATTATTTTATTTCCTATAAAGTTGAGTATGGTAGGGAAAAACCCATAAAATCTACTAGTCATATAATTGAAAAATTAGAAAAAAATTTATAATATAAAAATGATATGAGTGATACTTACTGAAAGTATGTTGACGAAAAAAAAAACATGGGTTATTTCATGTATAACACAGGTCAAAAGATACACCAATAAGGAGGTATTTTTGTTATGGGGTTTAAAGAAAAAAATATATAGACACAAAAAATTGCACAGTTAGGTTATATGTAATAAGAAATATGTAAGATAAAATAAACAACTCATGTAAAAATCAACGTGATGAAAGGAATAATTGGGATCCAAATGCTAATCTGACATATTTGGATTGAGGCTAGTAAAGCTGTTAAGTAACGACGGCAATTCGTTCAATAAGAATGCTTCCTGTTCGTTTCCACTCTTCCCTGAAAAATTATTTTAAATCACCTTCAAAAGTCATTTTTGTAACAAATATAGTAACTATTATCCTCACATATTATTGCCAACCACTCTAACTTCAATTTGATAACGTTCAACACCATATAGGTCCCTAGCCTCATCCCTCACTATGGACATCATTGTAAAATGCTTGTTCCTTGTTATTTCAACAAAAAGGTATCTCATATACACAAATTTCAAGAAAAATAAAGGTAACTCGGAAGCTAAAGGCTTTCAATCAAGATCTTTGACTAATTTCCAAACCTCAAAGCAAAAGTTCTCATATTATGGATGGATGTGGGAAAAAAAGTTAGTCCACTAAACTAATATCACAATAGGAACTTAGAATATTTGTATTCTCACACATAAATTAATAAAATTAGTCGATATTATGATTCATGGAAAGATAAATATCTTATACAATCAAGAAACTAAATGAGTTGGAGAAAATGTTAAAGAGATTGATAGCTTAGTTTACTTTGATATTAAGTAGGAGTCATGGTAAAAGTTTGTAAGATAATATTGTAAAAACTAATAGAATTAGAGATAGAATTATAATCCTAAAGATTATTGTTGATAGTAAAATTCTTAATATTATAATTGTTTATGTTCCTCAAAAAGGATTAAATATATGTTCAAAAGAAAAATTTTGAAATGACCTAAAGAATTAATACAAATGATATCACTTGAAAAAAAAAAATTATTAGAGGAAATTTACATGTTGGTAGAGTGATAGAAGATTTTAAAAATATATATGGTGATTACGACTTTGCAGTGGCTAATGAAGAAGGTAGAGTCATAATTGATTTTGCTTTAACTTATAATTTTGTTATTTTTTAAAACATTATTTAAGAAAATAAATGAGTATATTATCACTTATAAGAATGAATATGATAAAACAACACTTGATTATTTTATAAAGAGAAAAAGATATCATCGAAATTGTAAAGCTTATAAAATCATTCCAAGTTATGTATTCAACATTAATTATTATTTTTTTATTTTAAGATGAAGGGTTTGAAAGATAAAAATACAACATTGTCATAGAATTAGATAAGGTATTTAAAAGACAAATAAAATTATTATTTAGCAAACTTCAAGATATTAATATTGGCCATGACGCATAATATTATGTGGGATAAAATAGCGAGCACTATTACACATGTTACAAAAAATATACATAGAGAATTAAAAGAAAGAACTCTTATAAATAAAAATAGTTTGTGGTAGAATAATAAAGTACAAAAAAATAAATATAAAAAATTTTAATATAAAAATTGGTTTAAATGTAAAAGTTTTGAGAATTGGGAAAAATATAAGGTCAACCATAAGGAGTATAAGAGAACAATGTGTTAAGCTAAAAATTCTATTTTAGTAAACTTTATAATATATTAGGTGCTAAAAAAGATGAGATATAGATGTATAAACTAATCAAACAAAAAGATAAGAAAAGTAAAGATTTAGTTCAAATAAAACCTATTATGGATGAAAATCAAAAAATATCTTTCTTAGATGAGGATATTCAATATAGGTGGATGAGATATTTTGATAAACTTTCAGTGAAGATTTTACGATCAATTTTAGTGAGATTAATATCATTAATAATAATAAAAAATTTTATTGTTATCATTGCATTAGTAAAAAAAGTTGATAAGGCTTTAAAGAAAAAGAATGATAGAAATTAGTAGAACATGATGGTATTCTAATAGAAGTGTGAAAATATTTAAAAGATCGAGAAATTTCTTAGCTTACTAAATTTTTTAATATTATATTAAAAACTTAAAAGATGCATGAGAAGTGGATGAAGAATATTTTGATCCATAATTTTAAGAATAAAGGAGCTACACAAGAGTGTGCAAAGTATAGAAGAACTAATTTAAAATTAAAATTATGGGACAAAGTAATAAAGCATAAGTTTAGACCTGATACAATGATTTCACAAAATCAGTTTGAATTTATGAATGTCGTCTATTATGGAAGCTATACATTTATTGAGAAGCTTAATAGAGAAGTACAGAGAGAGTCAAGAGGACCTACATATGATTTTAGTTGATTTAGAAAAATGTTAAGATAAGGTTCCATGAGAAGTTCTTTGGAAAGTTTTAAAAGAGAAATATGTTGATATGACTTATATTCAAGTCATTAAAGATATGTATACTAGAGTTATTACCTGAGTTCGAACAAAAAGAGGATTGACCGAGTATTTTCTTATTTCAGTTGGATTACATCACAGATCGGCTTTAAGTCCGCATCTTTTTGCTTTAGTTATGGATGTTCTTACTGGACATTTACAGAAAGATGTACCTTGGTATGTTTTTTGCTAATGATATCCTTCTTATGGATACGACTAGAGAAAGAGTTCGTGAAAAACTTGAATTATAAAGGTCAACTTTAGAGTCTAAAAGTTCTCTTTTGAGTAGATATAAATTGAATACATGGAATGTAATTTTAGTAGTATTGGATCAAGTTGTGGGATTGTAACAATGGGTGATCAAGTCATTAAAAGGAATGAACGTTTTAGATATCTCGGGTATATTATTCAAAGTGATGTTGATATAGATGGGGATGTTATTAGTAAAATCCATGTTAGATGGTTGAAGTGAAGGAATGCATTAGCCTATTGTGTGATAGAAAAGTACCGATTAGACTTAAAGGAAATTTTTATAAGATGGTGGTGAGACTTGCAATACTTTATGAAGTAGAATGTTGGCCTACAAAAGAGAAGTATAAAACTAAGTTAAGTGTTGTTGGGATTAGAATGCTTGGACAGGGTGGCTTTACACTTAGAGATAATGTGAAACGAATATATCCATGAAAGGTTGGTGTAGCTCCAATGGCATACAAGACTAGAGAGAGTCGTCTTAGATGGTTTGTTCGCATCGACCATCTAATGATCCGGTTAGAAAAATAAATGTTTTAGATTCAACTTTTGTTAAGAAAGGTAGATGTAGACCTAAAAAAGACTTAGGCGTACTGTATAAAAAATTATCTTAATTTAATAGAATATAATGAAAATATGACTCAATGGAGAAAAAAGATTCATGTAGTCGACCCCATTTGGCCGACCCTTATCTTCAAACCAAAAACACAAAATAATATCCCTCTAATCTTAATTGTTCAACCTGAAAAATCAAAGTTATATTATTTTCAGGAGAAATTAGGTCGAATTATTTTAGATATTGAAGACGATTCAGGTCTTCCTACAGTGCCATCTCTTGATATTCATAATCTTATAACTAAGAAAGAGCAAACAGAAAAAAGAACTACAACATAGGTATATTTGACATTGTGTACTCATGACAAAGGAAAACAAAAAAAGAAAGTCTATGAATCATTTGCAATGCCCAAAATCGATAAACCCTCAAGGTTCCTCACTAGCCTTTACCTCGAGATTAGTCTAATTCATCTTCGAGTTCTACGTCTTCTAGTTCTAAACCTAAGTCTAGCACTAATCATAAACCTAATGATTCCAGTCTTCCCATTACTGCTTGTTAGGGGATGAGGTCTAGCACCAATACCATTGTCTAATTATGTGTCATATAAAATCTCTCATCCTTTTTTTGGGCTTTTACCTCACATTTATCTTGTATGGAGATTCCTAATATTGTGCAGGATGCTTTGAAAGTTCCTAAGTGAAAGGAGGTCGTCTTCGAGAAGATGAAAGCTCTAAAAAAAATGACATACAAAAATTGGTTGATCTGTATAGAGGGAAAAAAAACTATCGGATGCAAATGGGCGTTTACAGTCATTTATAATTTTGATGGCTCTCTAGAACAATACAAGGTTCGACCAGTTGTCAAGGGATTCACTTATACCTATGGCATTAATTGCTTTAAGACATTTCCCACAATCACAAAACTAAAATCCATAAGAGTTCTTTTGTGATTTGCAGCTAATCTTGAATGCCACTTACAATAGTTAGATATAAAAAAATATATTTCTCAATGGGTTGAATAAGTGTACATGGATGCACCTCCAGGATTTAGTGAGAAGTTTGGCACAAAAGGGTGTAGACTAAAAAAGTCCATATGAGTTGAAGCAGTTATCAAGAGCATGGTTTGAGAAATTTACTCTGTTTGTTAAACATCGGTGATATACTCAAGTGCAAGGGAATCATATATTGTTCTTTAGATTATCAAAAGATGGGAAGATAGTCATACTGATTGTATATGTTAACAATATAATTCTCATCGGAGATGATGTATGTGAGATGAACCATTTGAAAGCTTCTCTCTCAAGACCAAGGACTTAGGATCTCTAAAGTATTTCTTTGTTATGGATATCGCTGAATCGAAGAAATGGGTTGTTGTTTCTTAATGAAAGTGTGTTGATCTTCTAAGAAAATTTGGATGAGTGATTATATGCCTATAGACTATCCAGTTGATTCTAATCAGAAACTAGGATATGGAGAAGGTCATCCAGTGAAAATATTTCAGTATCGAAAGTTAGTGGAAAAGTTAATAGACTTATCAAATACACGGCTAGATATCTCCCTTGTTGTGAGTTTGGTAAGTCATTTTATGCATTCATCTTATGAGAAACACCTTGAAACAACTAACATGATTCTTAGATACCAAAAAACTACACCAAGAAAGGTTTACTCTTCAAAAAGACCACATAATAAAATATAGAGGCATACACTGATACAGATTGAATGAGCCCAATTATTAACAGGAAATCTACGTTCGGATACTCTATGTATGATTAAGAAAATTTGGTTACATGACATAATAAGAAACAGAATGTGATTGCGATGAGCAATGCCGAGGCATAATATATGGCTATGGCTAATGCAGTATGTGAGATGTTACGGTTGAATAAATATCTTGAAGAGACACAACCCGATAAACATGCTAATAAAGTTATATTGTGACAATAAAACAGTCATAAGCATCGCAGAAAATCCAGTACAACATGACCGCATAAAACATGTGGAGATTGATACACTTCATAAAAGAAAAGATTGATTGTGGAGTTATTTGCATGACTTCTATTCTAACTGCTCAACAAATAATATATATCTTCACCAAAGGACTTTTCAAACCTAATTTGAGTTCTTTGTAAGCAAGTTGGGCAAGATAGATATCAATACTCCAACTTGAGGGGAGGGTGTCGAAATTTGAGGACTTTATGATTTTGGTGTCTTCTAATTTTAATACTTTCTATGTTTAGTATTTTCTACATTTAAAAGTTCTTATTGTTAGTAAATTCTATTTCCTTTTACTAGCTCGGGGATTTGTGGCTGATTTTGTAGCTTTTCCAATTTGGTGGCTTTCCCCTGCTATTCATCTTATAACTTGTTCTTAGAATATTGCAGGTGAATAATTATTTTCTTCATAAAAAAAGTACACAATGCTATGCATCATACTACTGGAAAAAAGTTGTTTCTCTTGCATTATTGCATTATGTTAACAAAATAGTCATAAGCCCCAAAATTCAACTATTATTTTTTAAAAAACAAAAAGAAATTAAGGGTATGAAATCTTAAAATACACATTTCTTGTCTTGCATTTCCACAATCTCTCATATTTTAATGTCACCATATATCCTATTTCAACATCCCACACAACTACCGCACTAAGAAATACACCTTCATAGACATCATACACTTAATGCCAATGCAAGAATTGGCTAACATGAAAATCAATGGTATTCATTCAATCAGATTCACATGCCAGTACAGCCATTTGCTCAACTTCATTAAGCCTATATTGGAGAATGAAGTAATTTTAGCCAAAGTTGGTATCTTTTTGTTCATCATTTCTTTCCCAATATAGTAATACAAAATAATCATAATTACTAATCCATCCTTCTCCAATTAATAAAATTGTTAAAGTTTGCCATCTGAAATCAAAATAACCTTAGATATGCAAGAAGTAATCTTTCGACATTATTTTCCCTTACATAGCAAGGCAGAACGGAAAGCTTAATGGTATAACTCATTCTAATATCGCTAAGGAAATCATGCCACTCATAACTTTGTTCTCACAATCCAATCATGTGAAGAACTTGACATGGTAAGCTGCAATAACAAAATATAAGGGCACCCAAAATCAATCGATAAATGTTGCTATTAGTTGCTTAGGAACCAAAGAGGAAATCTCATGTGACTAAATGAACTCATTCGAAGAGTTAAATCCTATTATCATTTCTTTTACAAGTATCATGTACCTTGTAAAATCCGGCATTAAGCATATCATGACAGGCAATAATGACTCAATCTGAACCTCTAGCAATTATGACTTTAAGCAATTAGTTTATCTATATTAATTAATTGCATACATAGCACACAATTCCTATGTATTTGCAAATCTCACACCTAAACTTTCATATTTACAGACCCTGAAGTCATTAATATTACATCAAAAATAGCATTATGCCACTTTTTATAAGTGAAATACACCTTTTCAAGCATAGGTTTGAAGCACCAAAGTGCTATTTTTGTAAAAATGGAAGTTCAGGTGTGAGATATTTAAATACATGAGAATAATGTGCAAAGTACGTAAATTTTACTAACTATTTTGTGGCCAAGATCAACCTCTAGACATTCCTGTCCTCGATCCTTTCCCTCGATGCTTTCATTAAAAGTGCGAAGCATGTTGTAGCATAGAAAGCAGTTTAGATGTTCAGAAAAGAAAAAAAAAAATCTCAAGCCCCGACTTAAAGAACATTGAAAACATTCTATAATAGATACGAAACAGTGCTTGCTAACAGCTCAAAACGCATTAAAGATAAAGTCATCCCTAGTTCTCACATCTTCATTGATTGTGCCGAACAAAAATTGGATCAAAGTTTCAGCTTGAAGAATTAGATAGAATCACTTTTCGCCCTTGAACCAATTTTCAATTAAAAATGGTTAAATCAAACATTAGATCGCACAGGATTAAGTTGGTTGATCTTAAAATCGAAGAACAAAAAAATATCGTGATACAAGGAATTGTTCGCAATGAAATGAATATGAAGAACTGGAATGAGGGTGAAGATGACCTGGAGTTCGCTTTTAACCATCGTGGAAACGTCTGAGAATAGACGCTCAAGGTATTCAGCAAGCTTGTCCCGCTCCGCTCCCCTTCTCTCCTCTGCCATGGCTGTTACTCCAGTAGTGGAACCAAGAACCTCATTTCTTAATTGGTAAAAAAAATAGGGGAACAAAAAGGAAAAGGTTTATTTTATTTTTTATTTTTGAGAAAATTGAGCTCAAAGATGAAGATGCACTATTAGATATATTTTATTTTATAGAAGTTAGTATTTTTATAGGTCTTTTAGAAGTCAATCATCCAAAATATTAAATATAATATTTTAATCACTCAAATTTTAAATATTATATTTATAATTTAGGTGATTAAAATATTATATTCAATATTTGCGTCCACAGTTATTTTTTGAAATAGAGCAAGCACTACATCAAACATATTGGGATTATTCATTTTATTTCCAACCAATAGGTTATATGTTCGAACGTTTCATTAGTCAAGAGTTTAATCATATCTAATTGACTTAGTCCACCAATTAGCCACTTAATAATTGAATATCTTTAATTGATTTTTTTATGACAATCACCCATTTACTGTCATTCAATTATTCGAACAAATTCACACATAATCAACCATTATTTTTTTTAAAAAAAAAAAATATTCATTGACAGTCAGATATCACCGATCAATCCCTATAGGTTGAACTGACATAAGAGCGGACTCCCCTTCCAGTCCTGCTATTCGAATCCTCGCATCATGGGCGAGATTCGAACCCCTGACCCGAGGGACTTACACCAAAGGCCGCAACCAACGAGCCAAGGCTTTCGCACATCAACCATTATTCTTCGGCTAATATTATGATCAAACATTCTCAATTCAATCATACAAATCTATCACACGATCCACATAAAATTATAAATAAATAACATAGCATCTCGTGTATTTTAAACTTTGTAGTTCAGTGATAAATTCTATCGAGTTGAATATACTCATTAGAATCACATAAAAAATACTAAACAAACAAAATTTATGAGAGAAATTTCATTACATAGCATATCAAAAAATTATGTGATAAATAGTTTATGAATTTTTGCATTTATAAATTTATTTGAAATTCAACCAAATAAAATACTCAAATTTTTATGAAAGAATAACAAAATTAAAATTGAAGTAGAATAACATTAGTTTTCCTATACTTTTTTCAATTGGTTTTAAAAATAAAATTTGTTTTATGGTCTCTAAAACTTTTCCTCTCTAGATTTTCTTATTTTCACCCATTTTTGTCTCACTACAACTCTCATTTTAAGGAAATTGGAAAGCCTGCAAAAGTCTTTTTGTAATGTATTATATAAAGTATATATAAAAACTTTAATAAAGTAAATGTAATTATTTAAAAGTTTATATTGTTAAATATTAATTTTAACTAAATCTTCTTATATCTTGAAATATATGATTCCAAAAATTATGAAAAAATTATTAATAAATATTGTGTTGTGTAAAATTTACTAGTAAAGGTGATTTATGAAACGAACACTAAATGTTTAAGAAAATTTCTTTTTAAAAAGAGATACAATTTACTTTGAAAAATTCTAATAAAAGAAATTGCTTTTGTCTGATACGTCATCAACAAATTTACATCATCCAACATAAATCTTGAGACATAGCAAAAATCTCGCGATAATTTTTTGGGCAAGAAAAGTTCAAACCTCGATTAAAAATCATCAAGAACTCTGATATCAGCAAACATACAACAAAACTGACTAGCTCAACAAGACAGTTTCAATAATATCGAAATTGGTTTGAACCAAGGCAAACAAGCGCAGATCAAGTCATTAAACCACTTTTAGAATATGTTAATGGATAATTAGAAATTCAAATGGATTACGAATATGACAAGCCTATAATCAAATCGAGCATCTAGGCGAGTCGAATATAATGAGCACAAGATCTCTTAATTTTGACATCATTAAGACACTCAAATTTCTTCAAACATTCTTTGGTCGAGAAAATCTCTCAGGTTGTCCGATTGAGTGACCTGAATCTTTCCTTATTTGTGGGAGGCATCTCCCAGACTCCATAAAAAGAGCTCTACCCTCCTCTTTTGAAGAGGGAGAACTTGAGCTAGAAGAAAGACTGAAGTTTGGAGAAGAAACTAAAGTTCATCATCACTTTTGCATCACAGATCCGATGAATGTCTCTCGCTGTTGTAGCTACTGAACACTAATCACCATCGACCACAATCGGTCGCCCTTGACTTGTTGCAATAATTTCTTATTGAATCACGATGTGTATTATGGTATCCAGATGTACACTACAAAGTAACGTGACATCTTACAAAATAACGCGCTTCGTATTTGGTGCGTTGATATCTCTTGAAGACTATATAACCATGCACCCCAAATAAGGTACAACGACATACCCTAATAACTGCTTAAAAATGCATCCCACATAAAAGTGTAATAATGCCTTCCAAGGATAGTGTAATAATTCACCTCAAATATGGTGCAATGACACACCTTGATGAGATTATAATTACGCATCACATATACAATGCAATGAAACATTCTAAATATGGTGTAATAATGCACCATAAATACGGTGTAACAACATATCCTGATGATGATCTAACAACGCACCCCGCATATGGTGCAAACACGCATCCTGAAGATGATGTTACTATGCTGCTACATATGGTGCAATAACACGTCTTTACAATGGTGTAACAAAGCAACCACATACGATGCAAAAGATGCTTCTCGAAAATGTTGTAGCAATGCATCCCAAAGATTGCGACTTTCTCATGATTTTTAAAACTCTTTCTTTTCAGCCCACCACTACAGATCAACTACAGCATATGTTGTACACAGCTCGTGTAACTCGTGACTCATCCTCTATGGCCTACGAATGTCATCACAGCTCGTCACTACGGCCTCTAAGACCCAAGATGCTTCCCCGGTCCGGCACCTGAAGCCTATGGATGTCATCATATTTTTCGACTCTAGCCTTTGTGGCCTACATAAGTCATTGTAGCTCACCACTGCGAATTATGTGAGCATTTACGACTTATGTTACCAACTACGTCCTAAGTGGCTCACAGCTCATGCAACTCCCTTCAACCCCTAAAGCCAACTTACATCATCACAGCTCCTCGCTATGGTCCACACGGCTCATATAGCTCCTAACTCAGGTCTCTGTGTCCTATCGACGTCATTGAAGCCCACTACTATGGCCTATATGACCAACTAAAAGTTACATGGCTCATAGTTTCTATAGCCTCCTACCACAAACTTTGTAGCCAGTGGACGTACACTCTGAAGAAACATTATGTGACTCACATGAATGTATTCTACCATGGCTTTCAACTTCAACCAATACGATAAGTTGACATTACAACCATTGTCTACAACACGTGAAACAAACTAATGCCTCTATAGAAATCAACTATGGACCTTGCAATGTGCTATCATTGAGAGCTATGTCCACTATAGCCAGATTACGATTATTATCGATGAACAATTGTTGTGCATTTATAATGATCAACTTTGTAACTCCATCTTTCCTAATTAAGGAGAAAAGTGAATATGTATGCTCACCTTCCTAGCAGATTAATTCATATAAAAATTGAGGTGTCTATTCCTTCTTCTCTTTAATCACTTGAGTGCATGTTGAATTTTTATGTAACACTGAGATGATAAATAATCACTCTAATATCACGAACCTTAGTTAATTCATGCACACACATATATATAAAAGTTGTTGGTGTACAGATTATTTTCCAAAGGATTTATCTTCCTCACCACTAGGATAAGGAAAATTACGTTCATCAAATACAACAGATCCTGAGATGTTTATCTTACGTGTGATTGGATTGTAGCATCTATAACCCTTATGAATGGGTGAGTAACTAACAAAAAGACATTGAATTGAGAATATAGCTAATTTTGTGAGTCGATCGTGGTTGTCTCCAAGGAAAAGAACTATTCTGAGTACTCTTAAATGCATTTTTGAAGTTGCAATCCCTCTTAAATGTTGAAACGGAGATATTTTTCTAGTGGTTTTAGTAGGTATTATGTTGATGAAATAAACAATAATTTGAAGAGCTTCATCCCAAAGAGTGTATGTCAAGTTTCCATCACGAAGTAAAGTTCTTATTATTTTTATAATATGTTGACGCTTCCTTTCAACCTCCCCATTTTACTCCGGTGAGTAGCGATAAGAGTATTGATGTATTATGCCCATTGAGGAAGTTATTCGATGATGTGTTAGTATACTCCCCACCCCCATTAGTTCTTAACACCCTGATTTTGATTTTAAATTGAGTGTGCAGGGTATGTGTAAATATTTTCATTTTGTGACATGATTCATAATTATTATGCATTTGGACTACCTAACAGTATCTTGAGAAATTATCTATTAAAGCTATGCAATATATATATCCTTTATCTGAAATAATTAGGAAATGATCCCATACATTTGCAATTTTGGAGCACATTGATGCTTTACAAGCTTGATAAGTTAATGGAAAACCATTCAAAGTACATAAAATCACATCCTCCTGATCTGTTTGTGAACCAACAGTACTAATATTATCAACCAAGGCTTTGATTTCAGATAACTATTGCCTCATAGCATTATTCTTCATCGAAATATAATGTAATTCATTCTCTGTTTGGATTACCCTTGAATTATTTGTAAGCTTAAGTCTTTCCTCAATTGTTACCCAGATTTCATATAAGCTTTGAAGATGCAAAACATATGGAAGATCAACAGTGAATATGGTAGAGTATAAAGTAGCTGATTAGTTCTGATCCAATAGGATCCATGTAATATATTGAGGATTCAATGGTCACTGATCCATCATTCTCGGTGAGAAGAGTTTGATGACATGCTGTACTTTCATGAAGAAAATCAGAAAAATCATTTATTGTAAATATCTTGAGGATTTGAGCACGCCAAATGGGATAGTTGTCCTTGATTGACGAACTTTGAGCAAGTAGCTTGATGTTGGATACCAAAATTTCAGCAATGATGGTATAGATAATTGTATCTGATATGGATAAAGAGAAGATTAATATTCCAGAAGTTACAAAATCATCCATTAGGGAGAAGATTAGAAGATAGAAAGAAGAGCAAATGAGGAACTTATAGGAATCAGTCCTATGATACCACTTGCTCTGATACCAAAAGCAAAGGAGTCGAAACAGACTTCTTAAGATTTCTTTATTCCATCATATTCTCACTACAACACACTTCTCTATTTATACACATATTGTGAATAAAAGAAGTAGATAGTGAAATAAATAGAGTTAGCTACATCCTGACAAACTGTCCGTTACTTTACTGCTATCATGGATAACTCTTCTTAGCTCCTACTTCAGACATTTGTGGCATAACAGTCTCAAAAGCTGCAACAAGCTGTGGAACCTTCGTCCTCCTCGCAGAAGCTAATCTTGTGAGAGCTTTTCTGAGCGCAAAGTCTACCATCCACTCCTCAGCAGCTTTTCGTTCATCAACAGTCTGATGCTTGAGATTTACCAGCTCAGGTTCTGGTTCAGCCTGCAATGTAAGCAAACGGGGCGGCGATGGATTGAACTCTCTTGCACTCACCCTAGACTTCGATGGCTGCCTTCTCAATCTGCCATATTTTGCTTTTGATCGGCTGACTAGAGATGAACAATCTTTCTCATTATTTTCATCATTCAAATCGGCCGTGGACTCACTTTCTGCTTGCTCGCTTTGTTCAGTTTCCAACTGAGTTTCTTCTTGCCATCCTTTCTCGATAAATTCCAAAAAATGGTTGATTATCTGAATATCCTCCATGGAGAGATCACTGTTCTTATCTCCACAATCTTCAATGCTTGAAACAGAGCAGGATTCCTGCAACTCGCTCGCATCATTTGGATCCTCCAGCTTCATTTTATTCATCCGACTAACAATATTTTGTGATTCAGCATCATCACTGCTTCTTTCCTCACACCATTCCTGAAACTTTGAGTGAATCTCAATGAAGAGTTCATTGACTGCATCCTCAACCAGCTCAATCTGATTGCCACCCTTCTTTTTTATTGATGAATAGCCCCTCAGTTTTATGCTCTTATGAACCTTCAGCGACCGCCTTCTTCCTGAAACTAATCGCCTAAGTGAAGGCGCAGCTCCATGTTTATGGCCATGCAAGGAACAGTATGCGTAATCACAGGCCTTCAGTTCAGAAGCATCATGATGTTCGTTGAGATCCAGAGCATTCGGAGCTTCTGAATCCTTAATAGTTGATGAAGAAGTTTCCTTGCTTGTATGCATCGAAGACTTCAGATTCCTTCCTTTATTCTTCTTCACTGAAGCCCTCAAAAGCTTCAAACTAGAATTCCTTACCAGCTCTCTGGCAGCAGAGGAGAGGGATATGGAGGTAGTAGTAGCAGTAGCAGTAGTAGTAGAAGTCGAGGAGTGGATAACTACCTTATTCTTCTCCTTTCTCGCATCATAGCTGCTGGTAGACTTCATGTAATTCGGCACCTCAGCTGCATCTTGTTGAGGAAGAAGATGACTGGTTTTCTTAGAAGCTTTCCTCATTCCATCTGAGTCAGCTACTCTCACGGATCTTACCTTCTTCTTTGTATCACCACCTCCATGGCCTCCATTCTGCTTCAGCTGCTTGGACTCCTCAGAGCCATTCTTCGGCTCGCCTCTTGATCTAAGCCTGTCAAGCATTTTCCTAAGCACCATGATGGTGGAGATTGAAAACCTTTCCTCCTCTTTTCAACTTAAGATGTATGAATGGATTTGGAAGACTTTGGGTGCAGAGGTTGTTGGTGGTGGGAGAAAGTCAATGGAAGAAGATCAGAGATTCCACATAATTATAATGGTGGTTTGAATTAGTGGCTTTATGGCTCTGGATGATGGGGCTTTGAATTAATTTCTTCTGCCGTCAAGTCGGGCCAGCCAGTTTTGAAGAGAATGAGGTTAACCCATGTTGACCGTTACGCGCTGTGTTACTGCGAATTTTAAGACTTTTCAAATGCTGACAAATTCTAATTTCAGACTCATCGCTTAGAAATAATTTAAGAAATTGTTATTATGAGTAAAAAGTAGAATTAATTACAATTAGTACTAATATAATATTTGAATTAAAAATTTAATAATGTGTATCAAAATACCCGCCGTGATTGAGTAATTAAGGGCCGTTTGAGGCAGATTATTAGGGTGCGGTGGCGGTATGAAAATGCGGCCGAGCGTTTGTTTTGCGCTTATGAAATGCGGTAAGAAATCATTGGAACGCTACTATTCGCAAATCCTTCTTTATTCGCCGCCGCGCTTCGGAGCCCGCTTTAAACGTTTCATTCGCGCTTATTACTTTTCAGCCCTCGATTGATCTCGTCCCCGATCCCGTTCATCTACTGCCCTTTTCTCACGATTTTCTCACAGCTCATCCCGGTCGCGGTCCAAGGAGGAGAGGAAGAATTGTCCCGATCTCATCCTGGCCGCGGTCCGAGGCTGTGAGTAATCGTTCGCGCAGTGTGAAGGAGAAGAGGGATCGCTTGTTGCTAGGCTGTAAACGAGCCGAGCTTGAGCGAGCTCGGGCCTGGCTCGTGTTCGCTCGTTCGAAATTAGCTCGGCTCGAAATCGGCTCACGTTCGAAATGGCTCGTGAAAGCGTTTTTTCGTGTTCGGCTCGAATTAAATATTCTCGTTCGTGTTCGGCTCGTGTTCGCTCGAAATCGACTCGTTAAAATTAATCGGAAAAATATATGTCTCAACGGATTCGAACCCGACCAAATGAATTGAAACAAGAAGATAACCACGCTACCACACAAGCAGCTATGATTTAAATTTAAATATAAATATATATAATATATTAATATATAATAATATATATAATAAATTATTATATAAATAATTATATGATTATTTTTTTATTTCGAGTCAATTCGAGCCGAACACGAGCGAACAAACAAATTGCTCGTGTTCTAGCTCGTTAACATTTCGAGCTTAAAAATTTGTTCGCGTTCGGCTCGTTAGGCTTAACGAACGAGCCGAACACGAGCTACTTAACGAGCCGAACACGAGCTGTTCGTGAACAACGAGCCAAATTGCCAGCCCTAGTTGTTGCCGATAGGAATATCGATATATTAATCAAGATATTTGTTAATTATCTCTGAAAAGTATTTCCTTCTATTAATAAAAAAGAGAAGAAATATCAATATATTAATCAAGATGCTAAGAGCTCCTAGATTTATTTTATGATATGTATAATAATATTTATTTATATAATATAATTAATCAAAGCAAATTATTTTAATACCGACCAAAATTTTAATCAGAGCATCATAAGTCAATTTTCTTCATAATTAAAAAGCCGCATTAGTTGCGCCTTCGCATCACCCTTCATCTTAATATAAATTGTTAACGTTAAGGTATTGCAAAATAGTCCTGCAACAATTTGTTAATTACACTTTTTAACGCTGTTATTACCAAATCGATGAGATTGTGAGCAAAGGAGATTTGCTCATTAGCTATGATGTTTCTAGATTGTTGGTGGACAATAACGTCAAATATCTACATTTTCTTTTAATATTGGGCAAAAAATATATATAAAAAAAGGACAGAATTTCTAAACTATATTAAAAGTTATATATAACGTTATAAATGAAAAACAAATTATATTTTCCATTTTTAAAAACTAAAATAGTGATATATTTTATGTGATATGAAAAATTTTGATGGTATAAATGTAAAAATAAAAATTTAGTTGTTAGCTATGTAAACACAAAAATACGAGTAGTGTTGAATCCAAATCTGTTCAGGGCACACCTAAGGAATACAGCACTTGAAATCCGGAGAGAGAGAGAGAGAGAGAGAGAGAGAGAGAGAGAGAGAGAGAGAGACCCTGCCTTTTTCATTCACAGTAAAATTGTGCCACCCTCCTTTATATTCATGAGATGGACTCCCCGTTTATAAAGAGTTGTCAACACATATTTATATATTGTTCCCCTAAAGTACCTAGGTATGGCGGGGTACCCTAGTCTGATCATAAATTTGACTTACGGGGCCTGCCGGCGGATCCGATCGGCGTCCCTTCGGACCTGGTGGTTGCAGAGCCGAATAATCACCTGGTTGGATGGTTACTTGCCTAGAATTTGTCAAGAGCCCACACAAGTCATTCTGGTGTTGAAAGACTCGTTCCATTTTTCCGATTTGATGTGAATTAAGAGGCGATGGATCTATCTGTACGGGCCTAACCTACCAGGTTCCTCAAGAACGATTCTTCTCTGTCCATAAGAGACACCCTGCCTTTACAATAAAAAAAACCGGCTGGCTCAATAAACAATCTCCGGCCGTCCACAGTGAGTCATTTGAGCCCGCTCCACTCCCTTCGTTGTTTGTGAGGTGATGTCGTGATTAGTGCTGGCACATTTTCGATGTACAAATAGTGTGTATGAAATGCTACTTTAACATAGTAAATCAAGTATACATTATTACCATCATACTAATGGCATGGCACGCATAATTGGCATATGTAATATAAAGAAAATTATGTGCATCCCAGCTAATAAAACAAATACATTCTTAAGAATCTCTAATCAAACATATAGAATTTTAACTTATTAACACTTTTGAAAACATCATTTTCATATAGATTAATGATCAAAATCTAATCAGAAAATTTATCACAAAAACTTATTTATATTTTCACATATGGGTTTGGTTGATTCCTTATATTTTTATAACATCTAAAAAACTGATGTATTTTGAATTTGTTAGATTCGAGTGATTTTCAAATAACACGATAAATTGCAACCTATCACAACCTCAGCCCTCTAGCTACCACCAATCAACTATGTCGTCATCACCAAACATGTTTTACATTAGTTTCAATTTTCTTCAAACTAAACATAAAAATGCAATTACTGCATTTATATTACACTAAAATAACTTCAAAATATTTCAAATACACTGTTTTACTTGCACTATGTTTCTCTTACAGTGTATTAGTTTTTCAACAAACCGAACAATTCCTTAATCATTGCAATCTCTTGATTGTGAAGCTGGTCTAACTAAAGCTTCTCATCCTTTCTCACCGAGTGCCAACTTTTGCTGGTGGACAAATTTGATTAGATCTTTCAGCAACTAATGCATGAAAAAATCTTCAGAATTACTATTACAATAAGTTGGTTTAAGGGCCTGCCTAGAAGAAAACAATTCCAAAACATAATATTTTAGATCTGAGTTGAATGTGAGCAAAGCGAACAATCACTAAAATGATAGTTCAGAATTATCATAAGGGAAATAAAGATAATATAGAGATTGTTTAAACTGAAGCATGAATAATAAGAGTATCAAAAACTTGAAATATATTCTACAAGCAATCCTTATCAAAAAGTTCATCTCTGAAGCACAGATAAAACCTTTCTTACACTGAAGCAGAAGCTAGAAATTCATTTACCAAAGTTGGAAAACAAGCAGAAAGTTTTAAATAACTTCTCATTTCAATTCCTGGTAAATGACTTTGCCAACTTGGGATTTTCAAAGAAGGTAGAAGACAGATTTGCAGTTCTTAAAGATTTGTAAGAAATTTTCTTTGGGTTTCCCTACAGAAAGTTTGGTACTTATTTATTGAGATCTACTTTGCTCTCTTCGTTATTTGTTAAGTATAATTTTGTAGTATTTGTTAGTCCTTGTAATTGGTATCTTTCAATACATTTGACATAAAATGAATTTGTATACGCCCTCTTGTCCCGTGATGTGAGTCGTTCTTTATCGAATAATGAAAATCTTGGTGTTCTTATCGATGTGTATTTATGTTCTATAATGCACATCAAGGCAACAAACTGGCATCAATTTGAAGGGCTGCTTATGTCTGCATGAAGTTTAATCATGTTCAAGTTGCAATTTTGGGTGCTGCGAATAAATTAGCTTAGCATTTATGTATGCGTACTTCATCACTATGAAGCTTTGGTTATGGTTACCATATGGTCTCCCACGGAAAAATCATCGCTGGTTAATTCATTAGCTATGACCACGACTTATATATATCATTAGACTAGTGAGATAATTGCATATCCCTTGAATTATTAAATGATAAGATTAGTGCTTATCTGTATGATTGGCTGTTTTTTTCTTTTTCCTTGGGTTATTTGATGTTCATTTTAAAAATATATCCTTTCATGTTATTTTAGACATCATAAATTATATCATGCCGATGTGTTTTGTAATTTTATGGTGTTGCATTACCATGGTTAAAGTTGATTGCAGGACTTCATTTTTTTTGGACAATAATGATGGGTTAGCTTCCCTTGGAAACTATTTGGGCTAACATTATGCATTTCCTGAGCTACATAGAGTGGAAAAAATAGGGAAAGAGGGCATAAAAGAGAGATTTGAGGATTTAATGGTCGATTTAGAGTGAATTTTCCAAAAGAATTTAACCCCTATGAAGGTTTGTTACTTTTTTTTTTTTTCTCAAGGAGGCAATAAATTTTCTTCTTAGTTGGATTTCACAAAAGATGTTCATTATGCAGTTTATTGCTCATTCTTTTAGATTTTCATCAGATTTTGGTAAGGATTTGGTACAATTCATGCGGTCCTATGATGTATATATATATATATATATATATATATATATATATATATATATATATATATATATATATATATATATGATTTGATCATTCCTTCATGATTCCACATGTTACATAACATACATACCATCCATCATAATTTCTATGGGGCAAATGACAAGCAAGAATTCCAGCATTATCTATCATGATGTACACTTAATCCTATAAGCTTTACATAGAAATGGCCATGATGCTATAAGATATATGGATGCTTCCTTCCATTTACCATGGAAGATTCCACGCGATACTTATGATCTACATTCTATATGGACGATTCTCCATGTAACTAGGTGACAGTGCATATGATTGCTGATTTATCATACAATGTATGGAATGCATATACTTTTCACATGAATTAGATGGTGTGCCCATGATACTACATCCCTTCATATGATACCAATAGTATTTCTATAAAAATACCCACATGCTACACTTTATGCATAAAAAAAGAAGGCTTTCCACAACATAAATGATTTTGACATATAGATGGATGTGATATCATGTTCCTACATCTTATATACATGATATACTGTGATCGTGCTCAAGAAGTCAAATAGCCTGGACCATGAAAGAACAAAGACAGACATCATTCATTCATTCCAAACAATATTTAGCAATCCATTAATATGAATTTGAAAATCTTAAACTGATGGATTACTATTAAGAAACAAAGAGAAGTTTATCCTCACTTGGTGTGTGTAACAAACAACACGCATTGAATACAGTAACCAATTATTAAAAATTAAATGCCATATTTGCCAAACAAAAAAAAAAAAAAGAGTTCAGAACGTACTTATATTTTTTTGACAAACTCGAGATTAACCAAAGGATCGAAGAGAAGTGTTAACGCATGTAATGCCTCCATCAACTGTAAGATTTAGCCCACTGATGTATTTGGATTCATCAGATGCCAAGTAAAGCACAGCATACGCCACATCCTCCGTCATCAAATCCACACCCTTTAGATTGCCATGACAGCCCACGAAAGAAAGAAAACTCTTTACAGCCTCCTCGGTCCTCATTTCCGGGGGTAAATGAGCCAATGAGAGATTCGTAGGAATTGCGTAAGGAGAAACACAATTCACACGGATGCCACTCTTTCCGAGCTCAGCTGCCACACTCTTTGTGAGCCCTAAGACTGCATGCTTAGAGCCTGTGTAGCTGTGGGAACCAAAACCACCTAAAATGCTCGAAACGCTACCCAATGAGATAATGGAGCCTTTACCTTGAGGAATCATTACGCGTGCAGCGTGCTTCATACCGAAAAAAACACCATTAACGTTCACATCAAAAACACCCTTAAACTCATCGAATGTTACATCTCGGATGTCGGTAACTCGTTTTCCGGAAACACCAGCATTGTTTACCATGATGTCGATGGTGCCGTACTTCTCAGTGGTGAAGTTAACGGCATTTTTAACGTCATCTTCAATGGTGACATCACAGTGGAAAAAGGAGACGAGTTGGTCCCCGCCGAGAGATTCACAGAGGTTGAGACCTGCCTCATCCTGAATATCAGCAACACAAACTTTGGCCCCGTGGCTTAAGAAGAGTCGAACAATGGTTTCTCCAATGCCAGAAGCTCCACCGGTTACAAGAGCAACTTTCCCTTCAAGGCTTCACAATGAGATGAAAGGGATTGTGAGAAACTTTAGTTTGATAGAAACATAATGCGCTGTGTTAGAAAATAAATAGAATAGGACTTTGGAGCTGCTCCTCAAGTAAAAATGATCATGAGAGCAAGACAATCAAATTTTATCTTTAAAAAAAATGATTTTTTTTTATTTATCTAAAACAGACTTGTAGTTATAGAACAAATAATAAAAAAATTGGTAATTTTTTATATCAATATCTTCTAGATTATACTCTGTTTTAAAGTCTATGCGTAATTGTCAAGCAAATTTGATCAAATGTTTTGAGGAGCTCCTAATAAGAAAATTTCCCCAGTGTGGATAAATGAATAAATTATAATCTATCAAGAAAATGAGAACAAAACTTGCACTTCATTTCAAAATATAAGCCAAATAAATATATTTGAAAACGGCAAGTATAATAACTACAAAAACAAAAACAAAAAAAGACATGGGAAAATATATGTTTGCAAGTCCTAACAACATTGACAAATTTGAAGCCATTTAAAAGATGAACATGCAATAATACACTAACCCACAAAAACAAGGCCAAAATTAGCACAAAAACTACATCTAATATGGTTTTTGAATTAATCATTATGCGCATTGAATGGAAATAATTTCTTAAAGAAACTGATTTTTTATAGAGGAAAAAAGCTAATACAAACTTAGTAAAAACTGAAGATTGCATTTGTTTGTGTCCACGAAAAAGAGAAGTAATCAAGTGGTACTTCTGATCAGAAGAATAATGAAGCATTTGCGGACTAAATATTGCTCAGTTGCATAGCATGAGAAAAAGAATGGAAGTAGACAAAGGCCTATTAGCATCCACAAACAGAAGACATGCCATACTCACAATTTCACTAGACGTGAATTCATAAGAACACTTCGCCTTCCATTCATGACATGGCCTGCCACTCGACTTCAAGTAGCAAATCACCCTCCACGTACATTTAGCAGGCCACTCCAAAGATGAACAAGATGAATGCAAGCAAAGTAGAACCACTTCCTTTTCTTAAATGGATTAGCCAAAATTAGCATGAAATCATTGATCAAATTTTTAAAATCATATAAAGATTGGTATGTTTACTTATCTCAAATTAATGTGATATGAAACTCTAAATTTAATTGAGACTCAACCAAATCATACACCGCGAAAATTATCAAAGACTACAAAATATTAGCTCTCAACCAATTGCGTGTGAGCTCCAAAATTCATGCTCGGCTCTCTAAGAGAGTTTATGGTTTCGAAATAAATTTTCAGAAGACAAGTTTGACTTTAGATGATACACTATCAAATAACTTCACTCTCGTTATGAGAATATTTGATGATTTTTTTCCTTTTTGGTGCGAGGTCCTATAGTTAATCATCTTTTCAGGGGTTGAGAAATTTTTTTAATTATTATTATTAAGGTTAGTTGTAAGTTGTTAAGTGCTTAACATATAATAGCAATAATTTGATTTTGCATTAAGAAAATTATCAACTTCCAACTGGAGCAGATGATGAGATAAACAATAATGAACCTAATCAAGATCTTATACTTCCACTATCCTAAATATAAGTGTTACACCTCGGGTATACAACTCGACAACACATTTCATGATGAATAATATATAACTCGTTTTATATTCACACATGAAAAGATTATGTACAAACAATAGCTCAAACGAACAAAGAAATATAAATTTTATTTCATTTCATAAATAAGGTTCAACAACTGATACAACCGAAGAGAAACAAGAAAATAATTGAAAAGAAACCGAAGCATTAATGGAAAACTGCCCAAAATCAAAAAGAGAAATACAAGAACTTATACAAATATTGAGAATACATAAAAGTAAATCTAAATTGAAATATCTACTCTTGTAGAGATGGTCCTCTAAGCGATTGGGTGAAACTTGGTATACAAAAGATCAACCAGTGAGTTTGACAAATCAAACTCAATAAATAATCACTATTTGTTAAAGCATAAACGACAAGAAACTGGACATACAGTATAACCAACGGAACATGTCGATATTGTACATATACTAACAAAATTTGCAATAAAAGATGTCAATTGCTTATGATCATGAATATACATGCCTTGAACTTATGCGCTGTACATAAATATTTACATGTCACAAATATCAAGTATTCTTATGCACACACGATTTGTCAGTTCTTTAGCACTATTGATAATCTTTAAATATACAAGTGTCATATAGATATATGATTATATTTATATATAGTCGATTTTCAATGACACCCCGAAATAAAGAAAGACAGAGATCAATCCCATGAAAATATAATGATTTCACTGATGTTCGTTGATCAAGTTAGCCATAACAAAGGTTTAATACGCCATAATAATATCATAAGACAGTGCATATTTCACGCACTACAATCAAACCATAGGAGTATAACGTATAATATATCCACCAGCATTTATACACCATTATAAAATGCCATAAAAAATTTAATGCAAATACTATTAAGAAGTAAACAATAATTGGAAGCACAAGATAACTAATTAAACAGAAATCTATGAAAAAATAAAGCAAAACAAATTATAAATATAAAACAAAATCTACTGATAATATATTAACAAAATTCAAATGTTATGACTGGCAAACCTAAAAATAATTAAGAAATTAATACAAGCAGTAAGAATAATGCCCCTGATGAAGAAAAGTACATTTATCCTCTAATAAGCTACTTACTTCAAGAAGAGCAATACAAAACTTCTAATCTATTTAAGTTTCATTTGATGTCGGTAAAGGTATACTTGAATGTTCTACACCCAAAGTACATTGTCATAATAATACATTAGGAATTATTATTATTATTATTATTATTATTATTATTATTATTATTATTATAAAACATTTATATGTTTTTAATCATTATCATTACACTATTTTAAGGAAACAACCATTTAATCAAAATTTATCTATAACCTCATATATCATGAGTCAAATAATTAAAAAGAAAAATAATATAGAGATGCATGCAAATAAGAGGCTATAAATAAAATAATAGAATTGCATAGAGGAAGAAAGGAGATCAAGAGCTTTACAATAGCTTCATCGGTCAATGGAGGATGGAGAACGCTCGACAACGGAGGAGGCTCGATGGCTATTGTAAAAGAGCAAGGAAGAAAAAGTGATCCAATCATCTATCTTCAATTATAGGTCAATAGAGAGCGGGGCGGGAGGGACAAAGAGTTCTACAAAGATTAATGACTTGTGTAGGGGGTCTGCAAAGCCTGAAGCCTTATAATAAGAGCAAGGTTCGCAAAAGAGCAAGATTTACGAAACCTGATTTGGAAAGCGGCAACAACAAAATCACATGAATAAAAAGAAAGGGTCACGCTATTGAAAATTTTGGGAAGGCAGTGATTAGAAAAAGAGATTCGCACTCGGTTCTATTGTGGAAATCTTTTGCTAAGTTTGCACACAATATTACAAAGGACCTAGGTTTAAGTTCTTACAATAAGACTCAAGTTTACTTAAAAGAAATAGTCAACCCAACCTGATCATAGAATCCTTAACAACTACGTATTGTGTTGTCCAAGATGATCATGTAGACCTAAGGTGAATGCTTGTTTGAGGGGACAAGCCTAAGTACATTTCAACTAACATAAATCTTTGTCATCTATCAACCACACTTTTTTTATTCACTGTTCAGGGGGTTTTAAGTCATTAACAAATATCGGGCTTTAGTCATGATTGCAAATTAATGACGACATCTTACGGTGATAAATATAGCTTGCAAATTTCTTAAAATTTCATATCTCAGCATGTTTATAAACCCAAAATGATTCTCTTTGAAATTTAGGGGCATTTGAAAATAAAGATCTTATTTTCTATCACAAGTTAACCTTGAAGTATTTGATAATTTCATTTTTTCATTTTAAACCTTGCCAACTTTGATTACTTGCTTGCAGAGGATTGGATACTTGATTTTCATATGATTTGAAATTGTTTGAATATTCATTATATTACATATCTTATAAAAATGGATCCAATTGAACACAAATTGACTATTTTCTTATGAGAAGAAGAGATCGTCGAGATTGTATGGATTATAAGGTCATTCCAAGTGAGAATTTAAGTACCCAACATCGATTATTAGTTCTAAATTTTAAACCGATGAGTTGTAAAATAAAGAATACTAGAATTCATCATAGTAGAATTAGATTGTGATATCTAAAAGACACAAATAAAATTATTTTTATGAGTAAAATTCAAGATTTAAAAATTTGGGATGTTCATGAAGAAGCTAATGCTATGTGAAAAAAAGTAACAAATATTATTAAACAAGTGACAAAAGATGTACTTGGAGAATCAAAATAAAAAGTTTCTACAAATAAAAATAATTAGTGGTGGAATAATAATGTAGAAAAAATAAAATATAAGAAGTTATGTTATAAAAATTAGTTTAAATGTAAAAGCTTAGAGAAATGAGAAAAAATAAAATGATTTGCAGGGAGTTTAAAAGAACAATCTATGACGCTTAAAATTATGCTTTTCGTGATCTTTATAACAGATTAGATACTAAGGAGGGTGAAAAATATATGTATAAACTAGCCAAACAAAGAGAAAAAAGTAAACATTTAACTCAAGTAAAGTGCATTAAAAATGAAAATAAAAAATTATTTTTCTTAGAAACAAATATTCAACAAAGGTGTGAGTTATTTTGAAAAACTTTTTAATGAAGTTCCTGAAAATACGATCAACCTTAGTGATCTTAATATCGTTAATAGTAATAAAATGTTTTATTTTTACCGTCGCATTAGTAAAAAAGTAGTTGAGGAGGCTTTAAAGAAAATCAAGGGTGGAAAGTCTATAGGACCTGATGATATTCCAATTGAAGTGTGGAAATATTTAGAAGATTTGGGAGTTTCTTAGCTTGCTAAACTTTTTAATATTATTTTAAAAACTAAAAAGATGCCTGAGGAGTCGAGAAAGAGTATTTTGGTCCCCATTTTTACGAATAAAGGGGATGCACAAGAGTGTGCAAATTATAGAGGAATTAAATTAATGTGTCATACTTTAAAATTATGCGAGAGGGTAATTAAACATAGGTTAAGACGTATAACAAAAATTTCTCATAATCAATTTGGTTTTATTCGGGCAGGTCTACCATGGAAGCTATACATTTATTGAGAGGTCTGATGAAGAAGTACAGAGATGATAAGGAGGATCTACATTTGATTTTTATTGATCCTGAAAAAGCTTACGATAAGGTTCTAAGAGATATCCTTTGGAGAGTTCTTGAGAAGAAAGGTGTTGATATAACTTATATTCAAGTCATTAAAGATATTTTTACTAGAGTTGTTACTTGTGTTCAAACAGAAGGATGATTGACCAAATAATTTCCTATTTCTATTGGTTTACATCGGGGATCAGCTTTAAGCCCATATCTTTTTGCTTTAGTTATGGATGATCTTACTGAACATTTACAAGAGGATGTACCTTGGTGTATGTTTTTTACTGATGATATCCTTCTCGTGGATAAGACGAAAAAAAACTTAGGAAAAACTTGAATTATGGAGGTCTACATTGGAGTCTAAAGGTCTTCGTTTGAGTAGAACTAAAATTGGATACATGGAATGTAAATTTAGTAATAGTAGCTCTAATGATAAAAGTGTAACTTTGGGTGATCAAATTATTAAAAGGTGTGAACAATTTATATATCTCGGGTCTATTGTTCACAGCGATGGTGATATAGATGGGGATGTTAATAATAGAATCCAAGTTGGTTGGTTGAAGTGGAGGAATGCTTCGAGCCTATTGTGTGATAGAAAAGTACCACTTAGACTGAAAGGAAAATTTTATAAAATGGTGGTGAGACCTGCAATGTTCTATGGTGCTGAATGTCGGCCTTTAAAAGAGAAGCAAAATACTAGTTAACTGTTGCCGAAATGAGAATGATTAGGTGGATGAGTGGCTTTACACTTAGAGACAAAATGTGAAATGAATATATCCGTGATGCGGTTGGTGTAGCTCCAGTGACGGACAAAAATAGAGAGAGTCGCCTTAGATTGTTTAGTCACATTAAACGTTGACCATCTGATGATCCGATTAGGAGAGTAGATGTTTTAGATTCGACTTATGTTAAGAAAGGCAGATGTAGACCAACGAAAACTTGGGCTTATTGTATAAAAAATGATCTTAATTTATTAAAATTAAATGAAAATATGTAAATAGGATGCAAAGGAGAAAAAATTATTCATGTAGCCGACCACACATAGTAGGATTAAGGCTTTGTTTTGTTGTTGTATTCATTATATTACAATTCTAACAAACTCTATCATCATAGGTAATAGATCAAGTGCATAGTTTGCGCTTGTTATTGCATTTTGTAAGTACAACAGCAAGGAGAGTTTTGTTTTAGAATGAACTTACTTCATAAAAAATTCTGAAGATCACGTGCAAGTAAAGATAAAAGTACATTTTATAGGTTTTATTATTGAAATTTTGAATTATTATAGGTTTAGATATTTAGCAAATTTACAGTCGAGCCTAACCATCATGTCAAGAAAAGAACTCATATTCACATGCAAATCCGTTTGAAAAGATTGGCATTTTTGTATAAGTTAGAATCTTTAATGTAAGTTAGGATTTCATACGCTCATTTTCATATATTTCTATTTTACTTCGGTGGAATTAATTCACCTCTTATATAGAGAAGCATCAAGCTATTCTTCTTCACCATTTGAATCTAAGTTCAAAGGGAATTATAAGATTATGAGTATTCTATGAGAGGCGGGGAGATTTTTGTTCTTGCCCTTAGGCAATATTTTTTGAAACTACTTTGCAAGTCATATATTATGGTCATTTTATATTTAATGTTCCTTGAAAGATATTATTTTACTTATTCATTTTTGTTCTTGATTTGCATTTTGTTCTTTAAATTAGTCATATTTTTACATAAAATGTTCTTTCAAATTGTTCCTTGTAAGTTTGTCCTGTTTAAATTTTTGCAACAATTTAATGTCTCTACCCGATATAAAAGTATTCATGGGAAATATTGGGCCTATCCATGATGTCAAAAGAAAGAAAGACAGAAATAATAATAATAATAGTCGGTGTCTTGAGACATCACGACCAGCTCTTCTATGCCACCATCTCAAAAAAAAGTGTGCACGCTTGCACAAGATTAGCATTGTCGAATTTCCCCATTGCATTGAAATGACATGTAAAAGAACTTATACCATGCTAAAAAAATTGCACAGCTTTCCCACTAAATTGTGAGTAACGCAAGTGACATTTCGCCATCTTGCTAAAAAAACCGCACACCGATTAAACTCATCACACCAAACAAGTAATAACTAAAATTTTTTGGAGTTCTTATAAGATCGTATTTTTTATAACTGTACACACGAGGTGATTTTCGATGAGGGTTGATCGCAAAATCGACAAGTTTTGCAACAAAGAGATCTGATAAAACATACTATTTTTTTCATCCATTTTCTTTTCCTTATCTTTTCTATTTTCTTTTCTCTCTTCTATTTTCTATATCCGTTTTTTTTAAAGAGATATAAAGTGAGCTAGACATACAAAAAAAATGGAAGGAGATAAAAGAGAAAGGAATAGAGAGGTTGAGGGTGTAGGCGACATTGGTAGTCGGTATTTGAGGATTTTGCAAATTCATCATAGTTATAAGAGAATAGGTGATGCTTTGTGATGAAAAAAGAGGCAAAGCAATCATTACAATTGGAGACTGTGGTGAGATGGAGAGGCTTAGCAATTGTATTGGCGGGAAGTCAGCACGATGTGTCAGCATGGGATCAACAAATGGAAAGTAGTAGGGTTGGGATTGTGAGGTCATTGATGTTGCGTTGGCATCGATAGAGAACTATGTTCAAATCGATAACAAGTGAGTGTCGATGAAGTCGTTGGTGAGAGGAATCAAAAGTTGTCGTGGGGAGTTACTGAGACGGAGCTGGCTGAAACTAAGATTTAGAAAGGCAAAATTAACAAATGAGGCGTTTTGCCATAGCAAGGCGAGATGTAAGCCTTGAGACAGATTGAGGCTTAATGCCACAGACAAACTTCTTTAAATTTATCGTGCGGCTTTAGCACTCTCCCTTAGTACTAAATCAGCCAAACACTTGCAATGCTTGGACTTGCAAGCACTAAAAATGGAAGTAGGGAAAAAGTAATGAAGAAATGAACAATTCACTAAGAAATGAAAAATTACACATGGTTGCTTAGAAACCTTGGATGGATACAAATGAGGGACAGAAACATCTATTTATAGTTCTTGCTCAAGCCTTAGGAACTTTCTAGATTATATTAGAAAAGACTAACTTCTAGATAACTCTACATTGCTCATATATATATATATACATGATCCTAGATCTTTCTAGACTCTCCCTGAATTCTCCTTCAAGCTTTTTCCTTCCAACATTCTTCGGAATGTGGTGTATCCTTCCAGAGTCTCTTAGATTATCCTCCTTCTCTCTAGTTTTCTCTAGAATATTCTTTCTTATGGCAAAAAGGATGTGGCTCACCCTTTCTTGAAATAGAAGTGTGTGACACTCCCCCATGCAAGCTCACCATTGTCCTCATTGCGCCTTCCACCTGATACCATCGATTCTTTCCCTTTCCACGTGTTTTCATGTCTCATTTTCTTGTCTACCCACTTCTTCATTTTTCTTGCAACCTTATGTAATGTGGCTGGAGCTAACTCCGTTTGCTCGTGCCAGAATTTGGCAAATTTGAAGACTGTTGGGCTTTTACTCTCATAGCTGGTTCTAGGGAAGAGGGGTGCCATGCGGTAAGGTTTCATGGTTAGCAACTCAGTACCTGACTCCAGTTTAGTTTGATGGTTCATCTTCTTTCTTAGTGGTAGCGCCTTTGGTAACTCACTTTTATACTTATCGATTACTGTTGCTACCTCCCTTGCTCTATCTTCCTGAGTCTTTGGTTCTTCATTATGAAGAATAGTTAAGTAGCTTCTTCTCTACTCTTGTCTGATGCCCTTCGTGAATTGGATGGCTGATAACATCTCTTGCTTGCTAGTCCTTATTGTTGGTACTAAGCAAACTTGATTGTCTTTCATAATACACATGCTATTGGAGAAAGGTATTGGCAATGCTCTTGCTTGATCCAAGAAGTCTAGCCCTATAACAATTTTAAAATCATCCATTGGAATGACAGAGAAGTTTAATGTACTTATCAAGCTTCAATATTGGCATTTACTCCTCTAGTTACACCATAGATTGGACTTACTGCTGAATTGACTACCTTGAGCCTCCTCCTTTTGTTATTTGCAGACCCAACTATTTTGCTGCTTCGACGGAGATGAAGTTATGAGAAGCACTTATGTCCACCATTACTCTATTGGCCTTCCCACCTATTACCATCTCCACAAAGATTAACCCGTCTGCTCTGAATTTTGTTGAAGCTTGCATCCCATTCAGCAGTTGCATAGATCGTACTTATGCACATATTACTTCCTCTTGCTTCTTCTTCTTCATGATGACTCGCTAGTAGAGCGTTTAAAGCTTTTTTCTGAAGACAATCCCTTACCCAATGGGTTTCTCCACAATGGAAAAAGTTGTTATGTGGTTTAGCTTTGTTGTTATTAAGCTTCTCTGTCTTTGCCCTTGGATGAGGTTGATTCTTGGAGGGTTTCTTCCTTATGTTGGTTTAGTCTCCCCACTTTTATCATAGGTTTTCTTCTTGTCTTTGGGCTTTGTGGACTCTTTTGAGTAGCCAGTTAAGCATTTAGCAAACATAATAGCAGTAGCAAGGTCTTGCACTCCGCACCTCCTAAGCTCCATCTTCACCCACTATTAGAGTCCATCCGTGATGTTAAAGAGAGCATCATTGTCAGACATATCAGATATTTCAAAAACCAAACTAGTGAACTCCTTAATATATGCTCGAATCAATCCCGTTTGCTTAAGCCTTTGCAACCGGGCCTAGCCTCATCCTTTGCATTCTCATGATAGAATTATCTCTTAAGCTCTTTCTTGAAGTCATCGAAAGTGGATATGGTGCACATACATTTCTCTTGTAACGTCGGAGAGATAAAGAGTTGTAAATTGAATTTTTGCGTCTTTCTTCGTAATACCCATGGCTCCAAAATATTGCTCAAGTCCCTATAAGAAGTTGTATACTTCTTTCGCGTTGTGAGCTCATCCAAAACTCTTTGGCTTTAGTACTTTAATGCGCTTGGCTTCGAAAGTATGATGGTGGATGTCGTTAGTGCTCTCTTGCATAGCAATGTCTCCACGAATATTCTCCAAGTTGGTATGCATGTTGCTCATCTCTTTCTCGTGAGATCAGAGCTCCCCCATTACGTCCTCCCACATCTTCTCCATTTGTTCTTTTAAGAATTCCTCCAGTTGAAGCATCGTACCTTTGATTGTCGAATGGATGTTGATGTCCTCCTCAAGTCTATCCATTTTTTTGTAAATATCTTCTATCTGAGCCTCCATGCCATTCATTGTCTTGTCCACTCGAGCAAGGCACGTATCAAAGCCATGCATAATCTCCTTAGACCTCTCATGTGGTTTAGATGCAGTTGGATCTTGTTGCTACCAATGACCTCGCCCTTGTTGAGATGATTCCACATTAGTGGCTTCAGACTCCCTAATGTGTTCTTTGATGTTTCTTGTCATATGTCCAAATTTTAACTCTGATACCAACTGTCACAGACAAACTTCTCTTAAGTCTCCCGTGCGACTTTAGTACTTTTCCTTAGTACTAAATCAGCCAAAATCTTGCAACACTTGGACTTGTAAGCACTAAAAACTCTCTAGGAAGAATTATGGAGAAATTATTGAAGAAATGAACAATTCACTAAGGAATGAAAGATTACACTTGGTTGCTTAGAAACCTTAAATCGATACAAATGAGGGGCAGAGACTTCCATTTATAGTCCTCTCGTAAGCCTTAGGAACTTTCTAAAATTACATAGAAAATACTAACTTTAAATAGTTCAACATTGCACTTTTATATATATTGCACGATCCAAGATATTTCTAGGTTATCCTTAAGTTATTCTTGAAGCTTTTCACTTCCAACATTCTCTTGAATGTTGTGGATTCTTTTAGAGTCGCTTGGATTATTCTCCTTCTCTCTAGTTTTCTCTAGAATATTATTACTTATGGTAAAAAAGACGTGACTCGCTCTTTCTTGAAATGGAGGCACGTGACATTAAGCCTCGAAACCTTAAAAATAAAAATATCGTAAAAATAAAAATAATCCATGATGTGACAAAAAATCAACAACATACTTTATTCATTATCATAAATGAAAAGACCACAAAAAAGGAATCCTCTATTTTAAATAATTCAAAGTGAAATTAAGAAACTTGTTAGAACATGTATTCAAACTGTGTTCAAATCTTGTTCAAAACATAATCAATTATGGTGCGTAACATATGCTCTAATCTTATTTGAAACATGATTTATTAATAAAGTGCCTGAATCATATTTAAATTATGTTTGAACCAATTCGTTCATAGTTCGATCATGGTTCGAATAATGTTTGTTTATGATTCAAACTAAATTCAAACATATGTTCTAAAAAAGATGAAGTTGCACATACTCGTACACATATTCTAAAATATTATTTGAGCAAGCCTCAGATTAAAATGGCGTAAGCGTCATTGGGGACTATGGAGCACAACCTTCAGGCCTTTTTCTTGAGCCTCATGTCAAAGCACAACATGAGGTGCAAGCCTCACACGTTGCTTTAAACCATGACAAAAATAGAGAGATTGGGTTATTGAAGAAGGAACCAACAACTAGGGGTCTTGCCGGTTTGAGAAGTTTTAGATTACGAGTTATCAACAACAATTGACGACACTATGATCCAAACTTGAGCAATGTTGCATCTGTTGTCCAATGTTTTCATTACTCTTACTACGCTTGCTCCTGTCAAGTTGCACAACAAACATCGAGATCAAGAAAATATATAAAAAAAAAAATTGAAAATTAATGGTTGATTGATATAGGTACAACCTTTACACCAATACTGAACCCAATTACTTATAATCATTGAAGAATTTAATATATCACTATCAAAAAAGAAAAGGTAGATTTCATGAAACTTGATAAAATGCAAATTGACATAACGTAACATAGGCAGTAGGTAACAACATAATAGTTAATCTTCGAAAATTTTAAAAGATTGTTCTCCTCTTACGAACTCAAATGGGGAGAATAAAATGAAAAGTCTCAAAAATGATGAAGAGCGACAAGATATGGCAGGGGGATTATGGGAAGAAGAAGACTAGGATTAAAAATTGAGAGTGAAAAAGAACAGCTGATATTGAGAAAAATACATAAGGTTGCATGTATTGTAAAGAAAGTAACATCAATTTGTGATGCCCTAGCTCCAAGGCTACTTAAATCAAGTGCAAGGCCAAGCATAAAGTCTGCAAAGGCATGAGATTGTAGCATTGATTATAGAAAATGAGGCGTTAAATGATTTTTTCCATAAAAGAGGAGCTATATAGAGAGTATAACTAATCAAGGCCAATTTGATTTCTTACAGTTCGTTAGACTAATTGCTATAAAAAATTTTTTGATCAACAAATTCATACTTTAGTCATGTAATAGTTGGGGTACTTCAAAAGCATCCCTTCATGGATCTCTCATGTTACTTATTATTCTACAAGTTCTTCCAGAGTAACCTGACAAACGAAATAAATGGGTAATAAAGTTGTCAAAACTTGTGATCCAAAATACACTCTAATAACTCAGTCAGACTTTTTTTGAATTAACAATGGTTTAACTTAAATCATAAGGGAAACATCCTGCATGCAACACCCTAAGAGAAAAATGTGAAAATTATCAAGCACTCTTAGAAGTATAAGAGGAAGAGTTAAATTAAAAAATTATGCTAACTCTTTAAAGCACTTCAAAATGACCAATAGAGTGGGATCAAAACTTCCCACTCTTGTTGAATCTTGCTACTCAACAGATACAGGACATTTGAAATCTCAAACTAAATCTCATAGTGCGTAGAGACAAAATATCTTTCGTAATGCTCTTGAACTGAATGAAAATTATTTTGGAATAAAATAGATCTTCTTAGTTGTCACAACCCGACCCGAGGGCTTGGAATTTCCAAAGAGGGAACGGACAGTCAGATAATGAAATTAATTTTTTTTTTATTTTATTTTCTATTACTACAATCCAAATAAATAAAACAGAGCCACCAAAAAAATTAGTTTAATTTAACAAATAATAAATTCACCTTTTCATTTGTTGACATCATCGTTTGTACATATACTCTCATCTATTACTCATCTCAGTTCAAAAGCTTAAAAATAATATAATGAATTATCTAAAATAACCAAGTTAAGCAATTACACTATTAAACTATAGTAACTCAAGGAAAGGAGATAATATGTATGTTAGTCTTTTCTTTTCTATTTCGTTATAGAAAATTATATAATAATATAAATAATGTATTTATGACATTTGTTTATGGAAATAATCTATAATTTCTATATGCATTCATGCTTGTTTTACTTTTCAAGGTTCAACCTTTTAAATTTTAGTATACTCTCTACACTTAAATTATACATCTGTCTCAAGAGTACTGTTTTAACAAAACCTACATACCACTAGCCGATATGTACCCCATCGGTATAGTGGGGCACAAAACATATCTACTATTATATGAGGTGGAAAAGTATATAGTCACCCCTGATCGATATTCTCTCGTCGACACAATTATTCGTGATCTAAATTTCACGATTGTCTAAGAAGACAGAAAAACAACTATGAGAGTTGGTACATTCATATTATCAACCAGTGTTATAAATGAGTGAACTTATCCTAACATGCCCATATAAGCATTCATGCAAACAATATTTTTATTTTTATAGTACATATTATTTTCTTATGAGACACTTTGTATTTATCTACTACTAAATAAATGCATCTCTACTAGAATTTAAAAATCATTTAATAATCTAATATATCCTAGAAAAAACAATTGCACCATTATTTTGGCAAAAAAGTTAACATGCATACAGAATAATATGAAGAATTAGTTATAATCTAAATCTTAATGTTATATATCATAGATGTGAAAAAATTGAAATCAGGAATATATACATTTAGAAAAAGAAATATTACTGAAATTTAGAAATATAATTACAGACACTAAACTTAGATAATTTTCTTGCTTTTAACTTTTGCCACCTTAAATTAACACCTATATTAATATTATTTAAAAATTTTAATTTTATTATAATTAACTTCTTTTGAATAATTAAATTTATCAACAAATATAGTATTCTTATTAATTTATTTCATTTGATATTATACTATAATATTATATTTGATTCATTTTTCCTCAACATAAAAAATATAAGTAATTAAATTAAAATAATTACTAATTATATCACTTATGCAATATTTTGCATTTTTTGTCTTACTATAATAGTTAGATTTTATCAATTAATATTTTTTAACTCTAATAATTTGATATGTGAATATTAGCTTCTAAAAATCAAGTCTTAATTATTATTCTAAAATTCTTCTAAAATTCATCATAATTATTAATCATTTTTTAATATATATACAACATTCCATTAGAATTTTAATTTACATTCAAAATTCTCAAATCTCTTCATTTCACTTTACATGTTTTATAATATTATCTCTTCATATTTTTAATCTCTCATTAATCATAGTTAATAACTTAATTTATCAATATTCTTACTATTATTATTAGTTCAAATATTAATGTTTTTAACGTTACTTTATTTATTTTTAATTATTTACATTCAAGAAGACTAGGCTAATAATTATTAAATCAATACACAATTTAAAATCTCACCTTTAAATTTTGTTTGACGATTGAGTGGATGAATTCCCTCTTCCTCCCAAAAATTCTAAGGAAAATCAAACTTTAGCCATTGCTTATATATAAACTATTATATAAATATATAATTTATAAGATCTAAATATTTACTATAATCAATTTAGCATCAACACTTCTAGAAAAGCATTGTATCTGTATCGTACATGTATCACACACAAACATGTTTTTGGCATGACCCAACACATTTTCGATATTGCAAAAAGTGTAGGAAACTGGGACACAAACACTACATTACACGACATAGGACAGAGACAGACACGTATAGGATATAGACACAACATTGACATTTGTCGAGCATGGTATAAGTGTCTGATTTAAAAAATATTTTTAATAAATAGGGCATGCATGTCCTAAATTAATGAATTAAAAACATCTAAAAAATATTTTTAAGATTAAAATAAAATAAAAAAATTTATACAAAATTTACGGATGATTTATATACAGACACACCACTCAATATTTATGTATTTACATATTTAGCACATAAATTTCAATTTTTACATATACGTCACCTTAATATCTATGAAAAAAGTGTATTTCACTTTTTAAAACTAAAAATGTGGTACGTCAGATGTGATATGAATGATTTGGGTGGCATAAATGTAAAAATAAAAAAGGTGTTAGATTTGTAAATATATAAGAATTCAGTGTCAAAGAAGTCGATCATTTTATTTCTTTTAATAAATAGTTGATTAATAGGACCAAAATTTTGATATAATACAAAATAAGATATTTTTATGTCACAAAATAAATAATTATTTATAGATATCTTAGTTTTTGAAAATTAATGTTGTTAAATTTCTTATTTTCTCTTCTATATTATTCTTAATATATTTGTAAATTTAATTTTTATATATCTTTTAATATTTTTATTATAAAGGTGTATCTGATGCATGTCCGTCTCCTACATTTTTAATAACAGAGGTGTCTCAAGTTCATGCAGTGTTTGTGTCCCCGTGTTCGTATCCGTACGACACAGGTGTCCGTGCTTCATAGACTGTAACTCACACTTCCAAACTTAATCTTGTACACCAATAACTCATGCCCTGTCCCATGCTCAGCTTCTCATACAAGGCTGACACTCAGCTTCATTTTGTGAGTCTAATGCCCTTAATCCATTCCAAAATTGTGTCGCCTGCTCAATTGTGTTTGAGCGTACTTTTGTCGCTGAAATGTAAACACCTCCTTCCTCGACTTCTACCCTACACATGAGGCCACGCGAGGACTTCGTGTCTTGATTCGTTCGACTTTTGACATTCAAGTGTCGTTGCCTTTGGGTTCGATCAATTTGTTTGATACTCGTTCCTAAGACTCCTAGCTCAATCTTGTATGTCACCATGCTTGGTCACAGCTCCGCCTTCTTCTCTTTCTGTTGAATTTGTTCTCTTTAACATTGCTAAAAACTGAGGGTAAGGGTTCTTGCTTCGCTTACTAGCCCTCGTATCCTTTTTAAGGAATGAACTGAAGTCAATTTTGTAACGATAGTACTACAAAACTAGGCATTATATTAGCAAACTGATTAACAAATTGAGATCCTAAGAGTTTGCCAATCTCAAACAAACACAAAAGATATTAATACTTCACATGATTTATCCATACTATTATCATGTGTTCATTGTTAATAATGTTTAAGTTACACGTTTAAAACAAATACGACAAATCATCTAAATTATATTGGATCATGAATAATCAAATATATCATGCCAAAATGGAAGTTTAAAAGTTATAATATGAATAAAAAATAAGGTCGTAATTAATATTAATCTTAATTGAAGTTTAATCTGATTAATTAAACACTTGCAAATAAGAAATAAATATTGGTATATTTATTCATGGATTTCACATGAAATTAGTATTAAAGATTATATTTGACATTGTGGGTGATTAGCTTGTTTCGAAGATAGTAGACATGAGATAAAAAATGCAAGGTATTAAATTTAGATGGTTGTTAATTGTTATGACTTAGGGCAATTTGGATAACTTGCTTAATAACAACCAATAGGGATTACATGATTTTCATGTACTCAAAATTAGAATTGATTTAATCTTAATATGACATCTACTTTAACTTTTTAATTAAATATTTAAATATAAGTCGCATGTGTTGGTTTGAAATTTCTGATATAATTTGATATCTGCTATTAATGTATTCTTATATATAAGCTTTCTTATAAATTATAATGATTCGATTTAACAAATTAATAATAAAGAAAGAATATAAGAGAAATAGTAAACGTTCATATAATAAAGGTTTTACCTATATTAATTACAAATATGAGTAATGATTCATGATAATAATTGTAATAATAATAAATCTCAAAAATTCTTGGGAAGTTAAAGAGAATGTAGAAATCATGGACATTTTTGGCTTAATTTAGTATTGAAGTGAGAGGAAGTGGTTAAGAATGTAAAGCTGAGTTCTTTAAAAGTCAAGACCTTGAATGATTTTAGAGGTGGGTATTACATTTTTAAGTTAATGTATTGTCATCTGCCTTTAAACCTCATACATTTAATCAGTATGCTTTTGATACAAGTTCTTCAAGTATTAATCTGCTATATTATGACAAATTTTCTTACCCTTGATAATTAATTTTAATTTGCGAACTGCTTTATCATGTTATTCTGAAACATACATGGCAGCTTTATCTCATGAACATTTATGCATTAGTTTTTCACCTCAAGAAGAAACTAGATTCTCAAAACATAGCATTTAAATTTTCTAGGATGATGTATAATTATTCGTAGAAAAATATATAGTTCCACATAAAAATTGCATAAGGAAGATGCAAATGAAATGATGTATATGAGAAAGCCTACACATATATTGACTTAAGTAGTTCGTTCCTTTGTGATATTCATTGGAGAGGCCAATGTATCCACGAACGTTAATGACCTTCCTTCCACCTTAAACAATAGTGAAAATTAGATCCATGTTTCGTTGTGTTGATGAATGATGTATCGGGTAGAGGTGAATTAATGTTTTTCACCCTATACAATAGTAAACTTGTTCTATGCCCCGCAATACTGATAGGGTCGGTATAGGCCAGTGATGAGTTAAATTATTTTTGGACGATGCTCCTAAGATGTATGTATTAATATTAAGAAAGAAAAAAATGAGTAAGATATAATAAATTCATTGGACACACAAATGAAAAGATAAACATCATGATCACATCATCATGTATTGTTTTAAAGGTTTAACAATATCTACAGTCATATTTTGTCATTCATATGTTGAACACATGATATGATCTCTTTTATAGTTTAAATTAATAACTAGCATGTATGATGTTTCTTTATCTTGAGCTAATATCATAAAAATATAATTATAACACTGGGTTAACAACTCGTTATATCGCTTTTGATTCATCTCATTTTTTAAAGCTATATAAGTGTTTAATATGATTATGTCGGCGGTGCGTGTAGCGAAGAAGTACAAACCTTGTGAAATTGGTCTCGAGTTCGAGGAGAAGTCGGACCAGATGTTTGGGGGGTGTTGTCGCAACAGGAAAATATGCATGCACTCCAAGTGAGATAGGGTTTGTGGTAGCCATGAGAATGTGATCGTCAACCTATCAGGTGATTCACCGATCTCCACAGCCCGGAACTCCCCGAAATCAAGTCCATCAACTGTTCTAAACGTTTTCGTGTAGAAGGTAGAAAAAGAGCAGGTTTGTTTATCTAAAAAACCAGATATCACATTTGTAGGTACTGATACGCCTAAAAATATATATTTATATATATATATATATATATATATATATATATATATATATAGGCTTATTTTTAATGATATTGAACTTTAAAGAAAGATATATTGCATGTTTTTTATTTCAAGTACAAGAAATTGAGTTTTGGAAAAATGAAGCAAAAACAATGCAATTTGGTGCCAAAACGAGCAAGATATAACAGTTTAGAGTGAAACGGAGCCGAAATGGGGCGAAACAGATCTAAACGGTGGAGTTGCCTGCAGGGTGGCGCCAATGGCGCCAAAACTGGCGCCTAAAGCCCCAAAATCCAAAGAGCAGACGCCAATAGCATCGGATTTCAGCTCTAAAAGCGTCAGAAACGGCTATTCCTCCAAATGCATTGAATTCGAACAAATTTTGAAAGGATGTTTAAGGAAACCCTTGGAAATTCGTCCCTACATTATAAAATAGTGATTTTATGACAGAAAAAGTGTGTGTTGGGAGAACAAGGAGGAATGTTTAGAGATCTTAGAATAAGAGTAGAAAAGTAGATTTCTACTTTTTCTAGAGCGATTGGAGAGAGAATTTTGAGAGAATCTGTAAGGAATTGTAGAAGCATTGCATGGATTAACGGAAGACTTTTGTGGTAGAAATCTTCATATTTCTTTCAAGGAGAAAAAACTAAGTTTCTTCGTGTTTTATCTTCGTGTTTTGTGAGTAGTTTTCTTACTATTTCTTCTTGTTAGGAAGTAGTGACATGAGAAGATTATGTCGTTGTTTTCATTTTACTTCTTTTTTGCAATGAGTCGGACTCATGTTTAGAATTTTAGGATGCATGTTAGAAAAAAATTTAATTATAAATGTGATGATTTTTACTTAGAACTTCATTTACGTTGAAATTAGTCTTGTTGTAATATTAAAATTTATTGTGAAACATACGATCCGAGAGGGCTATGCTTTCTACAACTAAGTAAGAATCTCGTTTGATTTTATGGATGAGAAAGTAGTCCATGAGTTGAGTGCAAATAAATAGGGAAATAAACTTTGTTAGGCATAAAATTGGAGATTTTAGGTGACTGACTAAAATCTCTAATTTAGTCCAGGTGTTTGGAAACTAAAGCGAGATGTTAGCCCTCAAACGAAGGAAACGTAGGAACTTTGGAGTGAGAGCTAGTAACTTCCGAGCCTAACCGTTGATTTAGGGACCAAACTCTAGATTAGCCAAAGTTCTTTTTTGCTCGTAAAGAGAAGAGAAAATAGGATTGCTTCTATTTTACACATATAATATTTATTGTATCTCATTCATATACATTATCCAATTCACTACATAAGAATAGTAATTTTTAACATCTCAAAATTCTCCAAGCCAATTCATCCAGAAAGGATTATCTTTAGAATTAATATTTTCACTGAGAGTAGTTTTTTGTTGTTTTAAACTTAAGACTTATCTTTAGGAGTGCTTGTTAGGAAAATCACTTAAATCGTCCTTCCAAACTAAAGATTGATAGTAGTAGACTAGAATTAGTCAAAGGGATCTCTTTCCTCGCTTCTCTGTGGGAATGATACTAGGGTTTCTTAAAAAAAGTCTTATATTACTTGAAACGATACGTGCACTTGTGTAGTGTAGAACCCTACAGTGTGTGAACTATTTTCTATATTTTATAACATTTCGATTTTGCATACAAGCCGCTAAATATAAATTGGGTCAAGTTTTTTGTCATATTTCGGAAGATAAATTACTACGTAATTGCGGATCGAGTCAATTTTTTTGCGTTGTTGCCGGGAAAGCTTTTGTAAGAACTTTAGGAAAGTTTTAGTTAAAGCTATAAGGCTTAGATTTAGAAATTATAATGTTATTGTATAGTGTGTTTAATTATTGTGTGTTTATTTTAAAAAGAAACCAAAATACCAAAAATATTTTTTATATCTGTCTTATTAGTTAAGTCTTTAGATTTGTATGCATAAATCAGGAGCCGCAAACCATGGATTACACGACTCAGATTTAGAGAACTTTTGTGAGGATGGTGATTCAGAAAAGACTTCATGAAATTAATGTAGAAATGACGGATCGACAAAATAATGAATATTCATATTTGGATTATAATGCTAGACAAGGAACCTCAATTATTCAGAAAAATTTATTTGGACAATTGATCAAGATTATCTCCTTTGAATCTAGCCATGAGATATACAATCCTTATTCCGATTATTACAACCCGGGCTGGGAAAATTATTCAAATTTTAACTGGAATAATAATATTGTAGCAGAAAACTAATTTTGGGAAGATAATCAATTTAATCAGATACGTAATTGGCATAATCATGACGACTTTAATGATGAACCTTATAGATTTAACTCCAACCCACATGATGAGAAGAATGAATTACTGTTATAAGAGGTTGTGAATCAAATGCAGAGTCAATTGGAAAGTCAATGGGCGGTGATAAGGAATATAGAAACCCAACTGGGACAGATTATTAATGCAATTAACAGTTACTACCCAGAGATTTTACCCAATAACCCTAAGATAAACCTTGGGGAGAATAATGATGAGCAAGATAAAATTATCGAACTAAGACTTAGAAGAGAATTCAGGGATATGTTTCAAAAGAACTTTGAGTTGAGAAATGAGGATAATGGGATTAAAAGACTAATGGAAGAAATTCTTAAAAAATTAGAAAAACATATTTCTTCAACTAAGATAAATATAAAAAAACCACCCCCACCATTTACTCAATAACAAGGGAAAGAGTTAGAAGATAACTTGAGACAAAAAAGTAACCAAGTAGAATTTGATCGGGAGTCTAAATTATCTAGAAAGAATCCAATCCAAAATTTGGGAGATCTTGAAGTATCTCATAGAAATCCATTTCTTATAAATTTTAAGGATGATAATATGAAAATTAAGAAAATCATTAGAAGAATATTGAATCTAGAAAGAAATATGAGGAACAATGATATGAATCAACCTGAAAATGAAGAGCTGAAAGAAAAAATTACAATTTGAGGATTTTTTAGGAATCCCTGAATCTGAAAAATATTGGGCAGTTGATCAAGGATTAGTTAAATGAAATTTTGATCAATAAGGAATCATTTGTCGGGCTGTGATGTTAAACCAAGTGTTTTATGGGAGACAACCCATAGCTATCAGTGTGATTTGATTTAATATGCTAGAGAGTCATTATTGTTAATGTTGTATTGTGTTTGCTTTAGTGTGGATTAATCAGTTTAATTGATAATTGGTGGATGTTTCGATTGTTAATAGTTTGATTTGACATTTGTGTGACATGAGGGAGGTGATTCATTAACTTCTTATTATGGCTACACTTGTGTATTCTCTTGTAGTAGTTGGATTGATAAGTTCACTACGACTCGAATCTCAACCGGACTTGAGTTTTACAAGAGACATCATGAATTTGAACAGTGACAGTTTCATCTCAATTTTGTTACTTCTTTTCTCTGACTTTATTTTCATTTGATAGGAGTCGCGAACCTATTTGATGAGTAACACATGGATGCTCTTACACTATCATTATAGTTATTAGATGTGCTTAATCAAAAGGATAAATCGATGTCTGAGGTTGGTGTACGTGAACTAATACATCAGGGGTAATCGTATGTATGGGATTATACTCTATAAAATCATTTAAAAGTACTTAATATATCTTTGTTGTGATTCCATTAGAAATTGGATGTAAGGTAGTGAGATGGGATGAGTTAAATGATTAATTAACCTCATTTAGCATGTATGTTGTGTTTGTATTTTATGATTCTTTTTGTGTTACAATTTTATATAAGACTTGAAGAACATTTTTATATTTCAATGTTGAAATTATGCTAGTTATACTTTTATTTAGTTGATTTCATTCTAACAGTTTAGATTTACTTTCTGTTGCATTTGTTGTCTTGATGAATACTTGTAAATCTTTTTTATAAACATTTGTGGTAGATTGACTTTCTGAACTATTTTTTTTCCTGCGTATATTATCTATACTGAATGTTATGTATGTTAAAAGTCAAGCTTGAGGGTAGGAAGAAAAATATATTTTAAAGTTAGTATACTTCCTTTTAGTTTAATATTATTGCAAGCATATTTTAAGCAAGATTTATTTTCCCCTGTAGTCATTCTATCCTGATTATTCATGTATATGAATTTGATAAGATGTTATAGTAGCTAGTAGATTCAGCTTTAAGTTTTCCTTCATTCTACATTTTATAGAATTAACTGCAAAATATTTAATAATTTAAATTTGAGGGGAGAAAGAAAAATAAACTTCAAAGTTAAACTTTATTTGTCCTAAAAAAACTACAACTTGATTTTATTTTGATTTTTATTATGTGGAGTTATTATAAGATTAATAAAATTTCAAGTATAGAAATGCAATAGGAAAACTTAGTAAGGACTTTAGTAAAAAAAATGAAACTAAAGTTAAGATGTTTAGTAAAAAATAATAGAAAAATGATTTTACTATTTATAGTTGGTTAAAGTGGAGGAATGCTTCGGGCTTTTTGTGTGATAGAAAAGTACCGCTTAGACTGAGAGAAAAAAGTTATAAGATGATGGTGAGATCTGCAATGCTCTATGGCGCCGAATGTTGGCCTTTAAAAGAGAAACATAATACTAAGTTAAGTGTTGTTGAGATGAGAATGATTAGGTGGATGAGTGGCTTTACATTTAGAGACAAATGAATATATTCGTGATAGGATTGGTGTAACTCCTGCAACAGACAAAATTAGAGAGTCGTCTTAGATGTTTTGGTCACATTAAACATAGATCATCTGATGATCCAATCAGAAGAGTAAATGTTTTAGATTCAACCTATGTTAAGAAAGACAAAGGTAGACCGAGGAAGACTTAGTCTTATTGTATAAAAAATGATCTCAATTTATTAGAACTAAATGAAAATATGACAAAAAATATGACGCAATGGAGAAAAAGGATTCATGTAGCCGACCCCACAGAGTGGGACAAAGGCTTTGTTGTTGTTGTATAGTATTGCAAAATTAAGAAATTTTAGAATAATACTTTTTAAAGAATTTAGACTCTTTTAAAAATTCTTTTCTAATACTACGTTTTATGTTATGGAAAGAAAATAAGTTTTTAAATTTAGAAAAGGGATGGTGAAATTCATAAACATTAAAGACTTATCCAGATGTAGTAATTCTCACCTAAAAAAAGTGTAAGGATTAAAAAGATCATGAAAGAAAAAGAAAAAGAAAAAAAAAAAGAGGTAAGAAAAAGGAAGGAGAAGCTTGAGGATTAAGTCCAAATTTAAAATTGATTTCAGTTTAATTCTATTAAGGAAGAAAACTTATGATCAACCCTAAACTTAATTTCAGAAAGTATTATAAAATTATTTTTCTAGATGTCATAATTCCAAAATTAATATTTTTCTACGAATCCAAAGTTTGGAAAATTTTCAATTATTTCTGAATTAAATAGAAAATCAGGATTCTTATAGTTTAATATTAAATATTCTGATACTTTACATATCATCTATATGACTGTAAATTCTTCTAAGTATGATTATAACATTTCTAGAATAATAGTTTAGTACATCTTAAAGAAACTTACTAATACAAATCAACATATTTTAAAAGTTGTATTACTTGAGGATAAGTAACATTTAAGTTTGGGGGAACTGATACGTCTAAAAATTATTATTTTTATATATACATTTATATATACATTTTAGGATTATTTTTAATGACATTGCAGTTTAAATAAAAGTATTATATATGTTTTTGATTTCAGGTACTAGAAATGAAGTTTTGAAAAAAAAAATAAAGCAAAAACGGTGCAATTTAGAGCCAAAACGAGCAAAGTATAACAACATGAAACGAAACGAAACTAAAACGGGGTGAAACGATGCTAAAACGGAGCGAAACGATAGAGTTGTCTGCAGGGTGGCGCCAATGGAGCCATAACCGGAGCCTAAAGCGCCAGAATCCAGAGAGCAGGCGCCAATGACATCAGATTTGGACTCCGAATCGCCAGAAACAGTTATTCCTCTAAATGCATAATATTTGGACGAATTTTGAAAGGATGCCTAAGGAAACCCTAAAAAATTCGTTCCTACATTATAAAATAGTGATTTTATGACAGAAAAAGGGTATGTGTAGGGAGAACAATGAGGAATGTTTAAAGATCTTAGAATATGAGTAGAAATGTAGATTTCTACCTTTTCTGAAGAGATTGGAGATGGAATTTTGAGAGAATCTATAAGGAATTGTACTAGCATTGCATGAATTAGCGGGAGACTTTGTCGAAGAAATCTTCATCTATTTTTCAAGTGGAAAAAGCTAAGTAATATGTTTTTTATTATCTTATGATTTTGTAAACACATGTCTAGTGAATTTGCTTTGATATAATGAAGTTTTTCGTTGTGTTTTTTTTCGTACTTTGTAAGTAATTTTTATTACTCTTGTTAGAAAATATTGGCATGAGAAAATTGTCGTTGTTTTCATTTTACTTTTCTTTTGCAATGATTAGGATTCATGTTTAGAATTTTGAAATGCATGTTAAAATAAGTTTTGAATATAAATGTGATGGTTTTTACTTGAACTTTATTTACATTGCAATTTAGGTATATTGTAATGTTAAAATTTATTGTGAAATATATGATCCGAGAGGGCTATGTTTCATACAACTAAGTAAGAATCACATTTTATTTCATGAATGAAAATGTAATCCATGTGATTAATTGCAAATAAATAGGGAAATATACTTTGTTAGGCGTAGAATTGAAGATTTTAGGGTGACAGACTAAAATCCCCAATTTAGTTTAGGTTTTTGGAAACTAAAGCAAGATGTTAGCCCTCAAGCAAGGGGAACGTGAGAACTCTGGAGTGAGAGCTAGTATCTTTTGAACCTAACCGCGGATTTAGGGACCAAACTCTGGATTAGTCAATGTTATTTTTCGCTCGTAAAGAGGAGAAATAATAGGATTGCTCATATTTGACACATATAATATTTATTGTATCTCATTATTATACTAATTCACTACATAAGAATAGTAGATCTTAACATCTTAAAATTTTCCAAATTAATTCATCTAGAAATAGTTTATCTTTAGAATTAATATTTTCATTTAAAAGTAATTATTGGTTGTTTTAAACTTAAGACTTACATTAAGGAGTACTTGTTAGAAAAACCACTTAAATCGGCCTTTCAAACTAAGGGCTGACAGTAGTAGACTAGAATTAGCCCGAGAGATCTCTTTTCTTGCTTCTTTGTGGGATTGATACTGGGGTCAATATATTACTTGAAACGATACGTGCACTTGAGCAGAACCTCTAGTGTGTGAACTAAATTATATATTTTGTAACATTTCAATTTTGCACACTAGACAATAAATATAAAACATGTCAAGTTTATTGTTATATTTTGGAAGCTAAATTACGGCATAATTGTGAGTTGGGTTAGATAATTCCAACGATACCCTGCAAAGAGTTCAAGCAACTTTCATTAAGCAGGTCCTGCAAATTCTGTATGAAAATAAGGAAATTTTAGATGATTTTGAGCTATACTTTTTTGCAGTAGAGATTCTTCAAGATTTGGTCCGCATAAATTTTTTCGCAATGATTGACTGACAAAAAAAAATGGGTTGCATATCTACGACATTTTTATGATCGCTGGAAAACTTGAGGAAACTTTTTTCTTATTTGCTATTGACTGTGAGACTATTTTATTTCATTTGTTGTTGCTTGGGACGCTTTGCCTTCGTTATTATGTTTTCTTATAATATGCTTATTTGATATTCATAAGCCGACATTTTTATCTATTATAAATGTTTAGGTCATGTTTTCTTCGTGATTTATTAATTCCATTTTTTTCTAAACACTAGTACAATATACACCAACATGGATTCAGACCAAGAAAAACGGATATGAATAAATGTAGCAATCTCATTGACCGTTGAGTATTACAACACGTACATTGACCGCTCTCAATGCTTCACATCGTCTTGTATCGGAGACAAATGAGTAGGGGAATTGCTTGTAGGACATCCAACTAGATTCAACAACATGTTCCGCATGAGGAAAGACGTATTTACAGATCTTTTAACAAAACTTAGTGGATCTCATGATATTCATGGGTCATCGAGGACGACTCAATGTGAGGTGTTGGCAATGACTCTACATATTATCACAAAACGATTCAATGTGCGATGCGATGGAACGATTTCAACACTTATCTAAGACAATCAGCAGATACTACTCCATGGGTCTGAATGCACTTGTGAGTCTATCTATACATGTCATAAAGCAAACTGATCCACTGTTCACACAAACTCCTACGGAGATTCAACGCGATGCATGTTACATGTCGTTCTTTAAGGTAACAGTTGCAATTTCTAGTATTCAGTTTAAATATGAATAACAAACATTAATAACTCAAAGGTATCTATGTAGGATTGCATTTGAGCAATAGATGATACCCACATTGATGCGAGAGTTAAAAATGAAAAATAGATTGCATTTATCAGACGTTGTGGAGCCCCTACGCAGAATGTCATAATTGTGTGCGACTTTAACATGTGTTTTACTTTCGTCAGGCCCGATTGAGAGGGTAGTGAGCACGACAGCAGAATTTTCAAGGCTGCTACGAGGAATACTCACTACAACTTCCCACACCCTTCGCACGGTGTGTTGTCGGCCCAAATCCTTTGGTTATTCACTTAAAACATAGTATTGAACCTGCAGTACATTCCAGACAAATATTATTTGGTCGATGTTGACTATCCATTGTAGTTAAGAGTATTTGAAACCCTTTCCTGATACGACATATATACCTGATTTTGAGTGAGCCAACAATGTTACACGTGACAGAAAATAGGTATTTAACAGAAGACATTTCTCTTTATGATGTGCCATCGAGAGGACTTTCGGCGTTTGTGAGAAGAAATGGGTGAAACTACGCGTTATATAATCTTACTCGTTTCCCAAACAGGTCCATATTGTGATAACCACGATGGCATTGCACAATTACATTAGACGACATCTGTCTCGATGCAACATTCACTTTCGCGCTGCCGCAGAGGATCAAAAAGTACCTGCAGAAGCATTTGAGTAGCAACTCAGGCGTTCTCTGCCACGAGATTACAATGATCATTCTATTATTTGTACGAAAGAAAAAGAAGGTGCAAATGAAATGACAGCCCTTAGTAAACAAATCACTGATGCGTTAGTCGGAGGATGATTGAATTTTTGTGTGGTTTCACTGGTAGTTGGTGTTGGCCAGTTTTGATATATTTTTTCTTCTTGTTTTCATCTTTTTTCTGATGATTTCTAGCTTAAAATAAATGACTAATGGTTTTTATTTCACTGCTTTCAGAAAAGATGAGCTCCAAAATTTCAGGGACGTCCTGAAGATTGTTATGCTACTGCAGACTAAGGAATTCATTTTTGAGCTCACGTCAGTCTCATAGCGATGGTCGACACTTTTACATATACCCAAAGAGCCTCACAGAAAAGTGTGACTTCTTTCGATGGGCTAACGATCAAGTTGATTCTACTGCCAAAAGTAATCGCGAATTGATAGCATCTATGGATGACAGTATGGGAAGAGACATACATCTTCATGTCAAAAATAATGTCATCATTATTTTACTTGTAATTTTATTAGTTTCTATCTTTTTTTAGCATTTTTGGTATTCACTGTTAAGTGAGTTGTGTATCAAAACTTTTACTCTGTTTTGAAATGAATTTTTGTTTCATAAGTATTAAATATGAGACTATCACAGTTTTGTTTTAAACAACTTTACTAAATAGGGGCAGAATAGTCATTATTCAGAAACAACTGCTCCATAACTGTTTTCACGCAGCTGCAACAAATAGATAGTCGAACTCGCATGACGAACTGCAGGCGGCGCGATTCATAGTTGAAAAATTGTGAAGTTGCAGCTGCCCCAAACAGACCCTTATTGTATTCTCTTGATGGTATTGGGGGGGACGATTGAGTGATCCCGGTATGACAGATTCCTCCCTTAGATTGTCTTCATCGTGTTGAGAGGCTTTGATGATTCTTCGCTTGTCACTTGAATGGGTCGCTCGGATCCTCTTGGTATTATAGCTTTTTCTCTTAGACCATTAGATCTCCTCGAGTTTTTTGCTCATTTTTTTCTGTGTACAAATTTAGTTCCCCGCCCGTCGCCTGAATGAGCCACTTAGCCTGATAATAGTGCGACCACCCACTTGCCTTAGGTTGTCTCAGGTTTGCAACTTCTTGTCGCATATCTATCCCACAGATCAGGCTTTTGGTGGGTCATCTTGGCATTAGAGCATTTTCACTTAAACCGTTAGATCTTCTCGAGATTCTTACTCACATTTTTGTGTAAATGTTTGGGTTATGATTATCTGGCCTCTTGAAAATCGTGTTGTGATAAGAGTAAGAGAAAATATCATTTATGATTATCTAATGATTCAATAATTGCACTCCCTACATTTTTGTATCTCTCAATCCCTATAAATAGGCTTGAAGGCTTAGATTTTTTCATCCTCTAATCACTTCATCCCCCGATAATTTTGCATTTAGCTTGTCGCCATGGTGAATGAATCGGCTTCAAAATCCGATCTTCATAGCAAGGCCGCGTATCGTAGGGCCCCTAGAAAGATGAGGGGATGCTCCGTCGGAGGGTACGAAGAGAAAGAAGTTGGCTGTGAGAAAATGGACAATGCCCAATCCGAAAGCTCAGGTAGAGTCGTAGAACTCGCATCTCGACCGCCAACGAGAGAAGATTCGGGTGGAGGAAAGAAGCTGATCGAGCGCACCGTCAGCCACTCTGTCGGTCCCGCCTGAGGAATAAAGAGTTATTACCTGCTGGTCGGACAGGTCAAGAGATTGTCAGTGTCATGAGGCAGCCTAAGGTGCTTAGGGCTATCGACGTTCATCCACCGCTATTGTTGATATAGGAAAAGGTTGGTGAGGATGACGTGTCATTTACTGCATTCGAGTGAGATCGAATCTTTGGTACGAGGAACTTCAGTCGTGCTTAGTTGATTTCTATTCCTTTCTAAATATTTATTTTTTGTAACTTTAAGTGCAGCCCATCGGACCACCGAGGCAATGACTGTAGACTCACTTTCAATGGTAGTTGGTGCTGACGAGATCGCAAGTCAAGTGGCTCTAGATAAGTTTCGATTGGTAGCAATAGGTCTTTAGACAAAGCTGGAGATGTTGGTCATTCAGCTGGTCCAAGCGACCCCCAGGGGGAAGAGACCAATGGGAGGTAGATATCCCCTAGATCGCTGGGCAACCGGCTTCATGAGATGAAAGATTCCTCCACCAAGGCGGCATGGTTTCTATGGGGCGAGGAGATGAGCGGATTGCTGGCACAGATATAGAAGGTAGAAAAGTTGGAGGGAGAGCTGGCAGCCCTTCGTGCCTAGGTGACTGCTTTCCACATTATGGAAGTCATTCTTTACATGGAAATGACTACATTCTGTGCGGAGCTAGCAGTTGCTCGTGAAGCATCCTTTATCTCCTTGGTTTAAGCTGAAATATATAGGGTAGATAGATTTAAGTTAGGAGGAGAGGTATTGTATAAGAGACTGCTTCGGTGAGGTCATGCTCGGCTGAAGAGGTGAATAATAGTCTTGTAAAATACTTCCTCTCGGATTAACTATAAAGAGGTTTTTCTGTAATTATTTATTTTTGTTAAATAAAACTTATATGTCTCAAGTTGTGTGTTCGATGTGACTTCATGTTTTCGACGGTGAAGAAATACGTCTTTGCCCCTGTGGTGTTTCGACTTCACTTCGTATCCTTTAAAAAGGACTGAGAGTTTCAAAATCTCTAGCGCAACTGTTCTATTCTCTCCCTTCTAGTTTTCATTTCTTTTACAAGCATGTGTTTAATGGCGCCCAAGTTCTCTCGAGAACAACTTGGTTCCATTTCCGCTACCGAAGTGTTCACACTGTCGACGGATCAGGTGGCGGATCTTGAACAAAACTATGTTTTTGACTGGTCGATAAACCTCTGAGCAGTGACAGGAGCCGACCGGGCAATAGGCAGCTATGGCAACGATCTTGTATTTTACAAGGACCAATTCAAGTGTGTCCTCCGATTACCACTTTGCAAGGAGCTCTGATCGTTCTTCAGCCGATAGAAAGTGATACTTGCTCAGGTGATGTCCAACTCTTTCGCTACAATAATGAACATCGTGAGCTTTTGCTATCGCTGACGATCTCCTGCCCTCTTCTTCTTTTCATTCATCGTAAGCTTTTGCCTATGTTGGTGAGCTCCTGCCCTCTTCTCCTTCTTTTCATTCGTCGGGACGGACAGGTATTTTTGGCCGGTTCTCTACTCCGTTTGTAGGCTGGGAGAACAAAATCAAGGATTGTAAGGTACGGTTCTTGGTCGGTTTGTCCCACGATAGTTGGAGGGATCCACGTTCTCCCAGTAACCACCGATGTGAAAAAGTCAAGACCTTGTCGAGCAACCTCATAGTCTATGGGGAAATGATCGAAGGGCGACGACTGTTTATTCAATGGTACACTAACCGATAAGCTATGGGAAGCCTCTGACACCCGGGAGGCTGAATGGGAGAGGGTGGCCATCATCAATGTAGTCGAGAAATAACCGAGGGCGAAGGCGATCCTCCCTAAGGTTATTGTAGATCCTATTGCCTCCCGCTCGACGAAATCCAGGTATCCTGAGTCTGGGATTGTATTGGTCAAGAAATATGCTGAATGTGCAAAATTTATCTTTTACACATCCAACACCACTCTCGTTGTCCAAGACATTATTCTGGGGAGTTAACCCCTATTGATCGAACAATTAGAGCTTCTCTGACATGTGTTGGAATTTGTAGTACTCGGCACGACAATTCAGCAAAGACACCCAAAGAATTGGCGTTGAGTGAGCAAAACAGAAGGCCTTGGAAGATGGAACCGAGGAGGGAAAAGGAACACCCAGGGTAACTGGCATCTCTTACATAGATTTGAAGGTGAGGGATGAAACAAGCCCATCGTCCCCTTACCTCTATCTGAGTTAAAGGCCGGGCAGGAATCAGACCACTAGGAAGAGGAAACCCTTGACTGAGAGGGGAAGGCACCCATGGAAGATAAATAGGACAGACCCCCTCCTCCTCCTCCTCCTAAGATGAAGCGAAAGGGGCCCGTACCAAAGTGGATACCTTCACAAGATGAGGACTTCAATGTGTGGTTGTGTTCTGTCGGCAGGTTCGCCATGGTGGACACAAAGAAGGACCGGTACTTGAAGTCTGCGGTAGCGGTGTAGTAACCTTCGACACTGGTCGAGGTCATCTATTCATGTGCCTTTGAGAAGTCATTAAAAATCTCGACCGTTCAGAGCTTCCCAGTTGTCCTACCGTTATCACGTTATGGCCTGGGAGGCTGCTTGCTTCCACACCAGGGTCCTCAAGCGAGTTAAAGGGAAGTGGGTTGTCACCGTGTAAAGGACAGAAGAAGCTAAGGCTTAGGCGATAAGGACGAAAAAATGCCTGAAGGGATTCAAGGCCGCTAGAGAGTTTGAAGTGGTTGAACATGAAGAAATAGTAACGGCTCTTGAAAAAGAGAATCGAGATCTCAAGGCCACCATGGAGACCATGAAAACCTATGAGGAAAACATTGACGAGATGTCCAAGCAACTTCAGGCCAACATTTCTTTGGCAATCGACTACTTCGTGAAGGAGAGACTAGTCGACCAGAAGTGGGCTGATCCGAAGGAGTTTACCACACTTCTCCCTAGCACTGGCAGCGAAGGATAGAGCACCAAGGAAGCGGCCGAGAAAGATGGCGATGAGGAAAGCGACGGAGAGTCGGCAGCTGCCTGACTTCTTATTTTTGCGCTCATAAAAGAAAAATAATAATTGTTTTTTGTTCGTTTCTTTCTTTTAATTATTTAATTATTTATTTATTTATTTTGGCTAGGTAGCAATCCAAAGATTTGTAAAGAAATTTTTTGTACACTATTTTATGAGATGAAATAATTTTTTTGGTTGGCTTATACCATTCTCCTTTGTTTTACCTCTCTTTTATTCCTTGCATTTTCTTTACTGTTTTATACTTTGTGATGTTTGTAATGGTTGTTCGCTCATCCCTCAAGGGGGATTTTCGGTCCATTTGGGTCTGTCCACAACTTGGCTCAAGTCTTACACTTATTCTGCCTCGTTTTCTCAGTTGAATCATCACCTTGAGAGGTGATAACTGCTAAGACCTGCTTCAGGGCTGATTTGCTCGATAACCTTCACGGAGCTTGTAGGTACTAGGCAAGGAACCATCTCCTGAGTTGTCTGATCGATTGGAGATCGTTATTTTTATGCTTGAACATTGAGGATCAATTTTTTGCTTTTGAATGCGGACCAAACGTCCACACTGATCGCACATTTTAGAATATTGAATTCGAAAAAGCTTGTAAATTATACCCAATGAATATAGCGTTGAGCATGAGAGAGAGAGAGAAGAGAGGAAAAGAATGCACAATAATAAGTAGTAGAATAAGGAAAACCTTCTATTTATGATATAATCCCCTTTTTATAGACAAATAGGGTGTACTATGTGAAGTTACATTATCTCTCTACTGAAGTAGGGATTGTATAGGTTATTCTAAGTATCTCACCCTTGTGAGCCCAGGGCCCTGCAGCTCTAGCTGGCGGGACGTGATGGGACTCAGGCAATCTTTGCTGATGGGCTAGATCAAAGCTGTCTCCGGTCGGATAGATCCCGGGCTATCAGACGGCTCAATGGCTGTGGGTCGGTAGGACTGGTCCGGTCGGCGGAATTCTACTGATCAGTATGTAAGGATCGATCGTCAACCCCTGATCTCCACCAAGGAGCTCTTGTCGATAGGTTGAAGCTAAGCCATTAGACAGAGGATAAATCACTATAATCTGATGGGTTGTCTTTCCTTAGAAGAGAGAATCTTGATGAGATGGTTGAGACCTATTGTATTCTCTTGATGATATTGGGGGAGACGACTAAGTGATCCTGATATGACAGACTTCTTCTCACTTTGATTGACAAAGTGTTGGCAGGCTTGGACAATCTTAGTCTGTCGACTAAATGAGTTGCTCAGGCTGATAACACTTCGATCACCCTCGTGACTTAGATGGTCTCAGGTTTGCTACATCCGATCGAATATATGTTCCACCAATCAAGCTTTTGGTGGGTCCTCTTGGAATTAGACCTTTTTCTCATAGACCCTTAGATCTCCAAGAGATTCACGCTTACTTTTTTCCATGTACAGCCACCTTATTCATGCATGAAAAAGTTGTATTCCAAAAGTTAAAATGGTGGTATATTTGATGTGATATGAAAGGCTTGGGTTTCAATGTAAAAGGTAAAGTTTGGGCGTTAGTTATGTGAATATGTAGGAATTAGGTTTTTTTTATACAGCAAAAAATCATCATAAATTCCATAGTTAGCCACCTCCATCTCAAAGCTTCATCACTTGGCACCACAGCCCGGTAACACTTCGAAATCCCTTAATATCACTAATAACCACTCAAAAAAACTAAAAAAATAAAAAAGAAGGGGGACGGGGACACAGAAATCAAAAGACCAGCTGGAACTCCAAATCCTCTCAAAACAAAGGCTTCTTAAATCATGCTTAATGGGATAGGGACCGTAGTCAATCTAAAATAACGCCTTATGCTACATGAGAGGCCAACAATACCCCAAACTACAGAGATGCGTTGGCCTTCTAATGGAGTAAAAATCAGAGCATCACCCAGATAAACAGAGCTGTTCGCCCCAAAATATAGCTTGTCGCCGTCTAGGTGTAAAATATATTGGTGCCCACTAACAGCTAGTTCAAGGGAACATAGAACAGCCTCAATAAAGGAAGTACGCTGACAAAAATGAAGTTTTATTTTATTATGATTATAGTTTGTAACGCGAGGAGGAATCGATTTGGCATGCTTACCGTTGGGGCTTCACGTCAAAGGAACTAACAGAAGCAGACATGGCCGGAGATCTATTGGGGCTCTCACGGTAACGACGAGGGTAGAGAGGAAGAAGACGGACATAGTAGCAGACAAAAGGGGAAAGCGAAAAAAATGTATATTCTGTTGGGATAATTACATACGCAGCATTAAACATTCTGCTAATTACAAAAATAGTATGTACGCGATTATTTTCAACTATGGAATCCTATGCCTGCCACCATCAAACAAACAAATGAAAATCTTATGAAATTAATTAACGGAATCCGTAAATAATCACCGAATAATCATCTAATAATTCATAATAACTTTATAAATAACATTAAAATGAAATAACAGTGGTTATTGGCAGGTTATTATGATGTTATTGCAAAATTATTTGATTAATAACCTCACAATACCTCGAATAACAGATAAAAAATATAAAGTAAACAGCGGAGGTTATTGGGGCGTTATTAGTAGGTTATTCATTGGTTATTCATAATAATACCCCAATAACCTGCTAATAACCTCCCGATAATCACGATCGCGGACGTTATTCCCTGATTTTTCGGTGGTTATTTGCGGATTCCGTATGCAGCGTTGCGTACGTTGTTCTTATGTAATAATTTTCGTACATACAGACCACCAGAAACTTCTTATTTACAACTCTGACATCTATTTTTCAAATTCTTCGCTGAAATATAAAAATTCATGATAAAACGACAAACTCGTATTTTTCATTTTTATCAAATGCTCAATAGTTGGATTATGGCACCCATGAATACATCGATGGTTCAGTAGTTCAAAAAAATTATCTGAATGATTAATTTGTAAATATTAATATTTTGGATGGTCTGTATATAATTATCCCTTAAACAAAATGAGTTAGAATGTTAATATTTGAGTGAGATTTGAAAAATGATTGAAAAATATGGTGCAAGACTTGTAAATAGCAATGTTTCAAGTGCTTGCAAATATAACTGAAAAAATACTTTAGATTCAAACGCTATCAAATAATTTTCAATCGTGTTTGAAGATGGTTCAATCATTTTTGGTAGGTGTTTGAATACGATTCGATCATGTTCGACGATGATTGTGACAGAGTAGATCAAAGGCGCGTGAATCTGTAGGATTGTATTTCATCTCTGATGGACTTAAAATATTCCAAGTCAAATCCTTTGTGCTCTTCTTCTTCTTTTAAAACCTACTAAATAAATATCACTTTTGTATATGATTGTAAAAGATGTTGTGACATGTTGCATTGTTAAGCTTCTATTTTGTAAGTGCAATGGTAGGAGACCCTTTACGATCTCTGCGTCCTTTAGCACCTCTCATTTTATCTCTTGTTCACTTTGCACATCATCGAAGCATCGATAATCCTTTTTTCAAGTTTTAAATGTTAAGATTGGCTAATATCTCGAAGGAGAGGGAAGAAGTGTGGACGGTCAAAGCTTTATGAACGTTATTAAATAACATGTTTAAAATATATCAACTTTATTTAAGATGTAATTTTTTTAATGTTCTTTGCATTAAATTTAATTCATGTGTAGAGCATTCATTCTTTATGTTTGTTAATAAGGGAATGTATAGGTATCGAATTGGTTTTGCATGACAAATTTGGTCTGATGTGAACTTGACCCAACATAAAACTAGTTTGCAAGAATTTTAAACAGGTTAGAAAGTCTAACCCAAACATGACATGTCTTTCAACTTGACTAACCTGAACTCAGCCTGGGAACATATTAAGCATATGCATAATAACTATTGAGGCCAAACTCGACTCATTCTTTTTTGGTTATTTTTGGACTAGTAGGATAACTTGTACTTGAAATAAAAAAGTAAAAATGTTGATATTTCTTACCCAAAACTCGCCCAAAAATTAATCAGGTCAATTATAATCTATAATTTTGAGTTGGTTCGAATATTGTTAATATGTCGGGTCAATATTTGAAAACTCTATAGATGCAAATATAGTGATTATTATGATAGACAAAACAATTTGATCAACACTAGAAAGTAAAAAAAACACCACTTTTATGAAGTAAATAAAAAACACCTTCAAGTAGCTTGATGAGGCCATCGTATAGATCATTGAGAAGGATCAGATGCTCTTGAAATCATGGGATAATATAGATTTTTCATCTAATAATTCGAAATAAATTTATTAGATAACCTTCAAATTCCAACCCCACAACCCAAATCACAACTTATGCCAGCCTTTTCAAGCAATGATGAATTTATTGTAGAAGTACTTCTTACATTAATTAAGAGAAGGGTTTGACAATAGAGAGGAAATTCACTTCAAATATACATAGAAGTACAGAAAAGTTATCATAGATAATATCCTTAGTGTATGGATAAAACCCCTGAATCGAAAACTTATCATTCTGCCACCTACATTTGTCCTCCTGCATTCGGCCTCCTATATTTAGCCTTTTCATTTAGCCACCTAAATTCGACCTCCTGCACTCGACTACCTATATTCAACCTCCTACAATTGACCTTCTAAATTTAGCCTCTTGCACTCAGTCAGCTACATTCTACCTTTTGCTTTCGTCCGGCCACATCTTCCAAAAAATATCTTTCCTAAGAGAGTTCACCCAAAATCATCTTCATAGAAACAGTTTGTCTTAGAGAAGATAAATTACTATGGAGTGGAGCTAAGCAACAAGAAAACTTCTAACAATAGGAAAATCTCTCAGAACTCTCTTCTTTTCTGCTTCATTGTGTTTAAGCTTTTTGTTAACTCCTTTAATGTATATATAATGAGTAATACAAACATTACTTGCTATATAAAATGAATTTGCCGGTGGCACTCGGGGAACTTCTACTCATAAGTGAGAACCCTACTCGACTCAATATCTAAATGATAAATATATGCATAATTTGTAGAAGTTCTTTCCAAAATATAACTTGAACACAAAAAGGATGAAGTATGTTAACTTAGAGATTGAAGGCAACGAGATTTTAGTTTCAATAAAGTTAAAAAATTATGATGATGACACCCTCTATGAGATTTACGGCCTTAAATAAAGGATATTCAAATTAATAAGACTTTATAATTAAGTCAAATTGTAAGAAAACAGTCAATATACTTGCACAAAAAGAGGAAACTCCTTTAACTAGTAACGTTCAACATTAATAAAGATATTAAAGATGAGCCAAAATTTTTCTTGGATGAAGTCCTGTAAGTGTAGAGAAAGTGCCCCGGATGAACAACCAACACGAAGAGAAATACACTGCTCATTTTTACTTTAACATTTTTGTACTCATCTTTGAGAAACAAATACGACTTCTTATGAATCTATTCATTAGATTAGGGAATATACACTTCTCTTATTGAGATGAGCAACACATAGTTTCATATTATCATGCTTTTTTTTTTCATAGTTGTTTTTAAAGAGAAAAGAATCGAAAAACTAAATATGTTTGATCAAAATTCTCTAAATAAGGAACCTATCATTCGACCACCTACATTCGGCCACTTGCATTCGACCCTCTACATTTAGCCTATTACACTTGACCTCCTGCATTCAACCTCATGCATTTGGCCACTTGCATTTGTTTAGAAAATAGCTCTCATAAGAGTGTTCTCTTAGAACAACCATCATAGTATAGCTCTTCTAGAGAGCTCTTCCATTGCCAAACAAAACAACTAGATAGCGGGTATGATAACCAAGTGTACAGAGTAGAAAGCTAAGAGTGGCAAAAAATAAAGTTAATAGAAGAAAAAAGAAAAAAATACCATTGATAATATAATTTATACACCCAACACAATAAAGAACATGTCCAAGCGATCAGAAATCCTAATATATATATATATATAATTATAGCTTACACATTTTATATTGAAAAATTATTTTTATTAGAGAGGGGAAAGTTAATTTAAGAGGGGGGCTTCTTCCTCCCTCATGAGACATATTTTAGAATATTTAAGATAACCATTTCCCTATACTCTCTCTCTCTCTCTCTCTCTCTCTCTCTCTCTCTCTCTCTCTTCTCTGTACGCTCACTCTCCCCTCATTTCTTTTTGCTCTATTTCTTAAGTGTGATTCGAAGACAGAATAGATTCAACACTTAGGTCTATAATAATGTAGTTCAATTGACTTAAGAAAATAACTAATTAGCAAGATTTATATAGTTTAATGGTTGCTTTATATATTATTTGCAATAAGATTGTAGAGTATGCGCACTATAATATATCATACTGTTTATTTTAAAGAAAATATTCCAACGATTTCATCTGATCCCGTAAAAATTTCTTTAGGGTTCATTACATGCATATTTTTTATACCAATATAAATCTATAAGTTCATTTACTATTTTGATATGCACAAACATTATTCATTAATCTAATTTATAATACTCTTCAACTTATAGATATTATGTTATGCTTGCTATTTATAGGTATTGAATTACATGAATGAATTATTCTTATGATATTTATTGTGTCATATATTTTGAAATATATATTATTATATTTTAGTTGTATTATAACTCTTATAAATTGTTGCTATATTTGCACTCACTTGCTCTATCAATCTTAAAGTCTATTGTACTATATTTAATATTTAAATCTTATTCAAAACCTCTTTAAACTATGATCAACTAATAATCAAATAATATTCAAACCTTATATGAGCCTTACATGACAGATTTCTGGCTCCGGTCTGACTTTTCCAAAAATAAAAATAAAAATTTGTAATAGCCGCCGCACATAGCTTATCAGCAGATTATTTTTAATCAACTTATCAGTAGATTATTCAATAAGTTGCAGCTGCCCCAAACAGACCCTTAACTTATGAACCACACATGTGTGATTAATAACATCGATAGATTTACGTAGTCCTTCTATATTTCCTTCATATATACTTCTATATTTACTTATTGCTTCTATATTTCTTTAAGCTTCGATATGATATGTACCTAATGCTTGCACCTAATGTTTTCTTTTATAATAAACTATTCTTTTATAATAAACTATACATTTTCCTAATGAAGTAAATTTTATTGTTGAATGGCAAGTGATAAATCATAATGTATGTAATTTGAATGCACGACTGTGAAGAAACAATTTTCAGCTTTAATTATTGGACATAAATCATTTTATAAATAAATTTTTAAAATATTTAATTCTTTTACATAAGTATGGAAATTAGGTGTTCTCACTCATTATTTATCGACATTTAAATAATAAATAGATATATGTACATTAATACAAGCTTTATAAGCTATATTAACTAGTTAGTTTTGACTTATATAGCCGAGACTCACACTGATTAAGGCTTCGTTTAGGGCAGCTTATCCGCTGCGGCGACGTTTTAAAAATACCGCCTCCACCGTTTGAAAACTGCATTTGAACTGTTTATCCGAAAACATAGTTGGTTTTTTACACTAAATACGGAACGCGGGTCGAACCCCGCTGTCCGTATTTCCAAATAAACAACTTATCTTGATAAGCACAAGCTGCCCCAACCGCACCCTAACTTGTCCAATTAAAAAGATAATTAAAACAATTATACCATTAATTTAGATGACATGGAAGGTCTACATACATACCACTCAATTCCATTGTATTTACAAATCTAACACCTAAAATTCAATTTTTACCTTACCAATGCAATAAAAAGGTGTACATGGCTTTTTGCAAGTTTAAATAGTGGTATCTTTGATGTAATATGAAGGATTTGAGTGGACCAAAGATAAAAGAAGTAAAATTTAGGTTTTATATATTTAAATACATTGGAATTGGGCGGCATGATGTAAGTGCCGCTACTTAGATTGCAGTTAAACATCTAATGATGGCCATTTCGTCTGTCTAACATAGATTGGGCAAGTTTACATTCACCTATGTTAGGTTAATCTAGGCTATTCTATTTTGTGGCATTAATTATCATATTCTTTAAAATCAATTCATACGATCTATCTTTTTTGTGTAAAGTTGTCAAAATGGCTCGTTGTTTATGAATAACTTGTGTTTGGCTTGTTAAGAGCTCGTGTTCAATATGTTCCCTAAGTTAATGAGCTGAACACGAATACTTTTTTTGTGCTCGATATATAAAGAAGACCACAACCCATGGAGATATAGCTTCTTACTCAACCCAAACAGAGTGCCACTGAAACTGCGAGTTGAACACAAACACAGATTTGTTCGTTCTTGTTTGGCTCGAAATATATATATATATATATATATATATATATATATATATATATAATCAATTAAAATTATTAATTAGAAAATAGAATAAAAATATATTAAATTATATTTAATGATGTTCTAATATAAGCAATAAGATTTAAATCTTGCCCCAACGCTTAACATCATACGACTGTGTGATTTGGATTGTTAAAATGAATTTGTTCATGAACAACTCGTGTTCGGCTGGCTAAACAAACGAGCCGAACACGAACGGTGATATTTTTTAACGAGCCGAACACAAGTTGAGCCTGGGCTCTTTCATGTTCAGCTCGTAACACCCCTATTTATGTGCCATCACCTTGCTTGGATTTTCTTAGTGCTAATGCATGTATGGCATTATAAGGATTTTGAGAAAATCATGATCTTTAGTCCTGCATTAGACCTAAATACTTCAGAGTTTGTTTGTTGTAAGTTGTAACATTCATATATAGTGGATCATATACATATGAAACATATCTCCCTATGAAAATCACATTTTCTCTAGCAAAAATTATATCCTTGTTCCGTCAAGCCAAATATGTAAAAACATCACACACTCATATTCATATGCATTAAATTTATCAAAATGTTACCAATGCTTAAACTTGCATTTATTTATCTAAGGTTTCATGAAGATAAAGTTTTCAAAATATTTGAAGTAGGATAGATTTATTTATGCATTTATTCATATTTAAGTGGTTCAAATCCAATTAAACATTTTATGTCTACCAAAGTACATGAAATTTACTAATAAATGGGCTCAATTAGAGGTTTCTTTGCTCAAACAAGCCGAATTCACTTGAGTGAGCAATCCCCTCTTCAAAGGCAAATACATTAAGAGTCCATTTTCTTTTAGCAAATCACCTCACACAACTTTCATTTTTATTGCACTCTATATGCATAGATTATCTTTTTGGACCTATAATTTTCCTCTTCGAGTGTTTAGACCACTTCTACACACTTGGATCATGTTGAACATTTGATGTATTTAATTTCATTTAACAATTTAACTCTCATATTAACAAGCATGCATTGCATCTTTACAACTAGTATAAGTGCTCCTTTTCTAGGCACCTTTAGCAAACCTTCCTAGAAATTAGGTTTTGATTGAAGAGGAGTTATGATTGGTCATTAACTCATCTAAATAAACTTTAGTTAGCCATAGTTAACTCATTAAGAAGTAGAAATTGAATCAAAACCTTTTAAAGGACCAAGGCACTTTTAGCTCACTTTTAAAACCCTTGGATCCCTTAAACTCAAAATCCACCCCAAAGCCATAGCTTTCGTCTTAGGAACCTCTAGACCTCTCATTGGCTCACCCTTTAGCCAATTTGCTGGGTTGACTTGCAAGCTCAAAAGCTTACCATATGCCCGTTATTAAATTCACTCACTTCTTTCAAAAAAAAAGGACCTTAAAATATAGTTGATTACAACTTTCTTGACTCAAATTTTTGGAGAAATATTTGCATACAGATAATGTATGGAGCGCTGCATACGTTGTAACCTTCCAATAACCTCCATTTCGAGGTTATTGGAGGGTTATTAATTCCAATAACCCAATAACTCCAATAACCTTCATATGTTTCATTGTGAGTGTTATTGAGGGTTATCAGAATATTGTGGGGTTATTAAGATACGCAAGCAGAGCTGCGTGTGTACTCTATAGACAAATATTTCTCACATTTTTGTGTGTCGACCTAACTTTTTCTTTACTATTATTTGCTTAAATATCTACAATTTTTTGTTTCGTCATTTGATAAGAAAAGTTCAAGTGCTTAATTATATATTTTTTTTCTTACGGCAACTGACAGCCAAGCTTCACACACAGGTGTAATAGGTTGCTTTTCTTCAATGAAATCACCAAAATTTCAAAATGAGTTCATCCTAAGCTGCTGTCACATTTAACTTAAAACTTCGTAGACATAAAAAATGATTAACTTTTAAATCTTTGATTTAGTAAATCCAATTCCTCCCCACTTTTGCCTTCAATCATGAATTCGCCAAGAAAAAGGAGCTTCCAAACTATAATTTAAATAGAAATTTAAAGCTTAATTACTTTCAAAACACTTACCATCATACAGAAAACTGAAAGGTGTGGAGCATTTGACTGAACATCCTAAAACGTAATTACAACAATCCATGGCTGTGCCTCCAAATCCACCAAAAAGCCAAAACAGCTACAACAGCTAACTGATAACAACCATACAGAACACCGTAATACACATGGAAGCACTGCTTTCTACTTAACTCTGCCCTCGCATCATCCTCACGAATTCATCAAAGCAAACAAAACCATCGCCGTCGGTATCCACCACTCCGATCATCCGCCGGCAGTTCTCGAGCGTGCAGGCGTCGTCCCCGAGCGTGGCGAACACTCCACAGAGCTCTTCAGCCGAGATTTTTCCATCTCCATCGCCGTCAAACACGGCGAAAGTTTGTCTGAGATCAGGGGAAGCCGGGCCACCGGTTTCAAGTCCGAGCGCTGCGATTTCCTCCACGCTGAACTGACCGTCCCCACGCCGGTCCGCTTCAGCTAACATCTCCGCAACCTCCTCTTCTGTCGGCGGTTTTGGCTGGAGCCGCCGAAGCACGATCTCTAGTTCTCGGCGCGTTACCTTTGCGTTCTCCAGATCGTTACTGACGGCCGCACCCGAAGCCGCTTCGAATGATGAAGAGCTACTCTGCTCCTCTCTGCGCATGGCTCTGCGCCGGGGTTTTGGAGACAGAACGGACTTGGGGGTGGTGATGGGATGGTCATCGGAAGGGGATGAAGCGGAGTGGAAGCCTGAGGATGGGGAAGCATCACCTCGGCTCTTTTTCTTGGAGGAGCCGAATAAAAAGGAAGGAGGACAGCTAATGATCCTCATGGATTAACTTCCCTTTCTCGCAGTGTGAACTGAGGGATGGAGAAGTTGGGATTGGGCTGCTTAAAAGGGAGGAGTCAAGACAGTGGCCTTCGAGGAAGCTTCGCATGTCTTTGGGATTGAAATACTGGTTACGAACAGTACTTGTTCTTGGCGCGCAGATCGCTATCTTCAATGTAAAAAATGGATAGTTATCAAAGAAATGTTTTTTATCGGAACATATTGTTTATATGCAAGAAAAAAATGTACCTTTTTTCGCTTGCTTTGGTGAAGGTGGTGATGGGGACGAGGGAAGCTTCGTAGCTGCTTCGGTGGACTGGCTTTTGGAAGGGAGATGGCGAAGAAGGTGAATAGTACTGTTATGCAGTCATAGCGTAATAGCGGGCAAAGTCCGTCTTACAGAGAGTTGCAGTCTGAAGAAACTGTTGGACAGAGGCGGACAAGTTTGCGGGCACTTGGCCGGAAATTGCATTGAGTGCTTTCTTTTGTTGGCTCGGCTAACGAAAACTTTTCAATGATAAATATGGATCATGGCCGGATATCGAGGCGCAACTTCATGGGAGCTTACGCCTGGTGCTTGCTTGGTATCATTCTGCCACGCGCGACAAAACGTGGAACTTGCCCGACTGGTAAGAATCTGGGACCGGACCTTCGATTTGTTGTTCTAATCTTTTTTAACTTAAAATTTTTTTACGTTATCACGTTGGGATCAATATTTTCTTTAAGATTTATATGCATTCTAGTCAAGTCTCTTGTATTTATATGTCAAACTTGTCATGAATTTTTTTATTCTCAATGATTCTTTTAGGCACATCCTAGACAAATGATTGTTTTTTTTTTATAGTAGATCAAATATATAGGTATGTAAATATGTATGTGTGTGGACCTACACACACACACACACACACATATATATATATATATATATATATATATATATATATATATATATATATATATATATATATATATAACTTGTGTATTTAATTTTAAACAAATTAAAAATGTGATATTTATTATGTGATTTGAAAGATTTGGGTGATTGTTGAATTCTAATGTGCTTGTGAATCACACCCCAAGGAATAACGCGTAAAAACTAAGAGAGATATAGAGAAACAAAAAAAAAGAGTAAACAATAATGAACAGTAATAATATTATTATTGTTGACATTTTCATGAGCTTTGAAATTTGTATATATTGTACATAAAATGATTTTCATATTATATGGGATAGAGTACAATACAGTGATGTTACATTTTTGCTTATGTTTTAATGAGATTTGTACAATGTATTCAAGATATTTTATCAGGATATGCTTATTTGGCTTCGACTTGGTAAGATCAATCTGGTTGGCTAGATTGAGATGGCATTGACTTACTTCGGGCTCGGAGAGATAAGTTCTTATGATGCTCAAGCATTGTGGGTTGATTATTGTGTATTTTGCAATCAAACGTTATTCGCCACTTTCATTTAAATTTATGTGATTTTATCAATTGGAAGTTTATTCATTGTCGTCAGTTTTGAAAAACTTGTACAGATTGGACGTCTTGCATTGTTGCACGGTTTTGTCGCTTGGGTGAAACCATCGTGATGGGTCAATTTGAGTTCCTAAGTGTTGGTATGACTTTGATAATCCCTTGCATGAACTTCTCGAGTTCCCTAAGTGTCAATCGAACATAGGGATCATAGTGCAATCTTATTTATAATACTTTTTCCATGTTATTAACAACAAAGTACAAGGTTTGGAATGATAATAATTTTATTTTTTACATTATCGAGATCTGAAATTTTTCCAATAAATTTTTTTAGATCATCTCCACTCCACGTCCGAGGGATTCCTCTTTGTGTATGACTTTAGATTGTATTCCCTGAGACCGTCTGTTGATGATGAAGGCTCGGTACATGTTTGGTCGAGCTTTCTAACAACTTGTCCTCGTGCGACCAGATTGGATTACTTCAACATGAGTTCCCCAGTGGCAAATGTCTCCTCTAAAACGTGTTTGTTATAAAAGCGAATCATCCACCACTTCACTTTCTTCTACCGAAGGACTGAATCAGCTTGCATTTCCTCAACAAAGTTGATTGTGAGCATCACTCCTCCTTCCTTTGCTTCTTTTCACTCATTTAACTCTGCTTTATCGAACACTGAGCCTGCCACCACTCTTTAGATGTTATTGTTCTATTTGATCGATAACATTGCATCAATCCCGTGTGACAACATAAATGAGGTTTGCCTGGTCGTATTAGGTGTCATTCAAACCGACTAAAAAACAAGCGGTAGAACATCTACCCATTTCCCCTTGGCTTCTTCAACCTTCTTCGTTAGCATGTTTGAGATAATTTTATTGGCAACTTCAACTTGCTCAATTGTTTGAGGATGATGTACGATGCAAATTTTGAGCGAAGTGCCTAATTTTAGTAAAAATTCTTCACTCTCTGGTTGATAAAGTATGTCCCATTGTCTGTTATGATAACCAATGGTAGCTCTTAAAGGTAATTCAGATACATCCAGATGAAATTTTGAACAAGCACTAAGGTGATCTGAGCAAGCGCCTTGGCTTTGATCTACTTGGTGTAGGTCGCCATATTAGAATTAATCGGTTGCTTTGAAAATATATTTTTGATTATATATATATATATATATATATATATATATATATATATATATATATATATATATATATATATATACATATATATATTGAAAAGCAGTGTTTTAATTTTGAAAACACGAGACCGATCTGATCTCATATATTTAATAATATAAACAATCAAGCACCACACAACGAGTGATGGACATATCCCAAGAAATAGACACATTACTCAATAACAAGACTCGATTAAATAAACTAAAGAATTTATGACGTCCGTTTTGGTCTATGAACATTTATGTTGATCGACGGGTTCCTCTATATAATATAAAAGATTAAATATGGTTTATATTACCTGGGTTCTAAAGTTTCATATAAGGGCAAGCCCCTATAGTTAACTACATCTTAGAAAACCAAAGTCACCTAAGAAAACTCTTGTTTTAGATCAAAGGTATTTGTCTTCATGAATTCAACATTTAGGGTTTTCGAGGTCGAAAATGGAAAATTCAAATGGGAAAGGATCAAGTAGGAACAATTATTGTAAAATCCAAAGGAAAAGAGGTGGGGGATGTCACAGATCTTGAGAAGAATCTCATTGACTTCCCAAACTATCATATGTTTTGGCTTCAGTTCGAAGAGATATTATTAAATATTTCATCCTGCCAATTTTATTATCTAGGGCCTACATTTGCATGATACTGATCATGCAAATAGTCTAGGAAAATATGACGGCTTACATTGTACCAAACAACAGTATCGGAGCCTAATAAAAAGTTAGGAATTATACTGCCCAGCATGACTGTATAGGAGCCTAAAGATAAGTTGAGGATTTACGTCGTGACTACCTCAAAGTCTTATGACTTATTATTTAATTCTATAAAAGGTTTAATGATGTAGACACATTTGTTCTCTCGAAATCGTTCTTTTGCAGGCCCTCGTTGTGTTGTCCATGTTGTTTGCATCGAGCTCCTCGTTGAAGTATCAGTTCCAAGGTTTAAGGTTTTATGATTTTACCGTGTATGTTTCAATTTTCTGGTTTTGTTGTTGTTGTTGTTGCAGTGTTTTTATTCGGGAGAATTTTAATTTAATTAGAGCGACACTGGTTAGGATCTTACGGTTCCCTCATTCCGGCATCACTATTTTTTTTTGAGTTCACTTAGTCTAAACAAGTTTTTATGCTTATTTAGACCAAAGAATTCTCATTAGCAACCTTAGATTACCTCATCTAAGAAATCCTCGTAAACCCAAAAGGAGTGATTTAAGGGTGTTCACTATGTTTAAAAGTGTATTTATATTTTGAAAGTGTCTTTTAATGTTTTTGGTTTTGGTTTTGGTTTGAATTTAGTTTGCATGTAAGGTAAGTAAATGCAGGTAGGAAATGCAATAAAATAAATAGGAAAATTGTAATACATGAAATGTAAATGCGTACCTGGGGCTCCGCTACCGCTGTATGGTTAGTATCATAAAGCATAATATATTGCAGGGATTTAAATAAATTGCGGAAAAAGAAAGTATAAATATAGTATATAGAAGTAGCAAAACGAGTCGTAGCAAAAATACAAACATACAAAGCAAAACCCGTAGTCACATATGACAGAATGGGACTGGGCATAAGAAATTGGTAAGGGTGGGGGCTCAGAGCTGGACTGTGTGCTTCTCGACCTTGAATAAGAGCTATCAACCCGACAACCTACGGAGGGATGTCCTTAACATCGATCCAAGTGACTAACCGTGAACTTTTATGAGTTTTCATCAAAATTCTTTAATTTTTCATGCAAAAGTTGTTATTTAAATTTTCGTGCAGTTTTCACTTTAACAAGCAAAAGAATTTGTTTTTTTTTGGTAAATATTTTGTAAAGTAGTGCAGTCCACAAGCTACTCACTCTAATCAAGCTAGGACTACCGACAACCTAAGAGTGTCAGGAGTAACAATCCCACCAAGAGTCGGCGAATAGTATCATTGGTCCTTGTTCTCTCCCCTCATTGAGGTCTTTAAGGTAGGAGATAATATTATGAAAATTTCACTTCATATCCCTTGTTTAGCACACATTAGCATTATCGTCATCGCTCTAGCTACTTAGATCTCAAACTTAAACCAGTCTGATGATCCATATGTGACAAAAAAAATATTCCCAGTTGCTCACAAGGACTTAAATATCTTAGAGAAGACTCGAGCATTGAGTTATAAATATAGGATAAGTAGTGTAGGGTATTTCTATTGATTTAGTGAATTAACGGGTCTCGGGGCATATCTTGGTGGATCCATATACTTTTGTTTAATGATGATTTTCTTCATCAAAACATAATAAGTTCAAATGTTCTTAAAAATAACCAAAAGATCGTAAAAGTGTTCGGGGCATTACTCTAAACAATTTTTAAGACCTTTTGAAGTATTTTGAGTTCATTTGATCTTACTATGTCGTTGAATTAGTTATCCCGATTTAAAATTTAGTTGTGATCTTTTTTTGACCCGTGCTCAATGAACATCTCATTGTTTTAATTGTCCAACGAGCAGGATAATTAAACATTCACTTGATGTTTCACTCTAAGAACCGTGTGAGTAGACACCATTAAGGGTATATAAGATCATTAAGGGGATAACTACCCTCCTCATCAAAGTTAAGTTTATAGTTTTTTTAGAAATGTTATGATTATTTATATTCCTCTTTTCTAAACCTTACTACATGATTAAGGATCAAACTTACCTAGTTCACTGCCAAGCTTTTAAACATTTATGGGTAGATTTGCAATCTTGAAAATATATTAAATGAAGTGCACTCGATCCTTATTGAAAGATTAAATCATCATTTAACCATGTAAGTAGGGCCTCTAATTAGAGGATTAAGATCTTCCTAACACAAGCCCTTCACCTTAGGATCTCCCAATCAGATTGGCTTCCAAATCAGAATAATTCAAGAAATTACAATATTACACTTTTTGTAAATAAGGGATGAGTTAGTTTCTATCTTTTATTCCTTTATGTTTCATCTAAGAGAGTTAATTATGATCAATATTGCCCATTTACCCTTTAGTTTAACCTACATTTTGATTAAGATAGGGAATCACATAATTACAACTTTGCCCTTAAGACTCTTTAACTCATAATTATTTAAGTTAAACTCAAATGACTTTAAAATTTTATTGTCATCTCTATCATGAGTCAATTAAGACATTAAAAGAGAATTTGTGATTTTTCTGATTTTTATTTAATTTTCATAATTATTTTAGTTTGAAAATAAGGTTTTGAAGAAAATTTAAATAACCAAGTAAAATAACTCTTTTGTGCTTAAGAAATTTATTGAAAGTTCAACTAAGTCAGAGAACCACTAGAAATAATTTTAGTGAATTTTTTAATAATATTTTAATTTTTATAATTTTTCAAGTGACTTCCAATGAGTAAATAAATAAAAAAATATATTTTTATTCTCAAAATTCTTGTTTATATTTTTCATAAGTCTCTCTGACCTCGAAGAGCTCAGAGAAAATTATTTTGCATTTTTTTATATTTAATTTATTTTAAATAATTTTTAAGTTAGAAAATAGCCCAAAAATAAAGTATTTATTTTAAAATTAATTTTATTTTTCCTAGGTGTCTCTAGTCACAAAGAACACCCCAATGCACCTTTTATAGTTTTTTGATTTTTTTGTTTAATTTATATAATTATTTTAAGCAAAAAAACTTATTTTCTTAGAAAATTCATTTTTATACCAAAAATAATTTTTATGATCTTAAAATTTTTAAAGGAGCCTCTTGACGTGGTTAGCCTTAATTTGACTAAATTTGGTAATTATTGAGTTATTTTGTATTTTCTTAATTTTGATAATTTTCTTAATTTTGATAATTTTCTTAATTTTAAAATAGAAAAATATATCTTAAGTTTTTAAAATTTGAATTTTATTTTTTCTAAGTTGCTTTGACCACGGTAAACCTACTAAACCAATTTTTATAATTTTTTGACTTATATTTTATTTTTTATTACTATTTTGAACAAAAAATGATAATTTGCATTGAAAAATAGGGTTTCTAATGCTAGAGGTGCTCTCTGATTTTGGAAAAATCAGAGAACAACCCTAGTATTGTGAGGAATGAACACTCCGAATTTCATATTTTTGTGATTAATATTTAACTATTTATAATGTAAATAAGTTTTAGAGTATTTAATTAATTTAAAAATAAATTTAAATAAATATTTTTTATTTTTAGTCCATATTATTTTATTCTATTCAATGAACACATCAGTATTTTTATTTTATTTTTTAGCAATTTTCTATGGTAAGTTATGAGTTTTCTATAATTATTTAAATAAGAAAATACCCTAAATTTTCTACTTATCCACGTCAATCTCAGCAGCTCCAAAAGCACATGTGGATGTGTCTGATTGGCTGCGCTTTACATGTAGGCTTGACACGCGGCCTGTGGTTCACGTACCATCTCCTTGTCCGGCTTGATCTGGTCCGTCCATCCAATACACACGCGATCCATCGGCTCCTGGTCATCGTTCCAAACACGGGCTAACTCGAGAACCGTCCGTTTTCTCACCTTAATATCTCGTTCGTTCTTTAACCAAATCACATGGGATTTGTTTCTACACCTTCATCTAAGTGAGGCGATCTTATTTGTGTGGTTACATAAGCATGAAATACAATTTCACTTCACAAAGGCTCAAACCGAGAGAAAAATTATGGATTTTGGTCCATACCTTTGTCCAAGAGGTGTAGCCTCAATTGGATTGATTCTTGAGCTTCGTCTAGGAGCTGCGAACGTCTTCCAAGCTTCACTTGATCTGTGATTGGGTCTGCATAGGAATTCGATCAAGATGTGGCACAGGCTAGGTAGAAGTATAGGTTCGGGAGCTCGAGAAGGGCCAATCTCAATGGGGAACTTCCTCTCTTGCTCTGGGGAAGCTTATTTATTTTTGGTAAACTGACCACTTGATCACAAACAATTCATCTATTATAAACTTATGAAAACAACATTAGAAGGAGAGATTGAATACACAAGACCCGCATCTATTAAGCTTAAGAGAGACTCTGCCTGCTCGGGGGACATTTAGCTTCAACTACTTTTTGACCCCGGTAGCTAATTAGGTGGCATGTAGCCTCTCCCCTTCGACTTGAGTAGCGTGGGAGGTCTCCTAGTCCTCTTCGTTCATTGATTTGAAAGTGTCAGGTTGCAAAACTCACTCTATCAATTCAACATCAAGATTTTGCTGGATCAACAACTTCTTCCTATAAATTTTACTATCCTCCAATTGTACTTTTGTTGACACTCTTACCTTGAACTTGGGAGGAGCCCCACCAGACGAGACTGTTCAAACGAACCAACCATTTGAAGAAAAGGCCAAGAAAAATCATTAATTCCAATCTTTTACTTTATTCTCCAACCCTAAAAGCCAGAATTTGTTGGCTAACAAAAACGGTATGAACTCATCTGGCACAACCCAAAAAGAGAACTGGTAGTTGAACAACTTGATCGACCAAGAGATCTTTTAGCATCGATAGTATATGACTATGTTCATGATGGCCGAGATGGTGTTTGGCTTCATCTAAGCCAGTATGACTCCATAGTTAGCAAAGATTGAACATAACTTGCTATAGAATGACAGTCAAAGGCTAAGCTTGAACTAATTCTTATAAAACATAAAACCATTGCTATAAAGTGTGGTCGCCCTATCTACCTTATCGACAACCTGATGTATGATAAAAGTATCACATACATGACTTTATTGCAGCAAGCCAACATCTTCCCAAGTCATCCGAGACTAGTCTTCTAGGGTGACTAATTTGAAATCCTTTAGAGATTACCAAGGAGCAATTGAGCGATCACCAGAGTGCAGTGGAAAAATCTAAAAAAAACTAAGATAAGCAAAAAGATAAAGAAACTATTTCGTTTGTTTTCGACCCCTTTATATAGAAGCAGAGGAAGTCCAATTGTCAAACAAAAGTAAAATCGGAAGTGACTGGTCCAAGTGATAGTCACTCCCATGAAAAATCACATACAAAATCAAGAAAGCACAAGAAAATGAGAAAAGAAGTTTTTTTTTTTTAATTCTAGAATAACATGGATTATAATGCATTGCTTAGAAATCAGTCAAAAAAAGCAAAAGAACTTGTAATGGGATCCGACGCCGCATCGGCCGAGGCATACCTCAGTTAAAGCATCCTTTTATACAAAAATTTCCTCCAAACCTAAACTGATTCAACAGATCTGACTCGTCTTGCGCTTGAAAAACTCGAGATATCTCTTGAACATCCGACAATTCTTGATGAAAGGTTATACCATCTCTTCCAGCTTCACTATGAAATTAAATAACTTATAAATCTCACAACCTCGTTAGATTTCGGCCATCCTAACAAATGAGCCTTCGATCTCATCCAAGTAGTGAACCATCGACTCTTGGGACATATAAACCTCATCCACAGATTCATATTTTATTTTTGAAAAGATTTGTAAAATAAAAAGACTTGATTATAGAGTGAAAATAGAATGAATAATGTGTTATATTTTTAAAAATTTGGAGCTTATTTAATGTAAATTGAGGCTTAAATTTTTGGTCTATATCTCATAAACCATGAGGTTTGATGGTGTTAGGTATGACTCATATCTACGGAGGGAGTTTCTTTGTGAAGAGGCGTGACTCCTGGTGAAAAAGAGTGTCTCTTGGAAGTTAGTGGGTTGGGGGGAGTGAGGGCGAGTTGGAAATTTATCTATGGATGTTTATCTATAAATAGATGTGTAATCCTATGGATATGTGAACCGAACTATTGTAACTCCTCTGAAATAGTGAAATTCGCCGGCTCGCTCCCGAAGACGTAGGCAATTCTTTTCCGAACCTCGTTAAATCTCTTGTGTTCTTCTGATTTGTGTCGATTCTTGTTTTCTTTCCGAATTATTTTCATAACAATTGGTATCAGAGCCTCGTTCGAGGGTACAGGAGGAGATCGACGCGGGAAATCAGAGAAGAAAAGAAGATTTGGTTTCAAGGTTCAAAGAATTGCGGAGTTCTAGGCGGGAGTTTAGCGTGGAGCAGCAGTTCCCGGTGAGGCATTCGTCACAGGCGGAGTTCGGCGGACTGAAATTTGTGGTTCGCGGGTTCCTGAGGAGTTCGCGACTTGCGGCTCGGGTTGAGTTCGCACCTAGCAAACAGCAGAAGCCCGAACGGGAGGCGACTCAGGACGCGGAGGAGCAGGGTCGTGTTGACCTCATTTTTGATGAGGTCTTCTCTTCTTCTCTTTAGTACTTAGGATCTAGCCTTAGGCCTTTTCCTTTGATCGTCCTGAGAGGATTAGAATTGGGACCCACCACTTAGAAATTCAAACCACTTCTTAACTCCTCGCAAACTCCACAAACTTGATTGTAGACCCCTAATCACCTAGAGGGTTGAAATCGAATGTGGAAGTTTAAAGGATGAGTTCCATAGGACTCTTTGGCCTTAGGACTACCACAGGTGGCTCTGGTGCAGTGAAGGGGCTGACTTACACACACACTACACCTATACACTACACTTTCACACACCTCCTAAAACCACACCCATACCCAATTTGACCTCCGACTCATGAAGGTGATTCGCATGGATGGTCCTTAACCCCTAAGCCCTTGGCTAAGAGGGTTAGGAACAACATAGTGAATGCCTCAAATGAGTCCTCTCATGGCTCATATAGGCTTAACATGGCTTCATGGCTTAATCAAAATGATTTCATTCCACTTACAATTACCCAATCTTCAATTTTCTAAATTTTCAATTTTTGACACGGGGCCCTACACTCGCTAGCCTACCCAAAACACTCGAAATTACCCAAATCCTCCAAAATTTCCAAATTACCCAAAATTCTCCAAAATCATTCCTAAACATTTCCTCACCAATCAAATTGATCATCCATAGCCAAAAATACCAAAAATTCCAAAAAATACCTCTCAATACCCTCCAAATACCCAAAATGCCCCTCTTAGCCAAAAAATCTAGAAATTCCGAAAATTCCCAGAAAATTCCAGAAAATCCAAAATATTCCAAATTTCATTTTGTTCAACTATACCATGGGCCAATTTTTTCAATTTACCCCACTTCCACCAAAACCCCCAATTTAGCTCATTCTTAACCCAAGTGAACCCAATGTCAAACCAAATCTACCCAATTGACCCCAATTTTGGTCCAATTCAATTCTAAACTTCAATTCAATATTCACAATATCAATTTAGACCAAATCAAAGTCCAATTTGATTGACATTTGAATCGATTTCACTTTTGCCCTTAAAGCCGATTTGGACCCATGACCCAAACTTAGCCCAAACCAAACCAATTCAACTCCAATTGACCCCAAACCTTTTCTAAACCTTCCCTAACATCCTCACAAACAAAACATTAACATAATTTACCCAAGATTTGGACTCAAACCTCACTCAAATTCAACTCAAAGCCAAAATCCCTTAAATGGGCCTACACCTAAACCTAGCCCAAATAGGCTCAAACCCCAAAATCAAGACCCAATCAAAGTTGAAAACTCTTTAAAAACAGTCCCATAAGCCATTTTCAACATTAATTTTACATCAATTTCAACTTTAGCCCAACCTTAGCTCATGGTAGCCCATTTTGACCCACCTTAGCCCCTTTACCAAAGAAACCCAAATCCAACCCAATTCAAACCCAAACCACCCCAAATTTGCTTTAAATCACTCATGATACACTCTTAAATCAAACCCAACATTTATTTGGCATGGACCTTTGCAAAAATCTCCACCCAAAAGCTCATTTTGAAACTTAAAAGCCCACTTACATGAAACCTTCCTAAAGCCCATCTCCACTAAAAATCCAAAGGGCCAAAATCAATCCAAAACCTATATGACAATTGCTCTACACCATATTTTCAATTAAATCAATCCCTAAGTTTCAAAACTCATCATGAAGCCATTCCAAATTAAGCCTCATACAAATTCCCATCAAAATGCCAAAATTTTCTTAAACCCATTTCCATGAAATTGACTTGGCTTTTCCCCAAGCCGAAGGTGAGCCATGAAGCCACTCTTAAGCCACATGCAAGCCATGTGAATTGTTTGACATGTGACCATACCACATTGGGTAAGAAGAGGGGAGCTTTCCTTAATTCCTAAAAGTCTTTAACCTCACCCATGATACCCCTTAACAAGATTTAATCCAAATATTCTTGGATAAGGACATCACCACCTTTTGACCAGCTAGCTTAACTCGATTTTCTCGGCCCAAGGCCGACCATGGGGAGGTGAACCCGGCCCAAACAAATGGTTTGACCAAACCTAGCAAGATTAGCCATGTCCCCATGCCATTTTGATCCAAGCACTTTACACATGTCCATGCTCGATTGATTGCACTAATGCCGAGCCACGACCCCACTTGGTCGAGATGGTGACTCGAGAGCGGCGGCGAGCCACCGAGCCGCGGAAACCACCGGGTCGAGAGCTCACATGTGAGCCCGAGCTTGGAATTCTCACTGTCGAGCTGCCCCATCCCCGAGTGGCCATTGTAGGCTGTTCTTCTCTTGCCAAGAGCTGCCGATCCCAAGCCCTAACTCCCCGCGGGAGGCCCTCCACCCTCTCCTATTTAAACACCACCCCCTCTCGGCCATGAGAGGTCGTTGAACCGGACCTTCTTCGAAACTGCGCAAAATTGCTCCGGATCACTCTCCATACTTAGAGCGGTTGATCCCAGGTGACAATTTGCCCTAATCCCCACCAACGAGCCCGATTTCTTAGCCGAAGTTCCACCCAAAACCAGGACACTTCTCCGCGGTGGATCAATCCTCGAATTGATTGGTCCTACACCTTTACCGGACCGAGGGAAGAAGTCCGCCAACAAAAGCCCCCTCTCCGGAGCCACCCATATGTTCAGACTCCGAAGCTTTGTGATCGGGCTTGGTCGAAATCATACTCAGACGATTCACCGAGCCGAGGGACTTCATGCGGAGCTTGTTTGGACCCGATCGAAGGTGACACGACCCTCGGATTGAAGCCACACTTCTGCGAGCAAAGGTATGAGCTAACTCTTTATCCGGAGCTTCGGAGATTCTCCATTTCAAATGCCTTAATTTCAATGCATGATCACCGTATGGATGTATTCGTCTCTTCGAGACGAATCCAGTAAGCACTGAGAACACGAAAATCCGTTGAGAAATGAGTGAGTTCTTAGGGTTTTAGTGTGGACGGCTCTCGGGTGAGGACGCTTGGGGACGATGAACGGATGCCGTTCATTCCATGCACGCGCGGACGGACGGCCGGGGATCGCGCCGGACAAGGAGATGGAACGATACGGCGGGCCCCGGAGCGGCGAGTTCGATGGCGGCGTCGAATGGCGATGCGACACGCGGCGTTTCGGAGGCTACTAGGATGAGTCGGCGCGCCGTTTTAAATAGAAAATTAGGGTATTTTTCTATTTATTTAATTCCCTAAACTTCAAAAATGCATAACTTTGTGTAGAAAAATCAGAAAAATAAAATAAAAATACTCTCTTGCTCGAGTGAACGAGAGGAGAATAATGTGGAAAAGAAATCATTTAATTTCATCAGTATTTTATTTTTAATAATTTATTTACTATCTGCATTGTTTTAATTCTCCATGCATATAGGAAATTCACCATGACATGAGACCATAGGGCTTTTGAAGCCTACTGAATTTGGGAACATTCCATGAATTTTCCAAAGTCGAGGCCATCCCTATGAGAAGTTATTGATTTTTCAAATTCATATTCTTGTTTTGAGTATTTTAAATCCAATAATTAGCATGTTGTGAAATAAATTCTAGGAAAATTTGGTGATGTTTATTATGACCGGAAGGAACACTAGGAAAAATAGGTTTTGAATTAATCCGCTTGGAATAACCACTAATTGGCTTAAACACCCAAAATAGGTCCTTAATTAATTAGAGCTAATCATGCATCAAATTGACTTGAAATCAATTCTTCACTGACCTTTAGGATCAGAGGAACCCACCATAAAAATTTGAAGTCGATTAGACTTGGTTAGCCCTACTTAAATGGGTTGATTAAGCCATTTAGCCAATTTAAACTTTAAAAATTCATAACTTTCAAAATACTTTTCAAAAATTCACCAAATTGGTTTTGGAGCCTCTCTGATATTAGGGGAATTTAAGAAAATTAAAATTTCAATTTTCTAAAAAGTTGATTTTTTGCATTATTTTAATATTTTAATAATTAAAAAATAATAAAAATCACAAAAATAATAAAATTCACCAAAATGTCACATTTTGAATTTTAATCACTTAGGAACAAACCCCATATTTTTCTTAAGTCCCTATGATGAGATATTAAATTTTAAAGCCCTAGGGTAATTTTAAAATTAAAAAAAATGTATTTTCTAGCATTTCCATTAAAATAATTCTAATAAATCAAAGAAAAATCAAAAAATTACAAAAATTGATTCTCTGATTTCCTTGATATCAGAGAGATTTTTGAAAAATATAAAATTCATTTTTCAATCTTTATTTTATTTTTAAATTAATTAATACTCCAAAACTCAAAATAATTATAATTAAAATAATATAATTAAAAAAAATCACCAAAATTGGTCCAAGTGGTCCTCTGGTCATTAGGAATGTCTCATAATTTTCTTAAGGACAGAAACTTTCCCTTGGTCATATTATTAAATTTTCCTTGGAAATCCCTATTTTCCACCAAAAATAATTACATAAATAAATTAAATACAGAAAAATCACATTTTCTCCTCTCATGTTTTTATTGACATATGAGTGAAGTCACATAAAAATTTCAAGTTCATTTAAGCTCAATTTAGTGAGTTATGAAATTATTAAGCTTGAAGGGCAAAATGGTAATTAAAATTTTAACCCTTAATTAAAACTTTAGGTTTAATAAAATTAAAGAGTAAAATATCTGATCTTAATATGATTTGGATGATTGAAATTTAAATAATTAAAGAGTAGAAACTTACCAAACAATTTGAAAATAATTAAAATGAACTTTAATTAAAAAATTAATTAAATCTAGAAGAATAATAAAACTGGAATTATTAAAATAGGGACATTATTAGGAAGAGATTTGTTCTTTAATTTAAGAATCCCTAAATTAATCATCTCAATAATATTTAATTCCTAATTAAAATGATAATCCAAATTTAAGATTTAAAATGCTTAAAAGACTTAATCATTAAATTAAATTTAAGTTAAATTATTAAACCCTTTTAAAATTTCAATTAAAAAAAAATTAAAATATATATATATATAAAATTAAATTAAAATTTAAATTAAAGTAAATTAAAGTAAAATTAAATTAAATCAAACTAAATTTAAAAATTAAATTAAATTAAATTAAAATTAAATCAAATCAAATTAAATTAAATTAAATTAAATTAAATTAAATCAAATTAAATCAAATTAAATTAAATTAAATTAAATCATATTATATTAAATTAACTTAAATTAAATTAAATTAAATTAAACCACATTAAATTAAATTAAATTAAATTAAATTAAATTAAATATAACATCACCTAAGACATAAAGAATTCAAAAATAAATCTAAAAACAACTTGAACACTATTCCAAACTTAAGCCCATTAATTGAAATTAAGTTAAATCATAAATCATTTGAACATCCATTTGCCCTCGAAAGCTCTTGTTGTCATAACTCCTAAATGGAGTATTAAGTGAAGTGTTACTTCATTCATAAGATATTCAAATGTTCTAGTTCACTAAGCAAGATAATAAACTTGAACTCCCGGACGATTAATTCATTTGTATAATTAAATTCTCTTGGACTTAAAATAATCCTAGAAATATTGAAAAGATGTTTAAGACTCTTCTTAAACACTTCCTCGATATGATAGGATATTTATAAGAACAATTGAACTTAATTGTTCTTTGATGAAGAAAATCGTCCTCAAACCAAAATACGAGAACCTAGACGTCATAGGAGATGACTAGTTATAGGATTAGGAACTTGGTAGAAAACCATAACCTTTCCCTTAGCTTTACCTAGGAATGCGCTTTAAATGCTTAAATATTCTAATTGTGTTTTAAGTGCGGCTTGGGATGACGGGAAGACCCTCGAGTACGCTTTTATTTTATTGTAATTTACCTTATTGCAATTTATTTAATCGCATCGCACTTAGTTTTTCTTGCATGATAAACAATCATTGCATGAAAACCCACACCTTTAGGATAGTCCTAAAACTGAAACCAAAACTAAATTAAAAGTCATTACGAGATAAAATTCACCGTCATAACATTTCAAAATATAAAACAACTCGAAATTTAATCACAAACAAAACCACAAAACTACAACTACAACTAAATTAAAACATATTGTTGGATGATCGGGAATACCTCGGATGATGTAACCTACGTGTTGCTAACGGGATTTCCCGTAGTGCTAAATGAAAGTGTGGAACTCATTCGGTTGAGTTTAGCGAATTCATACGGACTAAGTGAATCCGATAAAAATAACGATGCGGAAGGATGGAGCCAGTGGGATCTTAGCGGTGTTGTTATAATCAACTTTAAGATTTGTTTTAATTAAAACATAAAAAACACTTGAAAATTAAAACTTTCTCTAAACCAGAACACTTCTCTCATCTCCTGATTTATGAGCTCGGAGCATGGTGGGCAGCACGGCCATCGTCATCAGCAAAACCTGAGTCTACTTCAGCAAAACTTTCTTAGAATTAAATAATTAAGCCATAGGACTTCGAGGTAGTTTGCCTAGTGCAACATAAATCCTCAACTTTTCGTTAGGCATTTGCATTGCGAATTAAGCCCTAACCGGTCTTAGGATTCGGAGGTAGTCGTCAGATGGGACATAAACCCTCACATCTTCGAAGTTTATTTGTGTGATCGCATCATACGAATATAAGTCCTAATTAATTAAAATTAGCGAGATCGAAACGTTAAATAAATATTAGGACTTTCTAAGTTCGAACGAAACGATAGGATAGTCGGGAAATTACCGAAGTTCGCTTCGAATTTGTGATTTCTCCTACCATTCTTCCTTAGAATTACCAAAATAAAATGTGCTAAATTTGATCCATTCCCTATTAAAATTCCAAAATTCAATCCCTTGAAGACTTAAACTTTGAAATTCTTGAGAGCGAAACTACCGATTATTATCGAGAGTTTTCTTAGGTGATTCCCATCACTTAAGATGTAATTAACTATGGGGCTTGCCCTTATAGGGAATTTTAAGAACCCGGGTAATATAAACCCTGTTTAATGTTTTCATATTAAACGGGGGAATTTGTCGGCTTATAAAATTGGTTCGCGAGACCAAACGGATGTCATGAAATCTCTAGTTTATTTAATCGAGCCCCATCATCGAGCGGTGTGTACTATTCTTCGGGATAGATACACGGTTTGTGGTGCGGTGCTCGTTTATATAAACTATTCGGGATGTGAGATCAGTTTGATTTTATATCTTAAAATCTTCAAATTTAAAAAAATTATTTTTCAAAATCAAATACTACTTTTCAAATTATTTATTTAAATTAAATTAAAAATTCGCCGACAATTTCTGTAGGCGACCCCTTTTCAAAATTAAACACATAACCCTAAAATATGCCGACAGGTCGGTTCGGGAATCGCTGCGGAAGGGAGTTGCGACAGGAAGAGGCGGTGCTTCTGGTTCACGCAGAGGAGGAGTTCCGGAACCGCGAAAGGAAACTGCGAAAGGTTTCGCGCTTAGCAGGCGATGGTTTGCGCGACGATTTGTGCGAGGCAGAGGATCGACAGGCGCTCGACGTCGGAGAGGGCGCGTGCGTCGATCCCTACCAAAGAGGCGTCTCGGTGCGTGGCAGTTGGCAGGAACAGTTGCCGCGCGAAGGTCGGCTCGTTCCACTACAGGAGGGCCGTTCGCGCGAGAGGGACGCTCCTGTCGCGACGATTTGAGCGGTTGCGGCAGTTCCAGGTTCATTCGGCAGTTCGCACGCGTGGGAGATCACTGTTCGCGAGCAGGGTTCGGCACAGGTGGGAGTTCGGGCTCGCGGGTTCTCCAGTTCCGCGACAGCTAGGGCCGAGGCGGTTCTTACAGGAGGCGCGAGAGATCGTGAGGCAACTGGTGAGGTTCCAGGAGGTTGGGAAGAAGGAGGGAGGAGGGAGTGGAAGGAAGGAATAAAGGAATCTTCCATTCGTACTAGAAGAATATTCCCCGCGGGTAGGAATTAAATGGAAGCAGTAAGCCAGGGAAGAATTAATTGAAGAATTAATTGTTTTAAGGAGAAGGGAATCTGGGATTTCTACTAGAGGGAATATTCCCTTTCCATTTAGCTGGAAGAGGTTTAGTTGTTGTGCAGAGAGAATTTTTAATTCCACAAAGGAGTTCGGCCGGTTCAAAAATCCGCGGGAAAACAGAGGCTGTCTACCGCGAACAGGAGTCTCGTTTTGCGGGAAATTGAGGTGTTCAACCAGTTAAATTCGCCGGTTCGTCGCGGGAGATTTTCTTTACGGGTGGAGTTCGGCGGGGTGCGGGTGGCGAGCGAGGCACGATTGTTTCGTGAACAGGAGTTTCGTGGAGGTTTTTTCTTCAAACAGGTGCGAAAAGGATTCGTTGCTAGCGGAAACTGCAATTGGCGCCGAGGTTACTAGTACGAACAGGAATTGTGTTTCGTGTGGAAAATTTGATTCACGAATCACAGGAGAATCGCGGGAAAAGTTGCTGCATTTGACAGGGAAAATTTCAGGATTAAATTCGGATGGCAATGTCTGGAGCAAAATTCGAGATAGTGAAGTTCGATGGAGCAGGAACTTCGGATTGTGGCAAACAAGGGTAAAATATTTGTTGGCACAACGAGAGAATTTTGAAGGCTTTGCGGGCTTCGAAACCGATAATATGGAAGATGAAGATTGGGAAGAGTTACTAACTTCGAGCGGCGAGTACCATACGTTTATGTACGGCGAGATGAAATTATGTATCATGTTATGAATGCGAAATCTCCAGGGAGAAGTATGGAAGAAATTGAAATCTCGGTTTATGTCCGAATCTCGACGAATAAATTGTATACGAAGCAAATGCTTGTATGAGGTGAAGATGCGAGCGAGTGCTTGATTTGTCGCGGCACTTGAATGTCTTCGATCAAATAATCGCGGATGCGGCACGTCTTGATGTGAATATTGAGGATGAAGACCGAGCGATGATTCTTTTGTGTTCGTTGCCTACTTCTTATGAACATCCGGTGATCTACTCTTACATATGAGAAAGAAACAATTAAAATTGATGAGATTACTACGGCATTGTTGGCTCGCAGCTAGCGGAAGCGGAATGCGGAGGAAAGCTCTAATGGTAATTGTTTATATGTTAAGGGTAATCGGGATCGTGAAAGTAAGGAGGAGAAAGAGAATACGGAAGGTCGAAGCCTAAAGACAAGAAGATTCGTTGCTTTAAGTGCGAGAAGCTGGGACATATGAGGAGAGATTGTCCGATGCTCGAAAGGAGACTCGTAATGTATCTTCCAGAAGCTGCAAATATGGTGCGAGTGATACGGATTACGGTGATAGTGATGCGCTTTCAGTTACGACAACTCAGTTAAAGGATGGATGGATTCTTGATTCAGGATGTATCACATAACACCAAACAGGAAGTGGTTTTCTTCATATAGGTTATCTGATTCTGGTTCAGTCTATCTGGGTGATAATAGACGTTATAATATTGCTGGTATAGGTAATGTCAGAATTAAGATGTATGATGGCACTGTTAGAACATTATGTGATGTTAGGCATGTTCCAGAGTTGAAGAAGAATTTGATTTCCTTGGGCACTCTACACAGAATTGGTTTCATTCCTAAGGCAGATGAGGATAGGGAAACCATCGGGGTATTAAGGGTGCAGTGGCTGTGATGAAAGGGAATATCCTTGCGGGTAACATCCATAAAGCTGTTGGGGAGTACGATTGCGAGTGGAGATCGCTGCGTTGGAACATATGATGGAAATGCGGCGGGGAACTTTGACCAAGCCGGGTTAGATGGTTTGGTGGCCAACCCATTTGGTGTAAGAAACTCCGTGATCTATTTCTCCTAAAGAGTTGGATATTCGCGAGGTGGAGATTTTCTCTAAGAAGTTGGATATTCGCAAAAGTGGAGATTGTTAGATGTATTTCTCTGAGAGTTGGATATTTGCTTAAGGTGGAGATTTGTTTGGTAGGCACATATATCGGGTGAAGCATTTCTCCTAAGGTGCTTGATATTCGCCAAGGTGGAGAATTGTTAGGTATGACTCATATCTACGGAGGGAGTTTCTTGGTGAAGAGGCGTGACTCCTGGTGAAAATGAGTGTCTCTTGGAAGTTAGTGAGTTGGGGGGAGTGAGGGCGAGTTGGTAATTTATCTATGGGTGTTTATCTATAAATAGATGTGTAATCCTATGGATATGTGAACCGAACTATTGTAACTCCTCTGAAATAGTGAAATTCGCCGGCTCGCTCCCGAGGACGTAGGCAATTCTTTGCCGAACCTCGTTAAATCTCTTGTGTTCTTCTGATTTGTGTCGATTCTTGTTTTCGTTCGAAATTATTTTCATAACAGATGGTTGGCTTTAAATTTGGAAGAATTAAGTGATTTGTTCATCCCTTATCACTTTGATGATTGATAAGTGGCATGCCTCTTTTATTTTATCTATTGTGTTTCATTCTATAGTTCCCTTCTCAATTTGTCTTTCTTCTAAAACCACTGCATACATTTTATTTGAAGATGAAAGTGATGACGATGATGAAAAAGAATGAGAAAGCGAGAGAGAGCTGGGGAGAGGTAAAATGAATTGGAAAAAAAATTAAAAAAAAAAAGTGTGGAGAATTCTTATGCGGTAAGTCTCGAATGGAGGCCCAAAGAATTAGACCAAGCTATTTGACTCCACTAAATTGACCTATAATTTTTTTTCATATAACCAAAGAATCAAATATATGTTTGTTCTAGGTATATGAGCACTCCCAAAGAAAAATATTCTTTTGGTTGATTATATATTGAGAAATACCCAAGAATTTAAAAAAATTATGCTTGTGTTCCAGGATATATCAATGTGATATACCAAGAAATGCTATCATCATTTCACTAGATGAGGATAAAAATTTATATAATTTGTTGTAGCGAACAGACCTCTTCCTGAGTTATCCGAGACTATTCGTCCAGAGAAACATCAACAAATATATCAAAAAGATAAAAATAAGCTAAAAGAAGGTGCATAGATAAATAACAAAATTTTGAAATTGGTACACATAACCAAGACAAAATTTCATAGATATATTATCATGGGTTATCAAACTTTGAATCAATTTGATGATAGAGATAATCAACCCAACATAACAAAGAATTTCTTATTAATAATCCATTTGAATCACACAAGAAAATGCTATAGACCAAAACTATGTAAATAGAATGACAGAGAATTTTATGATTCTATTTTGTAGAAAATTACTAGAATAGGACTTATCCATCTCAAAATATGACATGGTGACGAAGTATATCTAACATGAACTTACATTTCCATATGGGCCAAGACAACCACTAATGCCATGAGAGCTCCGAACAATCACCTAACTACATATAAATTATGAGGCCAATCAAGTGGAGGGGAGCATGTATACCTCCTTAGGGATATAAAATAATGCAATATTATATATCCCTAATATTGAGGCTTTCTTAATATGTCAAGGATTGTGTCATGACATGCATTCTTGTTTAAAAAATAGTCATATGCCATGTAACAAATATTTTTTTATAAAAAATTTGACAAATTTTTTTATCATTTTATAATTATATTTATAAATTATTAATTTTTTGTAAAAATATTATTTTTCTTAAGAGCATTGCTTATACATGTTATCACAGGCAATCAAAAAATGAAATAAAATAGGTCAAATCATTATATAGTGCTGAAAGCGAACATACAATAAAGAAAATACATAAATAGGTCGTATAAAAAAAATAAACTGGCTATATGCCACTAGGTTCAACAATAAATACACTATATTAAAAAGAAAAAAAAAATATGGGCAGGCTCCGCATATATATAAACCAATCTTAGATCTATGTATAAGTCTAAGGTATGAGGCATTAGCTATCAAATCCTCATCTTCTTATTGCCTCGATTGTCACACCCATACCTTAGTTTTAATACAAACTCTATCCAAAATACAAAGATATAAAACAAAATCATAAATACGGACATAACCTTATTAAAAAAGGATTTTATTCACGTCTATAAATAAAACATACAATGTATAATGAGTTATGTCCATGTATAGGAGCAAGCTAACAAACATATACAAAAAAGTATTATTATTTTAATTATTCATAACCCCTCCATTGTTGACATGAACCCCTATAGAACACCACAAATATATTTCTAAAATAGTACACATCTCATACTCAGTAAACAAATAAAAAAGAAAAATAAAAAATGTGCAACTATCACACAATAAAATCAAACCACAATGATCACTTGTGAAACAATATTAACAACACACTAGTTAGACTTAACAAAGATCTATGAGTGATTTTATCATATATCTAAATGTGTGAAAGTCAATGTGACAAATGATAAAATCATATGTACTTGATAAGACCATCGTGTCTTGTCTTATGCTAAACATATAATTAGATTATAACACATCATTCTAATATAATAATTTTAAATTTAGATTGATAGTTTTGGATATTTCTTGAAATCATTTAGTTGATAATGTGGTTAGTATTTATTTTAAAAATTATAGCTTTTAATAATATCAAAAGAGTTGTTCTTTTTTTCTTTGAAAAATTATACTTTTAAAAATTTATTAATTAGGAAATGAATATAGTCTATTTGAACCTACAATCACTTAAGCATAATATCTAACAAAATATTTTGATTCTAGTTAACATAGAAATATAGTGAATTAATTTAAAAGATTTGAACTTTTAATTATTGGAAGAGATTAAAATTTATAATCATTTTTTATTGACAATCACTTTGTTATGATAAATCAAGCCACGAATTTAAGTGAAGTAAGTTTACATAAATCCATAAATTAAGATTTTATCTCATCTTAAGTTTAAATTTGGTTTTAGAATTATTATTTTTATTGCTATTTCTTTATAATTTGTTAAATTAAATTATTAAGTATATAAAATTGTGCTTAATTATTTTAAATTTAAAATTAATTCTTGTAAATTGGTAATGTACTCTTCTTATATTATATGTGTGGCATATTTATTTGCATACATCACTAAATAGCTGGTTAATATTTTATATTCATTATGTCTCTCATCTGGTTAGAGGGAGCCTTGGGATTCGGATGAATGATCAATACAAGAAGTCAATATATATGGAGAATGATTTCCATAAGTCATATAAAGAAGAATATACAAATTTGAAATCATATTTGAACAAAAGAGATTAACAAATAAGTAACCTTAGAATATGTGCTAGAGATTGAAATGATCAAGAAGACATGTTTATTTAATTTCAAAGTAAGTGGTCTAATGATTGCATGCCCTAGAAGGTTATTGTTAAGTGATACCACAATAAAAGAAGTTGGGGTAACAAAATTAGATGGACATTGAGAAAAAAAATGTAAGATATATTAGTCCTAAGTGCCAAGAATATGCTTAAAAAATAAACATATGGTGTTGAAAATATAGATACAAGTTTTACTATAAAGAGATTTTTTCTAAATGGTCCTCGGTATTTGTATGCCCTTCTATATCTCATGAAGATAATTTTTGGAGAGTATATATGTATATAATACTACCATTAGGTATAACTTCTCAATCTTAGCTTAGATGATATGATTTATTTTTTTAATTATTATTATTGTTATTATTATTATTATTATTATTATTATTTTGATTTGGAAAGTGGACACTGTTAAAATAAAAACATACATGGGATAAATGGAAGAATTGATTTACAACTTTTAATACACTAGAAATATTATCAGTATTGCTCTTCATATTATCAAACACATTATTTGCATTTGTGAAATTGTTAAAAAATATCATTATGTTATTCATTGGGAGGTTCTTAGTAGCGTATTTTGATGATATTATAGTTTTTAGTGTTGATGAGAAAAAATATTTAGAGCATCTTATGTTATTTCTAAGCAAGGTAGGAAAGTAACAATTTTATCTCAATCTAAAAATATGATTCTTTACGTAGCATGAGGTGTTTTTTCTTAGACTTATTATTTTATCTTCTAGTTTCTCATTTGATACTTCAAAAATAAAAAAAAATCTTATTTGATAACCTACTTTAAATAATTTTTTTATGTTAGGAATTGTCTTGGATCAACATTTTTTTATATGAGATACTTTTAAACTTTTTAGTGCTATATTTTTTCACATTGTTTCTATGTTAAAGAAAGACAAGTATTTCCAGACTATTAGTGTTACAAAGCTTGCTCTTAAATTGAAATGTAAATGACTTCTTCATCTATTATAATACTTCTCACTTTTCAAAAGCATTTGATGTTGTGATGTTTTTGGGGTAGGCATTGGCATTAGGGGGGCTTATTCAAGAAAATCACCTTATTGCATTGTATAATCAAAAAATAATGTTAAGCAAACACACTCCAGTTATGATAGTGATTTTAGCTAGTCTTTCAAATACTCATGATTTTATTTATCATGTAAAGAGATTATTCTTAGTTATTATTACTACGATTTTTAATACACCAATACTTTCAACATTTCATCCCATTTTTTTATTTAATATTCACATTCATAAAATATTATTTGGTATTCATATTGATATAAAAAACAAATCAAGACAAGCAATACTAAATATGTTGACATTTGATATATAATTAATATCAAGAGTTTGAGCCTAACAAAAAATAGTGCTTACAATCTTTAATCAAGCATAGGCATCCCCATCACATAAAATCATTTTACTCTTTCTCTTAATTTATTTCCTTGATTCTCTTATTGGAGATAAGATCTATACCATTTTCTATCCTTTCATATGAGGGCATCCAAAATCTTTCCCCATGACATGAAGCTTTTAGAAGCTTTTAAATTTATTCTATATATTTTATCAAGTTTTCACTCCTTATTTAAATATTTAATCTATTGCTTAAATATTTTTAACTTATTTTCTCATATTTAATTTGGACTTAATATTATTATGATCATTTTGAATCTTTTAGCTATAACAATTTTACTTTATTATTTATGATTGAGCTAATAAAATGAATTATAGTAGTGAAAGGATTAATTTACACCCAAATAAATAAAGAATAATCCTCATATGTTTAATTTAAAAATATTTGAATAATTTTAAATATTAAAAATATATTGCATCTATTTTATATTTTAAAATATATAAATTCAACTTTCATGAAAAAAATAGCTTCTAACTGCATAGCTTTGGAAATTATTTAATAAGGTAATAATTAGTTTCGCTTTTGTAAATTAAAATTATATTGCTTTGATAATTAAATCTTAAATTCTACCAAGTAATTAATTTCACATGAATGTGGATTAGTAATGATGATCTGCCAACATTCCCAACCCTAATTGTAATTTACTAAAAAATTTATGGACCTAAATTCCTATTTCCTAATTCACTCACCTAAGTAGTGATATAGATTAGAAAGGCTCAATGTGCGGGAAAAAATTTGCGTACGTAACGCATACGCACCGCTGCGTACGTCCAATAAGTTACATGGAGGTTACATGGGGGTATTTTCATGTTTTATCCCTTGTAACCTCCCTGTAACATGCCTGTAACTTCCATGTAACCTCCTTATTTTTGCAGGTTACAGGTAGGTTACATGGAGGTTATACGTATGTGGTAGTCTCCTATTGAATGATGTAGGCAGCGCTGCGTACGCTTTACGTACACAATTTTTTTCCCATTGTGAGGGAAAATTATTACATACAGAGAACATACGCAACTCTGCATGTGTACTCAAATAATCCCGCAATACCCATATAATAACCTATGAATAACACCGAAATGGAACCCGGAGAAGTTATTAGGGGTGAAAAAGTTATTGGGGGGTTATTGGGTTATTGAAATTAATACACAATAACCTAAATCTATGTGAGATTAAGTTGATAAGCAACTCCACCTCCATTCCAAAGCCGAATCATAATTCACTAAAACATTTTTCAAACCTGAATCCCTATTTCCCAATTCTCACAACAAGATATTGGATAGATCATAAAGGCCAAATGTGAGGGTCCACCAAGTAATCAAATTTTATTTTAAATTAAGGGTGCGTTTGGGGCAACTTGTGCTTATCCAGATAAACCGCTTATCTGAAAATGCAGACCGCAGGGTTCGACTCGCGTTCTGTGTTTAGTGTAAAAAATCAACACATTTTCAGATAAACTGCTCAAACGCACTTTCCAAACATTAATGCGGCATTTTCAAAACCCCCCGCAGCGAATAAACTGCCCCAAACATAACCTCAATTGGTATATGTGTTGCGCCTCTATTCGCAAGCCTAATCACAATTACTAGACATTTTCTTGGACCAAAATTCCTATTTCTCAATTCTTGTACATAAATATTGATATATATTATAAATTGGAAATATGAGAATCCATCAAATAATCAATTCCATGGGAAATTGGGTTGGCAGACACGCTTCACTTCCATTCCGAAGCCAAATCCCAATTTGATATACATTTTCTGACTTAAACTCTTATTTCCCAATTTCTGCAACTAAATGATGATATAGATCACAAAACATAAATGTGAGAGTCAGTCCAGTAATCGCTCCATATGAAATTGGGTCGGCAAATGTGCTCTACCTCGATTCCCCAAGCTCAAGACTTGTATAGTGAAATAGATCATAAAGGCTAAATGTGAGATGTTAGGCATACATATACCAGATGAAGGACAGATGTTGGAACGGAACGGAGCAAGACAGCAGAGCGGTGCGAGCGAGCGTAGCGGAACTCGCGAGCGGAAGCATTTGTCTGATCGGGGGGACTTTCGTTATGTGGGTTGGGGGTGTGGGGGCAACACCTTCGCTGTACTGTACATGATTAATTTTGTAATTATATTGTGCACTAGGATTATATATATATATATATATATATAACGTAGGTATTTTTGCTTAACCTCATTAAATCTTTATTAGCCCTAAAATTCGTTGTCTTTGGGCACCAATGTACTGATATAGATCATAAAGGCTGCTGCAAGGGATCACCATGTAAGTAATTCCACATGACACCTCCATTCCAAGCATAATATCAAAGAATGAGGGCTTGTTTGGGATCATTTATGTTTCTCATTTTTTGTTTATATTTTTATTTTTATTTTCAATTTATTTTTGTATAATATAGTTTTTTGCATGTTTTATTTTTTTATTAAAAAAAATTAATTGGTTTATTTTTTTAAGCACTCATAACATCTAAAAATTAATTTCAGTATTTTTATAACAATTAAATATATTAAAAAATTAAAAGTGTATATTATATTTTTTTAAAGCACATACTAAAAAAAATTAGAACTTATCGATGGGAATCATATTTATTTTTTGTTTTTTTATTTTATTTTATCTATATTTTAATTTAAATTAAAGGAAGTTGATTGAATTAGTTATTTTTTAAAAAAATATTTAAGACATTTTTTAAATATTTATTTTTAAATATTTAGAATATTTTTAAAAATAAGTTATTTTTTTAAAATAAAAAATAAAAAATATTTAAGTTTTAAATTAATTGAATATAATTAATAGATAAAATAAAAAAAATGACGTCAAATGACTATGGTTACCTTTGGGCAGTGATGTAATAGTGGTGTGGTGTCACACAGTAATTTTTCTAGTTATATATTCTCAAAAAATTATAGTTGAAAGTTATGTTCTCTTACCATACTTATGCTGTCAAAATACTATGATTTGAATTTTTCAAAAAAAAAAAAATATCACTATAATTTGTTGAACAATATGTAGTTTTTCAAACTATGTTTCTCATTTTCGGGGAAAAATTTCGCGTCCTTCAACCGTACGCAGAGATGCGTACGTAAAAAGATACGCGAAGTTACGCGGGGTTACGAGAGGGTTATAGGCTCTGCATGCCTCCGTGTAACTCCCGTGTACAAATGGATGAAATAGAAGCGCGGGTTACAAGTGAGTTACACGGGAGGTACAAGGAGGCTATAACACGCTTGTAACCCCCCGTATAATCCCTTGTACTTTTTTACATACACATATCTACGTACGGTTGACAGACGTAAATTTTTCTCATTTTCGGAAGCTAAATTGGATATAAATCATAGAAACAAACTTTTCGGGTTCAAATAATAAATTCCACGTAAAATTAGGTTAAAGACGTGCACGGCGTCCATTGCCGAGCCAAATCCCAAATCGCAATTCGCCACTTCTTCCCTAATTTTAAATTACTATTTCCCATCATAAATGCTATAAATGCTTGCATGCAAATTTCCGTTTATTTTTCCTTAATCGTATCACCTTAAACCAGGAATAAGGAAGAACGTCTGGGTGGGGATGCAATGGTAAAAAAAAGGGGGAAACTGTAGCATTCGGAGAGATTATTGCTGATTTTAAATGATTAGAGAAGAACACAGGTGACAAAGACGAGGCAGGAATTGGGGAGGAAAGGTTGAGTGGAAGAGAGATGGGATTCTCCAAGGACAATTTTAATGGCTTCATCTTGGCTCTTCTATCGAGCGGGTTTATCGGCGCCAGCTTCATCATTAAGAAGAAGGGCTTGAAGAGGGCCGCTGCGGCTTCCGGAGTCCGAGCAGGTTCCATTTTCTTAATATTAGGAATCCTTGTATACTTCCTCCATGCGTCTCTCGTTCAATTGGCGTTTGATATTATTATGCAGGACTTGGCGGGTATGCCTATCTTCTAGAGCCGTTGTGGTGGGCTGGCATGACCTCCAGTAAGGTTTTTATTTTTATTTTTTGTTTTTGCATCGTCTTCCTTTTTTCAATCGTTTTTAATTGCATTAAGTTATTTGGATTCATAAAAACTTGATGTTAATTTCTTTCTCTGATATTACGTCAAATTTAAGTTATAGTTTAGTTCTCAAGTTGTAAGTGAATACGTAGGCAAATTGAGGTATCGACATAGAACTAGTGATTTAAATGGAAAACCGGTGATAATGTTTATCTGAAGAAATTTTGTAGTTATGTTTATAGCCCAGACTTGAATTCAAGTTTCCATGATTATAGTTCATTTGTACAGCTGCTTTGGTTCTTAGTTTGTTTTGCTGAAACAATAGCACAGTTAATCCTTGGAGCAACAGTAATTGCGAACTTGACCGATAAAATATTACATACATACCACACAATCCTTATGCATTTACATATCTAGCACCCAAAGTTTGATATTCACACTTGTAATACCTTGGTGTCATAAAACTAAGCATGAAAAGCTGTATTTCACTTTTAAAAAGGTGGTGATGATGGTATTCTTTTATGTGACTTTAAAGATTTGAGTGGTATGCATGTAAATATGAATGTTTAGGTGTTAGATATGTGAATATATATGAAATACGTGCTATGTATGTAAATGCCCTATGATAATATGATTATGTTCTGAAACAATGTGTCATGTCATTTTTACTGGCGAAGCGTCACGTGGGGAGTGATGCAATGCTTGGACTTTTTACTCTCTATAACACCATATGGCTTTTCATTGTCAGGAGTTTGGATTTATCTTTGGATCAATAAATTGGCTAATTTTATATTTTTTATGATCTATTTTCTTTTATAAATCTTAATCTTATTGCTAGTCGCAGGCATGCTTCTTTATTCCATTTATTGATTATTATTGAGGGTTTAATTTGTAGTGATTGTGGGAGAGGTCGCCAACTTTGTTGCGTATGCTTTTGCTCCTGCAATTCTTGTTACTCCTCTCGGTGCATTGAGCATCATTGTTAGGTAATTTCTCGACTTAATACTGTTTTCAGAACTATTTACAAATGTAGTCATTTATTTAAGTTTTTCTAACAAAATCTCAAATGGGATGCATAGTGCTGTTTTGGCGCATTTTATTTTGAAAGAGAGGTTGCATAGTCTTGGGATTCTAGGATGTGTGATGTGCATTACTGGATCCATGGTGATTGTAATTCATGCTCCACAGGAAAGGCCAATAACTTCTGTTCAAGAAATATGGCAGAAGGCAACCCAAACATGTAAAAATTTTCTTTCCAATCATGCTGTGTGCCATGATATGTCTTTTTTATTTACTATTTCCATTAATGGCAGTCAATTATGACAGTCTTGAATTTTGTCTTTTTATTTTGCAGCTTTTGTTCTGTATGCTGTATTAGTTATTACGCTTGTTTTTGTGCTGGTTTTCCACTTATCTCCTCGCTATGGCCATTCCAATGTGTTGATATTCACAGGCATTTGTTCTTTAATGGGCTCTCTTTCAGTAAGTTCTTACGTTCATATTCTTCTTTAGCTTATAGTTTATTTACCGGGTAGTAGTTAGCATATCCAATGGGCTGTACTCTATTTGAAAAATTAAAGTAGCTGAAACTCTTACTGTCGTATTTATAACTTATATTTATTCAGGTAATGAGTGTTAAAGCTCTGGGAACTTCTCTCAAGTTGACTTTTGAGGGTAACAATCAGTTGGTTTATCCAGAGACATGGGTTTTTATGCTTGTAGTTATGACATGCGTGATTACACAGATGAATTATTTGAACAAGGTTAGTAATGTTTATTTTGAAAGAGAAAAGCTAATTTTCTTTGACAAGCTAACGTTCTAGATACAAATTCAGCTATGTTTTTGATGTCGAAGCACTTGTAATTTGGAACTAAAGGTTTGCATTAGCAACTATTTCAGAATTCTGAACGGCTCAAGCTTTAATAGAAATGGTGGTACCAATTTTTTAATTGTATACCCAAAAGCAGCTATATCAAATCAGCATGAACTGACTCCAAATAAGTAGGCATTTCTCCCAGGTCTGCTGAGAAAACGAGCCCAAACAAAAATGATAATGGTGATCAGCCCAACTTGGCCCAACTCAAGGAACAATGGCTGAATGCAAGTCGAATGCAACTTTGGTAGAAGCAAATACGAGAACAGAGACTACTAGCCATTAGCCCAACCACCAGTAGACTTTGGAGAGGAAATCTATAGGAAGTCCTAGGCATTGATAATGATGTCGCCAGGGAAACAACTAAATGTCCCTAAAAAGTCCAAGCACCATCATGACTTATCAATTTTCTTATTTTGAAATAAACCCTTTATGAAGAGAGGATTTAATGAGAAATTGGATTACAATCCTCTTCTTCAATCTAAGCTAGGCCTTACTCAGCATCCTTCTCTCCCTCTCTTCCCTTTCTCTCTTTTTCTCTGCCCTTTTCTCTCACCTTCTCTCACGCTCTATTCCTCGGGCGCAAGTCACCGACAAAATGTGATTCAACATTAATTATTGATCTTCTTTTTGCCAAATAAGTTGCAAGCATACAAGTTATTGTTTTTGATATAAAGTGATGGCCCCTCTTGTTCTAGAAAGAAGGCATGCGCCGCCACTTTCAGTAGGCAGAAAGTTGAATTTTTCTATGCAACAACCTTGTTAGTTTACTTTGAAATTTCAATTGAATGCTTCCATTCAACAAATAAAAAACAGGTTTTTGAGAATTCTTCCAGTAAGGCCAAGTAATCAATATGATAAAAATTAAAATAGATTAAAACAAGGCAGATTTTAATATAGTAATATTATAATCTAAAAATATTTTCTATGCTTAATCGATGTAAAAGAAATAAGAAGAGGTGCAAGGTGAAAACACAGCAAGCTAGTTTAGAGGTGATCACTGTTGAGTTAGAGCAAGTCTCACTTACATGAAACTATTTTAAATTTTGATTTAGGTTCAAGTTAAGTTTGATTTAACTAGAAAATGATCAATGTCAAATATAGTTTTATGTTGATTTGATCCTTGCTTATTGCTTTAATAAGTCTTATATTTCTTATTTAGAAAAGAAGAACTATTAATAAAAAATACAATATACATAGGATGAGTCATACCACAGAGGGAAAAAGCAACATTGAGAAAATGCTCTAGATAAGTTAATAATAGGCTTGTAACAACAATCAAATTTCAGAACTAGTGCTAATAATGGACTTCTTGAGATCATTCTCCCATTAAGAACTTCCGATCTATTCCTAAGCTTACCACCTTTCTTTTATTTATTCTCTTGATTTAGAGAAAGACTTTGTTAATAATGTTGACCAAAAAACCTTATCATTTCTACAAGATTGATCAAATGATCTTTAATTTCTATCATTTCAGACCAACCAAATAGCTGCTGAAAGAAATGTAGAGCCGCGTCTTTAAAACATTCCTTGATATGTTTGTGCCTCTACTTGGTGAACTAAGCATAAATACTTCCTGAGAAGTTTTAATGCCCAAAACTTCAAAATTCTTCTGCAAATCCTGCTCTTTACCCAACAATCAAAGAACAAATGGAGATGATCTTTTGGGTTAGCTTTAGTCATGCAACAAATCATAGATTGAATAGCAACATGTTTGAAGAGTCCAACTTTGCTTGTCAATTTCTTATTGTAAAGAAGCCGAGCATAGGATAGAACTTTTAAGGGGGAGACTGATTTCTAAATGGTATCATAAGTTGGAGGTTTTCCAATCGTATCAATTTTTTCCTTGTTTTTATTGGCAATCACAATGGATCATGAATTGTCACTATATAACATTTGTAAACTGCTCCTTGTTTACCTGCGTAATTTTGGAGGATTGACTTTGGGTTTACGAAGACATTAATGGTAAAATTAATTAAAATGCATTAATAATGGTGATATTATGGTTACTAATGCATTATTATATGAGAAAAAGGATGATGAAGTTTTTCATTTAAGGAATACAAATAACATGCCATTTTCCTACGTAATTAAGTAATTTACAGTCATTGTCACAGTGAAAAAGCGTGCAAGATATTGCGGAAGATTAAAAATCCTCATTTATAGTAGTCATAATTTCTAAAATGTAAAAATTTCGTAAAACTAGTGAAACTATCACAACGCAGACAATCCTTTCATATTAAATATATCGATCTCAATAAATTAGTTGAACTGAATTTTAGAAAATTAGACTTAAAATAATATTTTTGTTAAAAAAAAGTGCCATTGTGTCAGTAATCTAGAATAAAAAAAAGAAATAATAATGCAGTTTTATTGTGCGAGAAGCACAAATTACATGGAACCACAAATTACATGAAATCACAAAGACAATAACATTGCGTCTTAAAGTAGGACACCGAAAGGGCATAAATACTAGTTTTAAAACTCATACTTGGAAGATCATACAGGCTAACAGGCAAACAATGACTAGTGGTTTATACAATTTAAGACCTATAAAAAATACGAGACATCAATTTAGGATGAAACAATGCAATCTCCCAAAAATCATGCAAAAATGGATCGCATAACAGAGTAATAGTATGAATGTAGGGCCAGCTGCTTATAAACATTTCAAATATAAAAACAAAGAATATGCCTAGACTGAAATGTATTGCAACAAGGTAGCAATAGAGAGGCAGAATCTATAGGTTTTACCCTTCATAGTTACATGCAACCCTCCAACATGTTCGCTTATCAATCCTTGGGGTTATTGCAAGACCAAAGCTTCATTGAGGCCATGTTAAGTGCCTTGTAGACCGTGCATTACAATGGAACCACAGAAAAACAAAAAAGGTTAGAGGTATAGATATGGTGCAATTCAGGTTATATGGTCGGGTATGGGTCTGATCATACTTGAATATGCTTGACTTAAACCTGAATCATTTATTATATGGGTCACTATATTTGACCTGAATCTGTATAACCTTTTATTATATGGATCACACAATTTTTTTTAACATTGCCTAATTAATAAGAATATGACCTATTTAACCTAATAAATATGAACCAAACCTGCTTAATATAAGCACGAATAATAATTTCTTCAATTTCAGGTTATTCGGGTCAATCTAAAACCTACCCAAATAATTATAGAATCTATATGTTTGATTTTTTTTTTTACTTGAGTTCATATCTAGTTGTCAGCTAAAGTCATTTATCAACACCCCTAGATATAGAAGATTTTGTAGTTGACAATTTTAATTAAAATTTTGAGTTAAAAAAAGAAGTCTCATTAAACACTTGAAGGGTTGAAGCCCATATGCCATTGCACCAAAAGTAGTAGTGTCATCAAGATTGTTAAATAGTTGAACTTGAACGATTATGATTTCATAAAGCATGGGTAAGGATAGGGATTAAACATATAAAGAGCATGTAGAATCTTAAAGGCACATATAGTGCTTGGAGGTGTGTAGGTTACTTGGAACAATAAGAAGCCTTTATCTCACTAGAAAAATGAGGAGAAAAGGAGGATTAGATGCGGAGTGAAGAGAGGAGGAGGGTAGGTGATGAAGTCAAAGAACTGAAGAGAGTGACAAAATGATGAGTGGTAATAATGGAAATGGCATGGAGATTCTTTTTAATATTAGAATTGGAAATTTAAGTTCATGATTTCATAATCCAACAAAAAAATTAGTTAAAAAGTCAGCTAGGAATTAAACCTTGTTAGCTAACCCTAAAAACATAAAGACATGACCAAATAGTTCGGTAAAACTTTGATAAAATTTTACATAACGTTACTATATTTTTTAATAACATAAAATTAAAAAATATGTAATTTTGTCTTGACTTTTGAGTTTGTTCAAACAAAGAAAACAACATGAAAATCCTCATGTATTGAAAGTGTTTTCACTTGATCTAGATTCGATGTCATTGAGTAAAGATATGTGTTTGGTGTGCTATATTATAAGATGCCTCATGGGGGTCATTGGATGGTCCACCAAATGTGTCTACGAACGGCAACCAATTTTATTGTTTCGTGGAAGATTGATTAGGGCTTATGAAAATGTGAACGAAGGAGAATTAAAATCAATCTGATAAGTCTCATCTAAATTGGACCTCCACACTTTGGAAAGCCGCCACATCAATCTTCATCTTTTATAAATTGAATCCAAAGAGGGCGTTTGAGAACATCATAGCAAAGAGAAAGTGGAAGAGAAAGAAGTAGATGAACAAAATTAGCTTGTTGTTTGATCGCTAAAGGAATAGTATGAGAAGAGATTAATATATTATCTGATCACCTTTTATCACTTCCTTCTTCTAGCAGATAAAATTAATATGCTTTGAGCTTTCTAGTTCCCGTATATTATCATCTGTATTTAGCTTTGTTCTACTCTCCTTGTCAGCATGTTACAATGCATATTCAACTTTACATTCTCTCTAAACTAAATCAAATTACAAAAGGCGAGAAAGGTGGGAGCCAAGCTTTATGCGAAATGAATATCCTAACTCCTTCAACTCCATTGGTGCCTCTTGTGGATGACACTATTGAAAAGTCCAGTTATTGTAAGCTAAACTTAGAGATTTCACCTAGCATTTCCATGTAATGTTGAAGAGGCATTCTAATGTAACTATTCTCTGTCAAGCATCATCTCCCTCAAGAAATTGGCTTGTGGGAAAAACCAAAGGGGGCCATTCTAATCCATGGTTTCTAATGCTTTTTTCCCTTCTACAGACCACCTATTGTTGGAAGGACCTTCAATTTATTTGCATATATTGCTCTTAAATTAAAGTCTAATCATCTTGTTCTTTGCCTATAGAATATTTAATGTCTTTTGAGAGGAGTAGAATAATGTAATAAAATGGATGTGTGTAGAATCATAAACAATACGAGAATAAATGGTGTGATGTTTACATAAGGAAGTTCATAAGATGTGTGAAGTGTTGAAACTTTAAAAAGCCATTAGTGTCCTTGTAGTACGTGGACACATCTCTTATATGCTCGGGCGTATGTTTAACATTCTGAAAATTGTGTTTGACACCTCTTTTACAAAATTAGATTCAGTGAAATGATTGAGATACAAAAGAATGGTTGACTTGTTTTTATTTTTAGTTTTCAATGAACCAGCTTTGTAAACTATGTTTCAACATTGTATCCCTCAATCAAGAGTGTTCTATTCCATTGATACTTTAAAGGTTTTCAAGAAGATTGGAGTATGGCTGTTCAGTAACTACATCTTAAATCAACTTTTTAAGCACCCATTTTTTGAGTTTTCAAGGAGAGAATTGCTGATATGAAGAAATTTTCGGTGTCGTGAGGATTGCTCTATCACTTTAGTCTCAATAACTAGAGAATGATTTGGATGATCGGGCCTATTGGGATTAGGATGGCATGAGCGTTAAAATTTTTCAAGATATGATTCGTCATGGCGGAAGCTAGGCTTTGTAAATGAGAACTAGTTGAAGGAGATCTTGTCTCCTTCATAAGTTTTTTTCTTTTTCTTTTTTATTTTTATTTTGTTGTGGCTCTTCAATTTTACCTCAGGCTTCCTTGTGCATACAGTAGTCTCCTTAGATCAAACCACCATTGACTTTTAGAAAAGTACTGAGATTTGAATAATAGTTCAGTGCAAAGTTTTCCTAGAAAAGCATGTTTGATGACTAAATACTCTAAATCCCACAGTTACCACATGAGAAATTCAAATTGAAGTTCAATTATCAAAATGCTGGATTGGCGCATTATATTTAATTTTATTATACAACGCCCCTTCAGAAGTGGTTATTCATGAAAAAGCCAAAGTTGAAAAAAAAGGCTTCAGTTATTTTACTCAGAGGTGAGCTTATATGATGGAAGCTTTTGAATAGATTCTGTTTTCATGTGCCATCCAACTGAATGCTTACTCCAAATCAACAAATTCCATTTGATGCAAGTTGTTCTAGGATCTATGGTTCGCTAATGCAAATTTAAGATGAGATGCATTGATACTGTTCTAGGGCTCGTAGAAAGTGTTTGAGAATACAAGAAAGAGATAGGTAAGTTGTAGAATGGGCAACATGAGTAAGAGGGATGTTGGCTGAAATCGGACGTGAATGGCAGGTTGACGGTGGAATGCAGCAGGTTTTTCAGCTGTAAATAGCAGTTCTATGCTGCAAAACAATAGTAGGCAGCAAGTTCGATGGTGATGGAGGCCTTTGAAATTCCGGGAGATATCAATGTGTTAGACCAGCGCCTACGGGCAATTTTATTTTTTTTTATTTATTATTGTTTGGTATAAATAGAGCTTCATAGGTTAGGGTTAGGAGATGATGAGATTGTTGTTTTGAGTATTAGGGTTAGAGTTTTGGTATAGATTACCTACCTCTCGAATTATAGGTGTTAGGGTTAGGGTTGGGATAGATTGCCTACCTCTCGAATTGTAGGTGCTTATCTTTTATTCATTTGAACTGTGTTGTTTAAAATTTTATTTGCCCAAATTTTGTTGTGGAAATTCATTTCCATTCCTATCAAATTGGTATCAGAGGCTTCGTCATCATATGATCGAACAAAATCACGGCTTGAAGGAGTTACGTGTTAGACCTAGCGATTGGGCTCGCTGCATACAGGGATTTTTGTGTCCCTTGTGAACCAGGCTACTTCCCAACGGGATCGTGATAAGAGCTAGCTGGGAGCGATGACATGATCCACTTACGATTTAGTTGCGATAAGAGCTATCTGGGAAGCGATGACGGGATTGACTTGATACGTGATCACTTGCGATACATCTGCGATAAGAGCTAGTTGGGAAGCGACGATGGGATTTTCAGTGTAGGTTTAGTTTTATGGATAAAAAATCAACTTGGGGGTGATGTTGGCCAAGAGAGTAGATTCTCTAGAAGAAAAATTAGAGGAAGATGTGAGTCAAACCGGGTTTGGAATGGAGGACCATCTCTTGTTGTTGGAGGAACGATTTTCATCCATGGAGAGCGGATTCACAGCCTTGGCAGAAATAATGAAGAAGATCGCGGAGTTCCACACAAAATTACCACCGACTACATCATGATTGAGCAAAGGAATTAGAAGCGGACTTGAACGACAACACTTGGAGGGAATATCGCAACATATGGACAACGGGAACGAGCGACAGCAGGCTGAATGGGACGACACGTGACTCAAGATGGGAGACGATCAATTTGAAGGATTTCGGCCCGAAATAGAAAACCATGGTGGGTGAGACACTAGTAAAGGTTGCACCCAACCGCACCAATGTTTTTTGCTGATGCAGCTTTCCTGGTGGAAGGAGATTCAGGAGCCTATGAAGATGAGCGGGTTGATTATGGGGTGTTTATGAAAGAAGGGAATCAATATGGATCAAGGAACCCAAGCCCCACTTCATGGGTGGAATGAACTTCGGCCGAGTATGTTGCAGAGAAGACTCATGCATAAGGAAGTTAAAGATGTTGAGCTTGGAAGGAGATGATGCTTATTGTTGGGTTTATCACGTAGAGAGATATTGTGTTGCTAATGGGTTGATGGAGGAAGAAAAATTGATGGCATTGGCCCTATATTCTGAAGAGAAGGCTCTAGCTTGGTATCAATGGAGGGAACATCGCCAATCAATCATAGCATGGGAAAAGTTCAAGAACAGATTGTTAGAGTATTTGAGAACCACTCGGGGAGGGGATTTACGTAAGCAGTTTTTTGTATTGTTTTTGAAAAGGTTTGTCATAGAGTATAGGGAAATTTGAGATATTATTCAATCATTTGAGAGGGATGTCAGAGGAAGTTTTGGAAGACAACTTCTTGAAATTGTTGAAGCCAGAGATTCGACCATCACTTCGTCTTTGCTGATCATGCAAGAATTGGGAGAAACTATAGAATTAGCGTAGTTGGTTGAAAAGAAAAATGTAATGGAACATGCTACTAGGAGCAACACGGGTGGAACGTCATACCGAACCGCTACAACTATGATGATACCAAAAACTCAAACAGTAGAAGTCTAGAGGGAGGCTCCACATGACATGAATAATGGGCCACGACCCGGGGAGACACTTAAACGTTATACAGAGGCGAAGATTCGCAAGAAGCGAACCAAGAGTTCATATTTTCGGTGTGATAAGAAGTTTTCCACAGGATATCGTTATAAGGACCGGGCATTACAAGTTCTCACAGTGTGTAACGTGGATGCGGGGGATGAAAAAATAAAGAAGGTTGTGGTGGTGGAGGAGCAGAAACACCCTCACTTGGATGTGACAGAAGTCACATTAAACTCATCGGTGGGGTTAAAACCGAGTCACACTATGAATTTCATAAACAGATCAGAGAGCTTGGCATAGTTGTGTTGATAGATAGTGAGACCACCCATATCTCTACTAAAGTAGTAAAGCAATTGGAGCTTGAGATGGTGGACACGGGAAGTTTCGATCATGATGGTGACGGGACAGGTGGAGAAGAGCAGGGGAGCTTGTAAATGAGTGATTTTAACACTATTAGACATTCATGTGATGGAAGATTTTCTTCCCTTGGATGTAGGGAGCACTGACGTGATATTAGGTATGAAATGGTTGCAATCCTTAGAGGAGATGAAGATGAATTGGAGATTCTTGACCATGGAGTTTCCGGTGGAAAATACGATGGTGCTTCGTGATGACCCTAGTTTGCGCATGACCTTGGTGTTGGCGGATCCATCAAAGGTGACAGCTATATGGTAATGGCCATTACCTAAGACTTAAATGGGTTGAGAGGATTTTTGGGACTTACATGATGCTACTACAATTTTTGGAGATGTTACAATTTGATTGTGTGGCCGTAGATGGAGAAATTGAAGAAAGATTACTCTTAGTGGGGGAAATGGTTACCCATAATTTTGAGAAATTAAAGGTCATGATGAGTGTACCAGTGCTAACATTATTTGATTTTCAACCAAATTCTCATTTTAGAGACGATGCTTCAGGCTATAGATTAGGCACAGTTCTCGTGCAGTGTCAACGACTCTTCCCTTATTTCAATCAAGTTCTGACAGTAAAAGCCAGACTCAGGCCAATTTATAAGTGGAACCATACGAATTGATGTAGCAGCAATTTTCTCCCATTTTAAGAACATGGTGTTTTTTTTGGAGGGGAGTAATGTTAGACCGATGCATACAGACCATTTAGTTTTTTATTATTTACTATTGTTTGGTACAATTAGGGCTTAATAGGTTAGGGTTAGGGGATGATGGGATTGTTATCTTGAGTATGAGGGTTAGGATTGGAATAGATCGCCTACCATTGGACTTATAGGTGCTTGGTTAGTGTTGGGAGAGATTGCCTACCTCTTGAATTGTAGGTGCTTATTCTTTATACATTTGAGTTATTTCATTTTGTGTTGGTGAAACAAATAATTTTATTTGCCCTAATTTTTCTATGAAAATTCATCTCCGTTCTTATCACACCCCCTTGATCCTATCAGGTTACAGACACATCACTTGAAAGGAATTCAAGGGTACAACATTTCAGTAGAGAAAACAAGAAGAAATCATCTCCAAATAATGCAAACAAAGTCAAAAATCTCCCAAAATATAAAAACAAATTTATAAATAGTCTCCTATTAGAAATTAAACCTAAATGAAAATAACTAAATAGGTAATAAAACGAAAAAGAAATAGAAATTTTGTTGATTTTTCCTTAGGGTGGTCTGGGATGTGGAACTCCTGCGATTGCAAAAGTTTCACATACGACAGAATCACGTTGTGGGAAACTTCCACTTCGCATCACAAGAAAATTTCCGCACCAACGTCATTCTCCCTGGTAGGAGCTTCATCTTCTTCACATAAAGCTTTTGGAATCGATCTACCACCGTTTTATTGTCCTGTTGTGTCTGAGGCAACTATACTACCAAATTTATGCTCACATTCATCCCAAGCAACTCTAAAATATATTCGTCATTTTAAAGGCTATCTTGATAGAATAAATAACCATTTCTTTTTGGCATAACCCGAGTTGGAACTACAATGATGGATATTATCACGAGCAAAACTTCGAGTCATTGAATTTGTAACCTGTTTCTCCCCTTCTTCATACTCAGTTTAGTATATCTAATAAATAAGTTTATTTGGAGGAACCGACTTTATAATGAAGTTTATGGCTTGTTGGACTACCCTCAGTGGCATTCACCCAAGAGGGGAGATGTCACTCAGGATATCCGACGAATCCTTCAAAAGGGTTGCCCTTTTCTAGTATTGACTTCTCAGACTCACTACCTTTTAGGACAACCAATGCTAATCCGGTTAGAGTTCCTTTTATGAGTTCAGCTTGAATCACGAGCATCTTTCTCTTGTAGGCTGGAAGCTGATACTTCTCTTTGATATCTTCATTCTCTCCCTTGTTAATGGCCATTTTTTTAGCTGCTCATTAGTGAAAGCGACCATCCCCATTAGGGGTTTGCTTTCAGCCTATTCAGATGGATCAGTTTGAAAATTTTGCAAACCAAAATGAATCGAAATCTAGGATCCAATCAAAAGAACCAAATAATTCTTCGATAGAATCGAACCAGTCAAACTGAATTTAAATTTTGGTTTGATCGCTTCAGTTCAACATAAACCGAAATTCAATTTTTTTGATATATTTAAAATAAAAAACACATACAAATGCAATGAAAAAAGTAAAAGTGATTGTTAATCACAATTCGCTTGCCACTTCCACTGTGATTCCACATATGTAGAAGTGGTTTCTGGTCGGTTCAGTTTTTTTTTTAAACCCACACAGTAAACTGCAAACCAAAATCTGGAAAATTTAAAATCGTATTATAAACTTTTTTTAAAAAAAAATCAAACCAAATCAATAAAACGGTTCGGTTTTTTAGATTTATCCAAACAGTGCACACTCCTAATCCTCGTATTTGGGTATCAAACGCAATGTGTCTAAAATCGTGACACTTCCTGATTGGGATGAATTTGAGAGTACTAGTTGTCTCCACTTTTTCTCCACCATGAATTGATTTCTCTTTAGGCGGGGTTGACTTGGATGCTCCATCGGGTGCATTCTTAATGTCTGATCATGGGTTTGAATATTTCCTTTAAGATATGATAGTCACTTAATGATTTTATTATTTATCCAACTTTAAAGTTAGGGTAAGTACATTGAGTAGGGATTAATACTACTGCAGTTGTACCATATTATTAATAGGTACCTTTATCTCACTACTATTTGCTGGTATGTACTTTTGCTCCTTTTCCTTTTTTCATTTTGGACAATATAGTGATTTTATTTTTTCACTCTTGTTAGCGTAAACATTTCGAATTCTCCCACCACAGAGATGTACACTTGTATAACTTGATGGCGACTAATTTTATCCTTATGTCAATTGAAACATTCTTGTATTCAAAGCGTTCCACTGTTTAGAGTATGAACTCGCTCGAATCCATGCGACATCAAAATCTATCTTAACTTTAAAATTCTGATTTATCTTCCGATATTGCATTCCAAATAATCAGTGTACTGGTTCCTCGTCACTAAAAATTTCATAGTGAAGAGATTTACTTTGTCCTCTCGCTCCGGCAAGTCACCGTTGTGGTCAAAGGTGGCAAGTCTTTATTGCAGTTGAAGGATTCCCCACTGCATCCTTTCCATAGTGATTTCCTGAACAAATCATTGAAGGTTTTTCCTTGGCGGCTTGGCATCTCGTCCTTCCAACTGAAATTTTGGCTATAAAAAAAGGTAGTTTGGGTTAGGGCTATGATGTGGGGATAATTTTTTTTTTAAATGGAGATATTAGGTTAGATTGTGTGAAAATTTGGTTTGGGTCAAAGGAGATATATGGCTAAAAATTAGGGTTTGTTGATTTCTGATACTAGATGATAGCATTCTAGGGCTCTTAGAAGATATTTTTTGATGGTGTATAAGAATCAAGGCAAGAGTTAGGATGATTGTAGGGTGAGAGCAGATGAAAAAATACTTGAGATGACGGTGTCTGGGAGGGAATTGGAAGGCTACAACAACTATCTTGGGTGAAAACAACCAATAGAAAAGGATGTTGGCTAGAATTCAAAGGTATTCGGAAGTTTGGAAGATCTACCATTTGTCAACGATCAAGCTAAATTCATAAACCTAAAAGAAAAGAGGGTATATGATAAGAAATAGATGAACTTTCACATAGATTAAAGCAAATGAAATATTTTATTTCACTCACACAGAATAACACAACTTAGATCCATAAAGGATAAACACCTATAATTCGAGAGGTAAGCGTTTTGTCTCAAACCCTAACCCTAATCCTAATACCTACAATTCGAGAGATAGACAACCCTAAGATTCAAGATAACAATCACACATACATAGCATAATCCTAACCTATTAGTCTTATTTATACCCCACAATAATAATTGACAAATGACTAAAATGCCCTTTTTTTATTCTTACACCTAACATAATCTTCAAACTATTTTGGAAAGGCTCGGCGTGGATTTATGGAGCACGAGGCAGATGGTGTCATCAGCGCCGGTCTAGTATTACTCGTCTCCCAATAAGACATATTTTCCTCAAGGTGGAAAAGTGAAAACTGTCATTGGATCAATTCGTATGGCTCACACGTGACATCATAATATAGCGATCCTTTCAATTTAAACAGAATTTGTAGTGGCTCTTATGTGTTTGAAATGCAGTCTTGAGATATCCTTATTAGTAAAGACCACCCTTGTCTCTCTCTCATTCTCTGCAACTATCAGATTTTCCCGTAGCCTCCCTCTTCCACCTCTTTAGCCTCCACAGCTATGACCACCGCCTCTCGACAGTCCACATCCACCTGTCTCTCTCTCCTTGGGTGGCTTTGGACAGGCCTTGCTCAGGTGTCCCACTTCTCCACAGTTGTAGCACCTGTGGGTCTCTCTCTGAGCACCTATCATGCCTAAGCTCGAGACAACCAAAGCAGACCGCGTACCTGAAATTCCACTCTGCTCAGAGTTTAGTCTCACGTAACTCTCCTCCTGTATCATTACGGTGATGGCCTAATCCAGTGATGAGATCGTGTCTGGGTTAGGAGGACTGATCTCCTCTGATCAAAGGCCGAGTTCAGATGAGCCAGAAAACTGCATAGTCCTCATCTGTGCAAAGATCTTCCCCTTCTTACACTATGAGTCACCACAACTCGACATAGGTGAGAAGTGATCAAGATCTTTCCATAGCCGCTCCGGCTCTATGGTGTACTTCTGAATCGATCTATCACTCTGCACCAGCCTCTTAAGTCACGCTGAATCTTGAACACTATCATGTGGTTCTCAGTCCCAGCACAGGTCCCCCTGAGATTTGACTAGATGCCCTTCACCTTTCGAATATCATCCATTGGTGAGTGAATCGATGAAACCATCAAGTTAAGAAGCCTGGTATAAAGTAAGGCATGAGTGGTCCTCCAATCATCCTCTGGCGCAGCCTTGACTCCCATCAGATATCCCTCTAGTCTCTTCCCTCCTAGAGTAACCTCGATTTGATGCGACCAACTCAAATACGTGGTCGATCCGTCAAGCTTTAGATCCATAGGAGGGAGAACTAGCTTCACCTGCCTTAGAGCATGTGCTGAAGTGGTGGCTCTCGTCGATTAGCTCCCTGTATGAGCTCTATCAAGACCTTCAGAACTTCAGGATTTATCTTCCCTATAAACTCCGAACTTTTACCTCCTACACTATCTCTATATTTTGATATCCTCAATCACAAGATTAGATCACACATATCTCACTTGAATTTGATCATTCGTGTCTGTAGCCGGCAATCCCATTGTTGCCTTCCAAGTCAGCAGAATGAAATCCTGTTGTTTCCTTCCCAGTTAGCTCTAAACGTGGTTGTGTCGCCAGGAGACAGGTCTCAATCCCATCGGTGCCTTCCCATTTAGTCGTAATCGCGACTGTATTGACAGAGTTCACGCCTCAATCCCTTCGGTGTCTTCCCAACTAGCTCTAATCACAAAAGTAACGCCGCAATACCGTCGTTGCCTTCTTAGTTAGCTCTAATCGATATCGTGAAGGACAAAGCGTAAGGAAGAGAAAAATGGGAGTTCCAGCCCGATCACAACTCGCAAAGAACGACGGTGACTAGGTTTAGCTCTTGAAAAACGTGTTCTATTCATTAATCACTTAGGCTTATATAGGGTCTTACAACATTTTATAAATAAACCTTGGACTTCTTATATATTTCCTATTTACAATTCGGACTCTAAATTAGATACAAATCTCAACAAACTTCATGCAAATCATAACTTAAAGTAATTATTTGTGAATATCTCTATGCATATATTGGTGTTGACCTTGAAAGGGATTGGTAACCAGGAAGTTTTTCCTCTTGTTGTATCTGATTAGAATTGCTTAAATTGTCATACAAAGCATTGCTACTCTGCTTTGAATGGAACTAATACATCTCCTCCTCTCTGACCTGCTATTATAGGGTGCCATCTACTACGCAGTAAAAACTGAATAGCAGAGCTTTTTTTTTTTAATTGTTAAAATGTAAAATCTTACTCCAATGTTATCAGAGAGTATTGTTGTTTCCCCTGTTCCTGAATTATAAACTTCCAAATATGTGAAATAAAATCAACAGTATAATGTTTCATTCATTATTCATATATATTATCAACTTCTTTTCGTTTTATCTTCTAATGATTCTCTCTAATTGCTTTTATTTCAGGCTCTGGACACCTTCAATACTGCCATCGTATCTCCTATATATTATGTAATGTTCACGACTCTTACGATCCTCGCAAGTGTGATAATGTTTAAGGTAACATTTATTTGCCAATTAACAGCTGCAACTGCAAATGTGTTTTTTTTTTTTTTTGGCTTCTCATGCTGCAAACATTTTCAATATAAAATCTGCCTTCATTATAAGAAGTTGTGTCATGGTTCTTTACCATGTGCATTGAGAAAACAGTGCCTTGGAAGTGCAACTTCAGATAAAGGAGTTTCTGGCTCTGGTCTCTATCTTCTATCTGCTTGACCAATATGTTAAAAATTGAGACAAGTGTTAAAATAGTCCCTCTGATTATTTACATGGTGTCATCTTGGTCTGAGTCTATGCAAGGGTTAAATTAATCATCGGATTCTTTTAATAGGAGCTGAAATAGTCCCATAGAGGACTATTTTGACCTCACATTAAAAGAATTTAAGGACTAATTGGATACTTTTCTAGACTCTAGGATTAAAATGAATCATTAAAAAGAGTAGGAGACCATTTTGACGCTTTCATAATTAAAATTCTTATGCCTCTTAGACTTACCATTTGTCTGTCGGTGTTTATTGGCAGTACTGATTGTAACAGGAGTGGGATTTGATTTTTTTCTTAGTTAGATTGCCTTTATGAGAACTTTGAGGTTATCAGTTTGATGTACCAAAAAGGATACTTTTCTAAAAGAAGAGGTAAGGTTGCATCTATCAACTCCACTGTTTAGCAGACTGCTAGTATTAGGAGAGTGGCCAAAATCTCTCCATCGATATGAAGCTTAATTTATACTAAGTATTACTTTTGTTGTGACATTTCAATATCCCACCACAGATGTAGCCATTCAATTTGTCCTTCATATCCATCTCGTTTTAAATTACAAGTGAAACCCTTCCATGCTGATGCCTCGTCAGAGTACTCAGAAACTGTATTTATAATTGCAGCTTTGGTCTGTCTGCTTGTTCTATTTTCTAAACGCTCGCTTAAGTTTATTATTGGATCAACATGTTCTTATTGCCACTTATTTTTAGTCTTGATAAATCAACACTATCAAATCTGTGGAGCTTAGAACTCTTCGTTCTTGCGTTTTGTTGGTTTGTGCTTGTCAACCACTTGCACATAATATTCTGAAATAATATTTTCCTTCTCGTTTTTTGTCTGTTTCTTTGCAAATTTTTGAATGGCCATTGAAAACTCCATTTTATTTTCTAGGAAGATTTACATACATACCACTTAATATGTATTTACATATCAAACACCTAAACTTCAATTTTTATTTGCATGCCACCTTACCTATGCATGAAAAGGAGTTTCACATTTAAAAGTTAAAATGTTGGTATTTTTTATGTGATATGAAATATTTGATTGTTTACACGTAAAATGTAAAGTTTAGATGTTAGATATGTAAATATATATGAATTGGGCGGTATGAGTGTAAATGCCTCCAGCATAACCTTAAGCTTGTCTACCTATTCTTGAATGTAAATGTTCAAATTTAATATTTCATGCTTTCAGGATTGGGAGGGGCAAAGTGGAGGAAGCATAATCTCTGAAATCTGCGGCTTGATTGTTGTTCTGTCTGGGACAGTTCTATTACATGCTACCAAGGACTATGAAAGAACTAGCATGGGTTCTCTCTCTCTCTCTCTCTCTCTAACATTATTCTGTGAGAGTAAACATCAACCTGCTTATTTATTTCACCCTCCATATTTCAGGCTTATATGCGCCTATGTCTCCAACTCTAATAACGAGACTCAACAATGGAAATGGTGACATTTCAAAGCCTGGTGAAGACGGCATGGAATGCTCAGAGGATATTTGTCTGCGAAGGCATGAACTCTATGAACATGTTTAATTGCTCCAGTTCTCTGCAACTTTTGGTTTTGGAGTGCTGAAAGCAGTGTATGGACTGTCTAAATTTAAATCTGAAGTAACCAGAGTTAATCAGACACATTGAGACAACCACAGATGAACCGAATACTATTCTTTCAGTTAAACTGAAGGAGGAACGGCAGCTTCTCTGTTCTTGCTGGGCGTGAAGAATAAATGATTAGCAGGCCTTCAGGGTAAGCATTTAAGAGTGTGCTAAAATGATGATTTGCTATAGTGGTTTGTAGATACTTGCCTGAGTCTATTTGTGGACTTGAAACAGGCTTGGAAACAATTCATGTATCGGTGGATTACTTTTTAAACTTTATATATATATATATATATATATATATATATATATATATATATATATATATATATATGTATGTATCTATATCTGTGTGTGTGATTTGAGCACTTAATTTTATGAATTAGTATCTCTTTAAAAAATTTCATAACGGATTATGGAATTAATGTTAAATAATGTTTTTTTTTAAATTTGAATATAAATTATATTAATGAATTTAATAACTTGGATAAAAATGTATGGCTTGTTTGGGATTAATGTTGTTGTTGTTATTATTATTATTATTATTATTTTAATTGTGATTGTTAAGTGTGTTTGCTTACCCTTTTTTATTTCCAAAAGTAAATTAACATACTTTTTACAAACATTAAAAACAATTTTGTTGAATGTTCAATATCTTCTCATAATTGCTTGTAATCTTTCGATGAGTAGGACAGATTAACTGATAGCTCAGAGATTTAATGTCCTTTGATGTTTATTTAGGGTTTATTTGGGGAGCTGCAGTTTATTAATAAATTATTGAAAAATAATTTGTTGTTCAAAAAGTTGTGGTAGTTATTACAATTTTTTTTTTTTTTTTGGAAAAGTCAGATCGTAGATAGAAAAGTGCCACAACACCTAATAAGGAATTGTGTGAAAAATGCTGATTCAGCGATTTGAAAATACAGTTTTTTAAAAAAATTATCAAAACACAGCTTAACAAAACAGGTCCGAGTGTCTTTTTAAAACGCATCGCACCAAATAAGCTGCCTCAAATGTGGCCTTAGAGTTTAAAATGGGAGAGACGTGAAGTATAAAATAACTGTACATTTAATTTTTATTGGAACTATTGAATAAGAAAAAAGAAGGAACAAAAATGTATTTCATAACGAGAAAATTTTTAATTATCACCCAGGTTTAGCAAAATAAAAAGAACCTTGAAAAGCTCCTAAATACACCATTTCAGAAAATTTAAAAAATATATAAAAGGATATTTAGAATGATTTATCATGCAAAATTTGACTTCATGTCCCTCAGAATAGCAGAATTGAAGAAGCATGTGGTGTTTATTTTTATTTTTATGTAATTTTTTAAGAAAATATTTTCAAAGGTTTATTTTTTTCATCACTTTTGACTGCAAAATGCTTATTTAAAATCTATAGCAATTGACATTAGTTGAACTAAGATTTGAATTGTATTTTAGCAAGATTGAGTTTTTGTTCAACCATTGTTCATACTTGGATTAAAAAGGGCTTGAATAATAGTTTAAACATAATTAAAACAGAGTTGATACACTATTCAAACACAATTCAAGCAAAGTTTAAACATGAATTGAAAAGAGATTGAATAAGATTCAAATATGACTCCAATATGGTTTGAATATAATTTGAATAAAAAAAATGGCCACAAAATAGAAGAAATCAAGTCATATAGCACACATTTAAAACATAAACAAAGTGCAATTCAAGAGATATGGCAAACGATGCCGTTTAAGAGATAATAACCATCCAAAACAATATATATGTAAATTAAGAAGTTGACCAAAACAGTCCATGTAATATTATGTCATAGCTCATAAGCGAAACTTTTAGTAGAAGTTGTAGTTGTGCTTATGATATTTGTCATTAAAAAATCAAAAATAGAATTATTGCACGCTGGAAGATTCGCGGCGGTAGAGTGATAGTTTAAAGTATTAGCATTGTACGAAGATTCAACATATGGATAATTTGAAAGTGGTAGAAGGAGATCATGATTTTACGTGGAAAAATCTGGAAAGAGATAAAATCACGAGGCCTAGCCCAGTCAAACTAATTTACTGTAAGTGCGTATTTACAAAGATACACCATTGTCTCGCAGTTGGGAAAGAATGGTTACAATGTTGCACCAAGTACAATACTTGCTCGTACATAATGTACAGAAAACTTCATGAATTAGAAAAAGGTTATTGTATTCCGAGTATGGTAGTTATAAGTAGTTGTCTCTAAAAGTTATCATCAAATGTGTAATGTGGTGTTATATGTTACACAACATTTATGATACTTCGCTACGTAGTATTCAAAAAACTTCGTTGCATAATTTTTGGGGATCATCATTAGTCGATGACGGTGAGTAGAATGGTAAGGGCTATGGAAGCTGGAAGTTGTAGTCGGTTTTTAGTCTAGAACATTACTGAAATTTGACTCGTCCAGTGGTCTATTTATAGCTGCTGGGGGAGAGCCATTTCGGTTATTCAGTGAATATCTCTCATAACCACCGAATCAAATGACCCACATTGATTCTTGATAATATAGAATTTTTTTGGTGATTTGAGATCCTTAATGACCTAAAAATTTAGTTCTACTGGGATCATTGGATTTCTCTCATGAGACACTCGATTAAATTATAGATGTGTCAACTTTGGAGTTCATTTGACTCTCCCATTAACTGTCTAAGGTCTCTAAATATGATTCAGTGTCTTGATCTATGCCTGATCTTACTTGAACTAGATCTATTTTGGTATCGATATAGTCAGTTTAACTATAAGTTTGTTGAAATTGGAGCTCTCGATGATCTTTAATTTGAATCAAAATATTTCTTGCTAAAAAATACTCTGAGATTCATGCCCAATGATAGAATTTTTTGAAGACATATCAGTTGCACTATATTTTTAGGCAATGTTTTTATTGTCATGCGAAAATAATAAGAATAATAAAAAAATAAAAGATTTAAGAAAATTAAAACAATTTGGTCTGGAGACTTGCAGCAGCAGCAATGGGTTGTGCGACGACCAACGATAGGTTGTATGATAATGGGCAACGTGGGTCGGTGTGGGTTGAAGCGGGTCATGGGTAGGCATGCTCGAAGTAGAGTGTGAACTTTTCAGGCTGTTTCGGATCATGAGATGCAGCCGCGGGATGGTTGAGCCTGGTCTGGTTAGAGATGGTCGGGTCAATTCGGGCCATTTAATTTTGAACAATTCATAGAATCATTCAGGTTTGATCAAGCGCAATAGAGTTCATGCATCAGTGTGCTCGTCTGAGCTTGTGCTAGTGCTCTCTCATAGTTTCGTGCACCTTCAAAATACACCTCTAACTGAAGTTTTCTCATGGGTTGATCTTGTACCCTCCGTTCCTCTTTAGCTGGTGTTGTATTTCTTTCTGAGTTGTTGCTGCCCAACATTGGAGTCCCTTTTAGGAAATTATTGCCTTAATTTTCTTGCTTGTTATTGCCCAACATCAAAGTCCCCTTCTAGGTTGTTGTTACCTTATTTTCGGGGATTGAATTACTCAACATCAAAGTCCCCTTTTAGGATGTTATTGCATTACTTTTTGGGTTGTTGTTGCCCAACATCGAGGTTCCCTTTCAGGCTAGAGTTGCCTTAGTTTCTAGGCTAATCTTTCCCAGCATTAATGTCTCATTTTCTCGATTGTCGTTGCAATTTTCAATATTTGATTTGGTGCGCTTAATTATTCTTAGAGATGCCAAATGTTAGCAGAATCCTGAGTATGTGATATCAAGACTCACTGAAGATGTGTTTATATTTTTTTTTTGAAAAAATTTAATTTTTTGAATGAGCTGATAGTTCGGTCATCAAGTTAATTATATCAAGCTAGTTCTCCACAATGAGGGTACTTCATCATCAATGAGACAAGCTTAAAAGTGACGCTTCAATTTTCACCAGCCCTTGAGCTAATTAACAGTTTATTAAAAATAACACGTGTCTTTTCAAGCTTTATTGTCAACCTATGACAATCATTATGTGATTAATTGTTCCCTTTGGGGAGCATAATGATACGTTATCCCTAGAGATAACGATAAAGATAGGCAAGCTCATTTCTAATATTTATGATCATATTACATACAGGAGTGTATGACTCGAATTTCAAACAAATGATGCACCAAAAAATTAAACATTGATTTTTTTGTGTAAAATGACTGAGGCATTTGCCAGAAAAATGAAAAAATGAAGAAGCTACCCTTTCATTCTCAGGCTGTGAAAAGAGACAGACTAAAGATTCTCATATTTTAAAGTATTAAAAAATTTCAACATAGGAATTAGTACCCCAACAAATGTGTGACAGAAGAATCGTCGTGCTAGATTGGCTTCTCTATTCCAACAAGAAAAATACCACTATGTAATGTTGAATGAGTCATAACAAGTTAAAAGACATTCCATGTATCAAATTTTTCTTTGATAAATCTTTTGAAGATTCATATTTTTGAGTAAGCATTGAATCACACATGAATTCGACTTTCACAAGTTTTGAAATATCTAATTATCTTTAACTTCTTTATCTTTATAATAGATTTTCTGCATGTCTGACATATATTTACCCTATTTAGTTAATGAAGGATATGAACTTAGATCTCAAGCTGAACTTTCCATAAATGCACGGAACACATTATTTGTAAAGATCAATTATCTTTTAGACGATTTTAGGTGAGAATAGACATATGTATAATGTCAGTGCAAAACAAATATTAGCTTGAAAGAACAACTAACAACATGTAAGACTAAATTATCGACCATAGAGATTTTTCTTTATTTACAAAGTAGAGATATGAGGAACTAGAGAAGAACTGATGAAGACACAAGCTAGTTTCAATCGTAATACTAAGAATTTGAGGGATTTTCGAGCGCAGATATTGGATCTTAAAGAGAATAACAAAAAATTGCAGAATGAGTGTGCATAAAAAGAATTTCATCGAGGCTTCTAGAAAGGGGTTCATTTGACATACCATTGGACTGGTGTCAACATCGAGAAACTATCTCCGAGCCAAGAGTCTGGAGGTCCCCCTTCTCACTTGAAAAGGGGAGAAGCTAAAAGTGTCTTGCAGGAGCTCATCACTAACAAGGGGAAGGAAGACATTCAGATAGATTAATACTTTATTTTTATTGAATAGAAGAAAGAAAACTATTATTATATTTCTTGATAGAAATCCAATATATTATAGCTGAGGTATTTCCCTCAGTAAAAGTATAGTGGCATTGAATTCTTCTAATGTTTGTACCTTCTAAAATTTTTAAGTGCACTATAAACTTCTTAGGCTTATAGTTTTTTTAGATTTTTTCAGTGTATGTGTGCCTTCTAAGGCTTATAAGCTTGTGAGATTTTTTATATATCTATATCTTCTAAGACTTATAATTTTTTTGGGATTTTTTAGTGTTCATGTACCTTCCAGAGCTTATAGTCTTCCAAGATTTTTCTATACACATGTACCTTATGATTTTCAGTCTTTTGAGATCTCTTAGTATACATGTATCTTCTATGGTTTAAAGCATTGTGAGATTTTTTATATACATTCATCTTCTGATGCTTATATAATTATTAGACTTTTTATTGTACCTGTACCTTTGAGGCTTATATCCTTCTAAGATTATTTGAGTGGAGACCATGTCAACCACTTACTCTCATAGAATATTTCTAGTGAGGACCCTGCCCACTATTATTTTTTCCATCAAAACTTCCTCATGGGCGTGTCTTCCAGAGATATAAGTGAAGATTGTGTCTATCATTAGCCTCACGAGGTTTTTCTAGTAAGGAATATGTTTACTACTAGTTTCCCATTGAGACTACCTCTTAACATGTCTTTTAGAGGTATAAGTGGAGACTGTGTCTATCACTTACTCTCAATGAGTCTTATAATACATAATATTATTTATAAAAGTTTATTGATAATAAAAAAAAATTATTGATAAAAAGTCACTTGAATAAATTTATTTTACCACTAACAACAAAGCAATTCTTCTAATAAATAAAACAAATAAAAATTCATATGAAGATAAAAGCAATAAGTCTTTTGTAAATATAAAAAAAAGTTATAGTTATACACATTATCTGATAGTCTTGATAATTTTTTTTTCTTTACCTCGCTCATATAATTAATGACCCATGTGACCTTGACATATTAAACGTTCAATTTTTTCTTTTAAGTGAATGCATCATTATGTTGAACGTCCTTTTGAATGGTGAAAATGATAATACTAAAATTGATCTCCATCATTTGGATTTTTTAGTGGCTTTGACCACCTTAGATTTTGAGAATTTTGAACCTCCATTTAAAAAATTACTTATGTACGTTTTTAGTTGAATATGATTGAATGTCTTCATTTGTTGACTTTGCTTGCTTCCTTTCATGGGAGGTTTGTGAAACATAACCAAGAGTGTGTTTGCATTTAACATTATTCAAGTTTCATTCGTAGTGTGTGAATAATTTTTTCAGTAATGATTTGAGCTTTCATGTAATGGATGGGGTTAATGATGAATAAAATGTTCTGAGACGTAAACCACCCAAGAAAACGATCCTTAATAAATTTGGATTAAATCCTAGAATTTAGTGAGCCTTAGTAAAGAATTTTTAAAAATATTCTTTTACTGTTTCCTTAATTTTGACAAATTCCAAACTGATGAGAGAGCATTTAATAATATTTCATTTTGCTATAAATTGCTCTATAAAGAGTATAATAATTTAATTGAAATTATGAATAGTTTCTCTTGAAAGTGAATAAAATCAAGTATATGTCTCACCTTTACGGATGAGGAAAAACTTAATAGAAAATTGCATTAATGGCTCGTTCTATATGCATGACACTTTCTATAATAATCAATATGGTTGTATGGATCGGAGGTCCATCATAATTTTCAATGATTGGAATTTTGAATCCTACTGGAATGGGGTGTTGGAGGACCATATCAGCCGAAGGCAAAGACTTCTGAGAATTACAGCGAGTAAGAAAATGACTTTTATATTTTAAAAATAGTTCTTCTCAAATTATACGCAACTCATCATGGATTGCATGATGTGATTGAGCTAAGTTCTCCAAGAGTGTTGGAGGGTTGCAATTTGGTCTAGCTACATGAGATGGATGTGTAAAATTAGCAGTATCCAAGAAATCAACTTCCCGACCTAGTTGAGGAAGAACTTCTGTGTGAGAACGGACAGTTGGTGGAGCATCCTCTACTTGGGGATCTCTTAGTGATGGTTGATCTTGGAGTAGAGGGATCTCGCCACTAATGCTACTATTGGTTGTCGAGTTTCACATAGAAGCTGAAGAATCTCACTCAGATTCCTTCATTCTCCGCATGTGGACCTCGAGGGAAAAATAAAGCCATCATCACTAACAATGTGAAGTATATTATAGGAAATGAAGCAGAGGCTTGAAATCTCAAACTTCGAGATTGTACCCTAAAAAGATATGCATTATAACGAGAAGCTTGTATACTGCATTTGTTAGAAGTGTAGACTTCCATCAACGAGAGTTTGCTTCTTGTAGACGAAGCCAAACTGTTATGCATTGAAAGATTCGAGGATGTAGAGTGATAGTTTAAAGGTTTAGCATTGTACAAAGGTCCACTACACATAGATAATTTGAAATTAGCAAGAGGAGACACCAATATTTTTTGTGGAAAAGCAAAAAAGGATAAAAACTACTGGGTCTAGCTTAGACAAAGTAATTCACTATAAGTGTAAAATTGCAAAGATACAATATTGTCCCATTGTTAGGAAAGAAGATTTACAATGCTACACCAAGTATAACGCTTATCCAAACACGATGTACAAATAAATTTAGAAGTTTGAAAAAAGTCAAACTATTTAAAGTACGGTGGTTGTAAGTAGTTCTCGCCAAAAGTTATCGTTGGATTTGTAAGGCAATATTATGTGTTGCACCATATTTAGAATACCTCGTTACATCATATTTAGGATACTTTATTACACATTATTCTTAAATGCATCATTACACAATAGATTTCACCGATAGAGGTGAGTAGGGGGCAACCAGTAGTGATTGCAGCTACGATATTGGATGTTCTTGTTGAGTCTTCAGTCAAGAACAACACTTTAAATCTGAAATTTGACTCCTCATCCTCCCCTCCAAATAAAGAGATGTTTTCTATTTATAACCTCTAGAGGAGGGGCATTATGGTCATTTGGTAAACACCTACTATAACCACCCGATCGAATGACTAACATTGATTCCCCTTTGATCATATGAGATTTTTTTGGTGATGTGAGAGCTTTAATAACCTCAAAATCGAGTGATCTTGGGGCCGTTGAATTCCTCTCATCTAGATGCTTGATTTGGCCACGTGTCAAACTTAGAGTTCATTTGACCCTCCAATTAACTATTCAATGCCTCCAAATGTGGTTCAATGTCTTGATTCAGACTTAATCGGACTCAGAAATGATCAATTTCAATATCATTGGGTTTTCTTGTCAAGATGGTTAGTTTGATTATATGCTTGCTAAAATCAGAGCTCTAGATGATACTTAATTTGAATCAGAACATCTCTTGTTAAAAATACCTCGAGATTCATGCCAAATAATAAAATTTCTTGATGGCATATCAAGAATCATATTAGAATTAAATTTCAGATAACATTTACTTAAATGAGCACAACTTACATAAAAAATTTAAATGTATAATCCCTTGAAAATTACTAGTATTCAACGTTCATATTATTGTCATTATGCAATATAAAATTGCAAGTTTATTTACCTAGGATGTCAAATTTGTTCAAAACTGCTTGCTTTAGCATTTCAACAACATATTTTTCAAATATTCATCAGTAGAAAAAAATCAATAATGTTCATTTAAATATTTTGAGCCATCTTAAGTCAAAATTTTTCGTGTCACATCATCTTAAATGATCATCTTTATTTTTTTCTTAGTTATTACTTCCTAAGTCCAAAAACACTCATCTTGATAATCCTTATAGGCTATAGGAAGAGCATTCTATGACAACCCATCAACTAGGATTGTAATTTCTTTTAAAATTTCCATTATAACAATCAATTAAAGAACTCTACTACATCATGTCCACATATTCTTTTCGTGGAACAAAATTGTAATTTATTTCTACAAAATTGTATATTTTACAGTCTTGATTGACAACATCAACATCAACTAAAATAAAACTCCAAAATTGAAAGGACAAAGGAGTTGAGGACATTATGTTTATGGGCATAGGGTTCATAATTTGTTGACTTGAGACAATAAAGAGATGAAATTATAAGGAAGTGGACAGTGGGTGGGATTTTAGGATATTGATATTAGAGAATTGAGAGTTTTAATCTGATCCATTCAAATTTGATCATATGGCCTAAACCATAATTTTAAGAAAAATAAGTTACAGTAAACAAATATTTTAAATTGGGAGTTATAAATGAGAGAGAAAATGTGTGTACTATTTTTGTTTGTGTGTGTGAGAGAGATTCTATTTAAGAGTTTATCACTAATTTTTTAATTTCTTTTTCAGTTAAAAAAAACCTATACCCATACATTTTTTATAATATGCAAATTATTTTTTATTCTTATTAAATTTTTTAATATATCTTCATTTTTATTGAGTAGATATACAAAATAATTCTACTTTGTATTTTTAAAACTATTAAGACTTCGTTGAGTTGTTATATTTTCTTTTCTTAATGGTTATGTCATCAACAAAATTTCATCATCTAACATGAATCTCAAGACACGGATCTCGTTGTCATTTTTTGAACAAAAAATATTCAAATCTCGATTAAAAGTCATCTAGAACTCTAATTTTAATAAACATATTGTGAAACTGATTGGTTCGACAAGAAGAACCCAATGTAACCAAAATATGGTCCAATCTAAACCAAATCAAGCCTAGATCAAGATATTAAACTACTTTTGAAAGTATTTTGGACACATTTGGAACGTCAAACAAATGTTGATTCTGACGAGCTTATAGTTAAATCGAGCATCCTGATAAGATGAATTCAACGAGCCCAAGATCACTCAATTATGATATCATTAAGGCACTAAAATGTTCATCAAATATTGTTTAATCGACAGAAGCTTTCTAAGCCGTCCAATCAAAATAATTCATATTCTTGCATTAATTGCACTCAGAACATTATAAATAGAACCACACCCCTCTCATGAAAGGAGATGAGAGATTGAAGCTTTAAGAAGAAATTGAAGTCCAACACCGCTCATACCACCATCAACAACTGCCGACAGTCGTCGACCAGATCCAATCTCGATCGATCACCGCCGAACACTGTCAACTATCACCGATTGTTGTTGAGTACTTCTGTCATCGTCAACAACCGCCAACCGTCGTCGACCATCTCTAACCTCATCGACCACCAATCGTTATTGGTTGTTGTAGTCGACGTTGTAAGTCGAAAAATCTAGTAACAATTTCACACATGTGAGATAAATAGTTGCAACTATAATTATCTTTTTATAGTGAAACTCTTCAGCTGAAGTGATTTCTTACTTTCCGATATTTCACGTAAAAACTTCTGGTGTTATTAGTAGTGATTTCTATTTTATGAGTGTCTTGAATTTTCATACAATGCCAAGACGACAATTTGCTACTCTACTGCCCTATATTTTTTTTGCACGCATCACTTAAAAACTCTAAATTAAAATAAAAAGCATAATTTACATACATTACACCTAAACTTTGATATTTACACTTGGAACTAGGGGTGTAAACGAACCGAACACGAACGAACAGAGCTAGTGTTCGTGTTGAAATGTTCGAACACATCATTGTTCGTGTTTGGTTCGTTTGCTTATCGAACGAACACGAACTTCCCGCGAACCGAACACGAACCTGTTCGCGAACAACGAGCTTTTGATGACTCTCAGCTTTGATAGGATACTTCCTCAAAATGAAGCAAATTGATCAAGTATTTCGTACACATCGTGTAACCCATACTTCCTCAAAATGAAGCAAACCGAATAAGCGCGTTTAGGGTTTTGATTAGGATTTTATTTTAATATATAGTATAGTATATTAATTATAATATTATAATGTTTATATTAATATAATTAATACTAAAATATTATTATTGTTATTAATAATTTATCATATATTATAATTTGTAGAAGTTTAATTATTTAAAATATGATAAATTTTTATAATATATAATTATTTTAAAATATCATAAATTTTTTATATATAATTATCTTAAATTATTTTATATTTCGAACAATAACGAACCGAACATGAACGAACACATCACTGTTCGTGTTTAGTTCATTTAACAAACCGAACGAAAAAAATTATTCGTGTTCGTCTCATTTACTTATCGAACGAATCGAACACGAAGTTTTTTGCGTACTGTACACGAATTGTTCGTGAACAGAGCTTTTTTTAAGCCCTGATTGGAACACTTGAGAGGGTCCGGCACTTAGGGACCGCACCGCGTATGGGCGGCAAGTCGGCCCCGTAGTGGATAGCAAAGAAAATTCAAATCATTTACAGCAATTTTTATAAGATAAGGTTGGCCGACCAAATCCCAAATCCTCATCCATTGCAGAGTCTATCCGATCATGGATTCTCTACGTATTGCTTTACAGGGATTCCGCCAACCTCGGATGAAAGGTAAAACCTTTCTTTATTCTGTTGTCGTAAAACCCTAAAAAAAACCCAATCGAAGCAGTGAGACTCCGTTATGTTAATTTTATATATCTGATTGCTTGTCCTCCTTTTGCTTTCAAGTACAAGGCTTCAAACGTGGAAGGCACTCAAGGATAAATTGGGTGAAAGATTTGTGATTTTGGTGATGATTTCTTCTAGCAACGCAGAGTTGGGAAGGAGGTGATGGCCATGGCGATGCCATTGGGATTTGCAACCTATATAGTGAACATGATCTGGGTATTGCTCGACGGCTGGATATCGTCTTGCGTTATCGTCGCAGATGAAATCGCTCGCGCCCTTCGCACGGGTGATATTGGCCCTTTTCCTGTCGGCTGAACCTTTTCTTCTTGGTTAGTTGCTTTATCCATCTTTCTATAAAATATTTTGTTTTCTGTATTCACTTCGGCGTGAGACTGGAAGTTCTATATACCTTTCGGAGTTTATAAAGTTAATAACGGATTTTCTTGTTCGTTTTATCGCCCAGTGATTGGCTAATTGAAGATTTTGGGGAGAATTTTCTTTGGGTTATATGAACGCTGATTGAAAAACAGTGAAAATTGGCTGGGACATCTTTTAGATCTAGGGAATAAAATTGATAAAAGTGATTTCTGTTTCATGTAAGAAATTCTACGAACCAGGCTTGTATTAGGAACTCGTTATCTTCACTGACTTATAATTTTTAGGCGCATATATGGTACAGCAGAAATAAGCTTTTAACTAGAAAACCTGACCCCTTCCAATTTGCCTTCTTGCTATGCACTTGGGGGTGTGGCCTGGAGGTGAGCTGACCAGATGTTTCATTGTCCGGTTGCAACTTGAATAAAATTCATGAAACCCATATTATTTAATATTATTATATGTATTAACGTTACAGGAGGGGGAAAGACTTGTCCCTTGAGCTGATCAGATTGGCCATTTACCACTCATTTTTGTCTTTTCGTTTATCTTACCATATAATTTCTTAATTTAAGATCATTCAATTGAGTATGTGGATTTAGATGCATTAAAGTCTGTAATTATCTCATTATTTATAAAAAATGTGGAATCCATGTTACTGTGAGAGAAATATAAATCTAAAGAAAGAAGTTATACTTGTTTTTTACAGTTGTTTATGATACTTCCATTAAAAATGTTATTCTAGGATGCGCCTGAAGATGAAAACAACAAAAGGCCTAAAGGTGTCACTTGCTGAAACTAAGGGCATGGCAAGAGCAGCTGCATGCTCCTTTAATGAGCAATTAAAAATTTTTTGATCTGCGCATCGACTTTATAATCACAATGATGATGTTGGCTTAGTGCGTTAATTGAAATTTTTTGCGGAATTAAAAAGATATTTTTCTTTCTCATTTAGATATGTCAAAAACAGGAACTGCACTTATTAGCTATGTGTATTGAGGAACCTTTCTTCATATTGAGAAATATTGAGATGAGCTCATGATGAGGTGGAATGTAGAGGGTGTAAGAATTTGAAGAATATTCACAGATAAGGAAATCATTACAAGCAACCGGGGAGGACATTAAGAGGGGATATTCATCAACCCCTAATAATTGGAGGTTACTATTAGCACTTGAGAGTTACCTTAACAAGCAGGATGACTAGCCTGACACAATTATTCAGTTATCTAGTTTGGGTTTGGGCCTATTCGAGCTTCAGTTTGTCTATTTTAGGCTTTGATAGGCTTTTTTTTTTTTTACCATGTTGGACTTTATCTGGAGGCCAAACAAGCCAATTTAAGCTCATTAGGGCACTTGCTCAATCAAAATGTAGAGTTAGTTTTTTTTTTTTTTTTTAAGATTCCTAAATTTGTGCTTTAATAAAAAAGTTTATTTGAAATTTACTATTTCAACAGTTTCAATCATCACCTTTTGGTGATATTTCTATGTGTGCTTGGACTTTATATTGCTTTAATTATAGGCTTTATATGCTGACAATGTGAATGCAAGGAAACAAAGAAGTGCTTAAAAAATCTATAAGGATTGTTGTAAATTCATTTAGTATAGAAACAGCTTAATTTTTATTTTTCCTTCACTTTCCTACATTAAATGGTGGTTTTAGGGGCATCAATGTATACAATTTCGTTGAATTTTGTATGCATCCATTTTATATTTAGCCATGCAATGATGTTCTTTCATGATTCATCCTAGTAGCTTTGAACGGTGCCAAGATACCTTAGGGATCCCTCTCCTCTTGTGTTGACTTTACGATGAAGTCTGCTAAGACTATATTATCCTTTAGGGCTTGCTTTCCTCTTGAGTAGAATCTGACACAGTTTTCTAAGACTTGAGCTTTAATGACAAAGCGAGGAAGATACTCATTATTTTACTCACTTAACTTGATCGGCCACTTGATGAATTACCTCCAGAGGCTCCAATAAAATTTTCACTAGTCAGCCACCACTCGAATTGAATGAATTTGAAATTATGACCTTAGACATTAGCAAACATGATTAATGTGATCGCCAACATAGATGAGCTTGGATTTATGCCCTTAAAACTACAAAAAATTCCATGATTTGTTGCACCAATCACCTAGACCCCAAAGAATTTATTGTAGTTGCAATAAAAGTAATGAAACAAAAGTTGAAACTTTAGAAATATGCCAAGGAGTTGGAATGTCTGCTGCTTGAGAACAACCTGTAAAAATGATCATATGGCGACGTGGAAGCAATATCCTACAGAAGGGTCAACAATAAAATTTTTGCAAGGATTGTTATTATTAAAAAACTCTTTGAAATATCTAGACCTCGAGGAATGATTGATATTTCAGGGAACTAATTATATGGAAGGCAAGATTTTGGAGTCTCAAACACCGTTTCTAATATTATTTTTCGGTGAAGCTAGCTTTTATTTCTCACCTTAAGTAGGGATGTTGACTTAAAATTAATGTTGAAATTTAAAATTGCTGAAAAGACAACGTCATGAGGCAGTTATTAATACGAATGTATTTGGAGTAGCCTCGCTGATACTTGCACCTATCTTGGGTTTGGCTTACTATCATAAAATGTAATGATGGGTAAGCTTTGGGTGGAAAGATGAAGGTGAGTATTTTCTTCATTTTTTTTTTCATTGGATGAAGGAACTTTGGGAAAGTATTTTTCTTGACGTAGTTGAGAGTTTCATGAAAGTGTAGGCTAGTTTTTTTTTGTTGAGACCAATTATAGTAAGGTCATGGGGATTGATTGGAAGTGTTCATTGATGATGTTTACTAGATTAGAATTTATTTAGTATGCCGTGAAAGAATGGTAAATTGTTTTAGGCTTTATTTTGAGAGGGCTTACAAAGGTCGTGTTTATCTTTAATTGGAGTTCAAGAAATTTTGAGAACAACTCTAAATCCTGTGAGGGGCTAATTGAGATGTACAACAGTTCAAAAAATAAGATTAAAAATAAAGTAAGTTAATGAACCAAGTCTCAACAAGAAGTTGGGTTGAAGAAGATCACCAAGTCATCATCCAAACAATTTGGTTACAAATCCTCCTCCTTAAATAAGAAAATATTATTCTAAATGTTAAATTTATTAAACAACCTTATCCATTGCATGTTTTCAACCATTATATAAAAGCATTATATACCAATGAAGTTCAAGGTCCTTGCACTCAACCAATATAAAGTCCAAGCAACCATGTCGATTACTTGAAAAATTTTAATAAAACCATGGTTATCATGCCAACTACTAAAAATCAGAATATTCATGCATTAATCTCCATGCTAAAAGACAACATACATATATTTTATGCACCTACCTCGTAACATCATCTCTTTCTATATCACTTCATTGGCAGTTCGTCTTCCAGGTCTGTCGCTAAGAATCACTTGAAATCAACCTAAAGTAATGCAGCACATCATGTAATTTGTATCATGTTTAATAATAGTGGTAATTTCATGACTATAATTTTAATTATAAATGTAATAATGATTTAAAAAACTTGTGTGCTATGGTGTGGTGTAATTTATCATGTGAGGTGGTCATGCAAACCCATGCACAAGTCTTTCCTTACTTGGGCCACCTCATCAATTCCAAGTCAAATATGAAAAGTTCCGACATCGCCTCAATCAATTCAATGATGTTCACCAATAAGTTCAAATACATTGCACATAGGTGGTTCATATGCCACTTTTTTAACAGTTCACTGCCAAATTTTCCACCTCAAAACACTCCTAAAGTTGGTCCAGACTAACACAATAAATCATGAGTTTTCAGTAGTTTTAATATTGTTTGTAATGATCCTAATTTTAATTTTAAGTACTTGATTATGATATGACATGGTATATTTTATCATACAAGGTGGCCTTACAAGTTCATGCATAAGTCTCCCTCCAAACGACGAACTCATTATTTTGAACTCAAGGTTGTTACATCAACTAGTCAAGTAAATACCCTAATCCTTTAAAACTCTTACCCCATCCCCTTTTTCTAAATGAGGAATTTTGGTGGATACATGCATATTCTAGGTTTGGCTCCCCTCTTCCTTGGAAATGTCAGTTGCCTTTAGTCTCCCACATGCTAGATTAGGTTTCAGGGACTGCTTATCTTGTTGGATGATGTTTAAAGAGATAGGTATGATGGTATAAATGACATCGTGGTTGTTTCTGGTAGGTCCTTTTTGAACTTTATAATGCGGGTAAAAGATTAATGATGAGATAGGATCTATATTCCGTGAAACTTAGATGGGTTGTGATATGAATCTCTCCGCCTATTAGGGTTAGCTTTCCTTGCGTGCCACTAGGAGGCATAAATGCGGACCATAATGGCGGTAGGTCGTCAATGCTTTTCCGCCACATTAAGTAGCAATGAGTTGGTGATGCAATAAGGGCTCCTCCATGGAATGCTTACCTTGTTCGATGATGTTTAGAGAGATAAGTATGATGGTATAAAATGACATCGTGTTTGTTGTTGGTAGGACCCTTTTGAACAACATTCTAATGCGGGGTGCAAGACTAATTATGAGATAGTATCTATTTTCCTAAAAACTTTGATTGAGTTGTGATATAAATCTCTCCACCTATTCGGATTAGCTCCGTTGTCATTGCCGCTAGGAGGCATAAATGAGGATCATGATGTCAATAGGTGGTCAGTTCTTTTCCATTTTGTTTTTAGCAAAGTTTGAATAATTTAAATGAGAGCACTAGAAAATGTGAATGATCAGGACTGATTAATAATGATTATCAAGTGGGTTAGTTTGAACTCGATTGGTCACATAAGAAGAGGATAAGAGGCGAATAATTGGCCTGATAATTTTGATCTAGTTGGATATTTCTTAATGGAGAGGAAGTCAGTTATTTAGAAGGTAGAGAGGAATGGATAAAGAGGAAGAACATGAAACATAACACATTGATTTAAGTGGTTCTGTTGGAGGCCATGCAAAGGAATTAGGTTTTACTAAATTCAGAAAAAGAAACTATAGTCTTTCAATGAAAATACTCCTCTCTTCCTTTCCCTCTTTGGTTACAATTCAATAGAATTTTAGTAAGGCTCGAGTTAGTGACATAGAAAGGCCTAAGGATGATGTAATAGGTGTGAAGCAACTTGATGTAGTCTTAAGTGAATTTAGCACGTGTCCATACTTTGTTTTGAGGCCTATTTTTTATTTTCTTTCTAGCAGTTATAAATGACATTAAATCTACACAGTTTAGAGATCCTGAACAATATTTTTGTTAAGCATTTGCTCAAGACTTTGTAGTTTCCTAGAATATGGCTTACTACAAGTTAGGAGTCACTGAAGGTAATTAGATGTTTTGCACTGATTGCAAGAGCAAAGTGCGTACTAGCCAATATGACCTCATATGTTGTTGGCTATAGTGAATTTGATTCGAAGTGCATGATGGTGGATCAAGACATGTGGGATTTTTAATACTACACTGATTCCACTTTCATTTCCTAGAAGATACCTTTGATGTGCATGAACCATGCTTTTTCATCATCACATTATTTGACATCTTCAAGACTTTTTTAATTTGAATAATGTTTTGTAAAAAATTCGGCTATAACTCGACCTTTAATAGTAATTTTCGATAGACAATCGATATAATATTCACCAAATTTATGCATTCATTTTCCCTGACAACTAGGGCTTTTGAAGCACTTTTTAAGAGGTTAATTAATGATTGCCTTAATATATTTTGCATGGAATTAGGCCCAACATTGCCAAGTAATGATGAACAAAGTTGGTGTTAGCTTGTCCATCATGTGGTAGTTCAATTTTGTGCTATTCAGAACTTGACTAAAGACTCGAGCTCAATTAACATCACATTAGAGAAAATGGTTAATTGGTGATGAAATTAGCTTTCTCCATGTTTTCAGTGCATAATTATTTGATGATATCTCGAGAACTTGTTTTGGACGATAAGGAAAGATATCCCATGACCGAGTCAACCTGTGCATCAAAGTTCGAATTAGGATTAGATTTCTTTGAGCAAGCTTTCATTAACTCTTAAGAAGTCTAAACCCTTCTATTCCTTTTATGTGAAGCTTTTTTGATGTCTCAAAATATTGGTCCTCTCGAATGATCCCAGAATGAGAAGCTTTTTGACATCATTGACTGCCTGTTTGATGTCTCCAACAAACTTTCATTTCTTTGCTATATTGTTTTACTATCAAGGTGGATGTGTAACTGATGATAGGTCATGTTAAGGTCCACTCCATGCATCTTAGAGGATTTCCAAGCAAATATATTGAAATTATTGCAATGTAAATTCACAAGTTCTCTTCAAAATAAACCATTGCAGGAGAGCTGCTTTCAACATTTTTTTCTGAATCCTTCTATTCAGCTTGTGACATTTGTGGTTTCTCTCGTTGGCACGAAAGGATGAAAGAGGTGTTCTCTTTGAATCTCTTCAAGTCATATTTTGAAAGAACATGTATCGATTATATTTTGTCTTAAATTTCATGGTAAGGTGGCTAGTAGAGACTACAACTAGAAATGTGTACAGTAAAGGGAAAACGTAAATATCATTACAAGTGATGGAAATGTTGGTGACCAAGAAGACGGTTCATCTCATTGAACTTGAGATCTCCTCGGATTACCTCCAACGTGATAATGCCCTCTTTAAATCTCTCTATTTAGAGAACCCAATGAGTGACTTCTTAGCGACTCTCAAGAGTTCTTGGACATGAACAATAATTTTTGGCTCACTTCATAATCATTTTGGTGATCTCCAAAAATAGGTAATGTTATAGACATGAACAATTGGATTCTCTAAATACCCAAGAGAACAAGAATGGATATAAATTGTTTGTGTTCAAAAAAAGAAAGAAGATATCCTATATGAGGTACTTGAAAAATAATACTAGTGAACAATGCCAACCAAATCAAACAAGATCGAAAAAGTGATGCAAACACAAATATTATAATTGATCCATTTGTACATTTATTTCAAATCTCCTTTTTTTCCACATTAAGCGGGATTACAAAGTTGCAATTTATGAGGAGCTTAATAATATGGGCTACATGTAGGCCGATAAAGATAACTGTAGTAGAATTTCAGGTAAGAAAATAACAATCAGGTTATGATTGACAACTAGCGTGAAAGAATGTAAAACAAATTCCTTTAAAACTTGAAGCATTAATACTTATAATAAAGCAACATGGGCTTCATAATATCCTATTAAGAACAAAACATTTGCAGAGGAAACTACTGAAAGGAGATTGCTAGGTGGGTTTAAATGGTTGCGACATGTGAGTGGTGGATGAGATATCTTTCTCTAGTTACGTGAATAACAATCTGTTGTGATTGCTTTCTAAGTAGTTAATTTTGGTGTAATTTAATTCGGTGACAAAAGAGCCATCGTGTTTTGGTGATACTCGAGTAGAAACTTGTTATGTTGAGTGCTAAAAGGCTACAGAGAGAGCAAGTGGTTTTTGAGAAAATCTAGATTGTCCCAAGAGGAAGTATATACTTTTTAGAGTATCGAGATTTTATAAAGTGCTCGGTCATATAGTCCCCACCAAACTTAATATCTAATCAACATATTTAGGGCGTTGATTCGATCTTGTGAGTTGGGTTTTACTCTTGATCCCATCTCCCCTCAATTTGAAGAGCTATAGCAAGTGAATTCAATGTGGGATTTATTTTAGAAATTCAATCATCATGAAAGATCTAGCTTTGTCTTGGGATGTAGCTCTCTCAAAGTTTTCCTCGATGCTTCTTTTATTCTGTTAAAGAATTGAAGGGCAAAACTGTTTTTTGTAGTTGAGATGGCTTTAGAAAAGATGATATTGAGATTGCAAGAAGAGGACACTTTCTCATGTGGAAATAAAGCTCATATGGCAAGAACTTGTATATATATATACACAGACATACATACATATATATATATATATATATATATATATATATATATATATATATATATATATATAGGAGGATTTAGATTGATCAAGAACTCGTCTCAATGCACATGGCTACTTATCTTGAATTAGAAAAAGATTTGTGAATGAATAATTTATTCAGTTGAGCCAAGTTTATGGGAGATTAATGCTTTGCTAAGGAGATACCTGCAATGACATAAGAAGATAGAGGAGATATGACCTCAACCTTGGGAGAACTTGAATAAAAAAGGATGATGATTTCTTTTGCTTCTTTGATGGAAGATTGAGTTGAAGAAAATTGTTAGGAACCCTTTTTTAAAAGTGACAATTAAATTGATTGAGATTGATCTCAGAAGAGTAAGAAGTTCTCGTGTTGGTCATTTGAGAGTAAATCACACTAAAGATTCGCTTCAAACAAGAAATAATATACAAGGAAAGACCTTGAGCGGTTTCTTTTAGCAAAGTGTGGTAAGCGTTAAAAAGATTATTGCAGGATAGTATTTGATGATCTTAATGGTTAACCTTTGATGGTGGCCTAACCTCACAATAATGAGAATAAAATGTCAGATAATTTTAATCTTTGAATTTAATATAGACAATAGGCTGTCTAGATTATATTGGTAAACTCATATTACAATTCAGGGAATTAGCAACATTTTTCTTTGTGTACCCTCAATCTACATGACTGGCTTATAATGATGGGGCATTATATGTATAACTTCAATTGTATTCTTGATTAGGGAAATTAGGGATAATTGCCTAGCATAGGATTACAACTTTGTGGTGATGTTCGATTTGGGGTCTAGTGGTGCCTTGCATTTGGCCTTGAAGGTGTTTTACTTTTAGACCCTAGTAATTTCTATAAATATGGTACACAATACTATTTTTGAGCTCTATGAGAGTGGGACTTCTATCTAATCATTGCACGAATGAAAAAGAGAATGCTAGTGGACAGAGATAGATCAAGTGGGAATCACTAATGGTTGGCACTCTTTACCTTGCTTACGTAGATCACTATAGTGTATTTAATTTTTTGTTTTTTACATAACATTTGGTCTTTTTAAGGTTTTTTTTTCTTGTATTTTGGCTATCATCGACGCAATCTGATCAGCTTGGCTAAACAAAATAAATTTAGGGTTGTGATATCTTTGGCAGAATTCATAATAGCATAAACTTATTTTTGTTCATTCCTTAAAAAAAATCATTAATATATGGAATATAATACAGTCTAGTTTCTTTGATGAGCCTGAATTAGAATAATTTTTTTTTGTTGATAATACTGAGGAAACATTAGGTGAGAAAAAAGATGGATCTGTTTTCTCATAATGAGAAACTATTGTTGTTTATTTATTCACTTGTTAACTGTTTTATACTAATTATTAACTTTTCGCTTTCAAAGACAATATTTGATTTAATATCGATCTTCCAGCATTTACATCTTTTTTTGTGCAAATTTAATGGTGAGTTGTACAACCTAAAGTAGCCATCATGGACTGTTGTAGGTGCAAATGGGTTTTCTAGGCCTACTAGACCCGATTTTTTATAGAATATGATTATATTCATTTGCTAACATCTCATATAACCGTACTCGCCGACTACATCCGTCGATGTGAATACAACAAAGATTACCCATTGAGAGAAACTGGCAAGTTCTTCTATCGAGCTCGCCTGCATATGCCATGCTGCATCACTGAGTTCACTTATTGGTCTTTTTATTCCCTCACAAGGCCGACTAAACATGAGAGGGGGTGACTCTCTGGAAATTCAATTTTGTCCATGCCCATTTATGAGTCTCCTAACATTCTTGAAGACATCCCTTCAACAGTATATCTCAGACAGGCCTCATGCAGTACGGCTTTTAATATCATATTTTTTATTTCTTTCTCTTTTGTAGCCCTACGAGGGTCAATGATATCATATGGAGCATATAAATAGAGGGGTCCTTACTCCCTCAATGGAGGACGGAGGGGGGTGATAAGAAAAAGGATACAAGCTCTCTCTCTCTCTCTCCATCTCGTCCCATATCACAAAATTACTCCCAAATTGTGTGAACTTATGAACTATATATGATACCACATTCTAAAAGAATTCAACATTCTAAAAGTGTGGTGAGCGTGGATTTCACATTTTTCCTAACAAGGAGATCTTTGATGTGAGGAAGAACATAAAAAAATGATGGATTGCAGCTTGGAATTGGTGTTCAAACAGATAAACAAGCTAAAGGAACATATGAGAATAATAATAGAAGAGATAAGGCAAGAGGCCTCAATGACCTGTTTCTGAAATCATCCTAGAGGTCATATCAGATCATCATAATCGATAGTATGTAGACAAGAAATATGGAGACGACAGTCGCTGAGAGATGAATGCAATAGTGAGAGGGGGGCGGATATGAATATATTCATTTGCTAACATCTCATATAACTAATTGACTACCGTAGGTGCAAATGGGCCTTTTGGGCCTACTAGACCCGATTTTTTCTAGAATATGAATATATTCATGTGCTAACATCACATATAACTAATTGACGGTATCCGCCGTCTACATTCGTCGATGTGAATACAACAAAAATTACCTATCGAGAGAAACTGGGAAGTCTTTCCGTCGAGGTCGCCTGCATACACCAAGCTCCACCGCTGAGTTTACTTATTGGTTTACTTATCCCCTCACAAAGTCGACTAAACATGAAAGGGGGGTGACTCCAAGAATGGGGTTGAGGAGTGCCTTGACCTAAAGGCTAAAGGAAGAAGATGGTGATGAGTTATATGTCTCGAAAGAGAACACCCTAGAATCCCTAAATGAAGAAACAAGAAGATGAAGATCGTTGGAGAACACAATATCGGGAGAGGTTGCTAAAGCTGAAGTAGTTTGAAATTGTTAGTTTTCTTCCTTGAATATTTAGAAAGGAAGGTCAGATTCAGTCGACCCCATTGTTTCATCCAAATCATCAATGTGCTCGTTACAAGTAAACGACACCCTCAAGTTTCATTTATTTCTCATGAACCTGAAAGAACCAACCATAAGCTGGATAATAACTTGTCAGTGACAGTCATCACCTCCTTCAGCGGGTTCATGCTGATGTTTATAGCTCTGTTCGCCAGTGCCAAAAAATCGCATAATAACTTCTAATCTTTGTTGAACATCCTATAAGCTCCTTCTGAAAGCCTGAGGAGTTTTATTACTTGATTCCAATAGGAGATGCTAGATGTTAGAGATCTAGAGCCCACCATCGCTCTTTAGCTTGCCCAAGGCCTATGTGAGGGCCCATTCAAATACGCACTTGTCTTGCAAAATTCAAAAATCTTAGTTGATCTTGGAGCTAGCTAGCAATCATATTTTGACCGATGAATACAATTCTTTGTGAAGCTCCTGCAGAAGTCATAAAAAGCCTAAGAAACAACCTCTCTGAGAGCACCGAGATTCGAAGAGCAGATTCATCCATAGTGATCATCGGAATGCTCCTGCAAGACATTTTCGACAGCAATAACCGGAGTAACCTGATTGAAGACTGGTTGTGGGGAGACTAGGGAGGAGGCAAGAGTGGTCTCAATCTTCTCTGCTAGAATTAACTCCCCTACAAGTATCAATGTCAGAGATTGTAGAAGGCTTCCAGAATAAAAAACTTCAAGAGGCCTCCATTAATGAAAACTTGGAGTTTCCAGTGCGACCCGAACATATATTGCACCTATCATCGTGAAAATGAACATGACATTGAGGAGTGCTGACATCTTCGAAATCTTATTGAGTAGTTGATCTGAGTGGGAAAGTTGAAAGAGGTTATAGTGCTAGAGGCCAAAATTCGAAGACAGGGTAAAGCGCCTATCGAAGCTACCACTGATGAACCAGTTTTGATGAGAATAATGCATTGTTGGAGTAGTGCCCACTATCTTTGGCGAATCTGGTACTGAAGCCTCGCAATATTCAAGCTTGAAGCAATTGGGGACACAAGACATTAACTTTGTCAACTTGTCCAAATCAACCGCTCTTGTTCTTCTTCCCATCAACTTCACAAGAGCTGACCTATCAAGCGGCAGGAACCCATTCATTGACGTGATCTTAGCAATTGCCTATCAAATTGAAAGCAAACTAATCGATACAAGGAGCTTCGTCAACATCCTTTTCAGAGTTCTTGAGAAAATGAACATGAGGAATTTCGGTTGGCACCTACTTCTGGACCCCTAAATTGATTCTTTAGGGAAAGAATAAAAACTTGTGGGATAATACATCTATCAGTAACTCGGGGAGAAGGAAATAAATAGTACACGACCCCAACCACTTACAATGCCCTCTTTGGCAGGATTGTAATCAACACCTTCAACGCGGTGATTGTCACTTACCATATGGCTCTCAAATTTCCTAGGGGAGAAGTTATTATTGTTCGAGGAGATCTAATTCAATCTCGAAAAATATTACGTGTGAGCTGTAGGAAACATGCGGGAAGACCTCATCTCATCCAACCTGACGTGAAAAAAAAAGCAGCTTGGAAGCTGTTGAGACGATGGAACAAGTGCCTCTCTCTAAAGGGGAAACATAAAGAACATTTCAATTCAGTTCGAGCTTAAGAGGAAAGTTCGAGGAATTGGTTTCAACTATACATGAGCCTCACGACGTGTTCGACTGGGCCGTAGATGAGATGCCTGGAGTTGACATTAATTTCATTTGCCATAGACCCAACATCAACCCTAGCGCCAGACCAATCAAGCAAATAATAAGATCATAGCTACCACCGTGGTCAAGCCTATTCAACAAGAGGTTTGAAAGTTGCTAACTGTTAATTTCCTTTGAGAAGTGTATTATCCCAATTGGTCGGCCAATATTGTGATTGTCTACAAGGCAAATAAAGGGACGATGTGTGTGGACTTCATCAGCTTGAATGCAGCTTATCACAAAGACAGTCATCCTTTGTCACGAATCAATGCCTTGGTTGACTCAGCTGTAGGACATTCAATCATGTGTTTTTTGGACACGTTCTCAAGAAACCATCAAATAAAGATTAACTCCGTTGATGCTGAAAAATTTTTGTTTTTTATTAAAGTAAGACTTTATTGTTACAAGTATTGTCATTTGGCTTAAAAAATGTTGGAGTCACTTAGTGACTGATGGATATTGTATTTGAAGACAAAAAAGGAAGAAATTATTGAAGTGTTTATCGACGATCTCTTAATTAAAGACAAATAACTCAAAGAGCAGATAAAATTTCTAAAAGAAATTTTCAATACTATAAGATGGTTCAACCTTAAGCTTAACCCTAAAAAATGCACTTTTAGATTGTGCTTGGAAAATTTTTTTGGGTACTTTCTCACGCCTGAAAGAGTAAAGGAGAACCCTGAGAAAGTGCAAGCTATACTAGATATGCCACCATCGAAGAATCTTAAAGAGACGCAAACCCTGACTAGTTGTATTGTGGACTTGAACAGGTTCCTTTCAAAATCCGGTGATTGATGTTGACCGTTCTTCAAGATCATGAAAAGCTCTAGTCACTTTGTCTAAACAGGGAAATGTGACTTAGCGTTTAGACAGTTAAAAGCTTTACTATCATAACCTCCTCTATTGCAAAGTACAAGAGCTGGGGAAAGCCTAGTCATTAACTTGGGAGTTGGAAACGAAGCGGTCAGTCCAGTTTTGGTCTACGAGTAGAACAAAAATAATTTCATGTTTATTATATAAGTCCTTTGCAAAACTGAGTTAAGGTACATGATCATGAAGAAGCTTGCATTAGCGCTAATTAGTTGTGCCCATATTTTCAAGCTCACGCTTTTGACGTGATAATTGACCGCCTGTTAAAATAGCTATATAAAAATCATATCATTTTGGAAGTTTATTGAAATGGTCATTAGAATTAAGGGAGTTTGACATTTAGTTCATATCCATTAAAGACGATTAAAGCTCAAGTAGTAGTGGACTTCCCGATGGTCTTTTCAGAAGACTTAACCTGGGATGAGGCCAACATTAGAGATGAGCTACGGACGTTTTATATGGATGTTGCTTTCGAAGCTCAAAAGAAGAGAGCAGGCATATGGTCTACAAAGCCCTCTAGCTTTATATTTTACTACTATCCAATTCAACTTCAATGTTTCCAACAACCAAATGGAATATGAGTTGTTGGTCACTGGATTAAGATTTGCATTAGCAATTGGAGTAACACACATACTCGTGGAGTCTAATTCCCCGCTGGTTGTTAACCAAGTTAACGGGCTATTTGAGGTACGGGATGGCATCCAGCATAAGTACCTACCAAAAGCAAAACAGTGATTGGAAAGTTTGAACACCTCTGAACTGAGTACATTCCAAGGGAAAAGAACTAATTCGTGAGCTTCCTTTCTAAAGGGAGTAGCTTAGAAAATAAATGACACATGACTCTAGAATAGCCAACTATGAAGAGCTCTAAGTTTCGAAAATCGAGTCAAAGCACGGTCCAAGTGGATCGCCCCCATAGAGTAGCACCTTACTACAGGAATAATCCGAACATGCATAAAAGACTCGGAAATTTAGATTTTTGTTGGCACAAATAGTGAATTAATTTTAGAAATTAATTTTTGCTTGAAGGAAAGATTTCCGGACAGAAAAGTTTCCGGGGCAAGAAAGATTCTGAGCAAGAAATTTTCTAGCTTCAGCAATTTAACAACCGAGCAGAGGAGTTCGGCCAAAACAGATGCGTTCGGCGAGGTGGGACTCACGCGACCAGGCGCGAAGATTTCGCAAAGGTGTTTTTCGCGTGCGAATAGGCTCGAACAGACAAAGGATTGCGGGTCTTTTTCGCAACTGAGAAAGAGGCTTGCGCGGAGCAGTTCGCCAGGTGTTCGCGCAAGCGTCTGCTATCAGGATCACGAGGTGGAGTTTGTTTCCGGTGAATAAGAACCATGTTTTGCGAACAGAGGAGTTCGGCCAGCGAAGTTCGCAAGTTTGTTGCAGGTGATTTTGCAACAGGTGAATAGCGACAAGTGAATCGCGACAGAGGCAAAGCACAGTTCGCAAGTTTGTCGCAGAAGGAGTTGCTCAAGTGTAGTTTGATTGAGGCGTTGACGCGAACAGGAAAAGACTTCGGGCAAGGTGTTTGCAGTAGTTTGGCTGAATTTTTGTGCGAACAGGAAGGTGTTTTGGGTGCTAGATGACACGGTTGACCAAGTCAGGTCAGATGGCTTGGTTGCCCAACCTACTATGATGTAAGAAACTCCATGAAGCATTTCTCCTAAAGGGCTCGATATTCGTCAAGGTGGAGATTTGTTAGGTATGACTCATGTACCGGGTGATGCATTTCTCCCAAGGGGCTAGATATTCGCCAATGTGGAGATTTGTTAGGTATGGCTCATATACCGAAAATTTGGAGTCTCTTGGAATAAAGAGGTGTGTCTCCTGATGGAAATGAGCATCTCTTAGAATTTAGTGGGTTGGGGGGACCGAGGGCGTTTTAGTAATTTACCCGTAGATTTTTATCTATAAATAGATGTGTAATCTTATGGGTATGTGAACCGAATTTGTAACTCCTTTGAAATAGTGAATTCGCCGTTCTACTCCCGAGGATGTAGGCATCTTTGCCGAACCTCGTTAAATCTTTGTGTTCTTCTTCTATATTTGCGTTTTGTTCGTCCTAAATTGCACAACAGATGATTTGGTCACATTAAACGTCGACCATCTGATGATCCGATTAGGATAGTAGATGTTTTAGATTCGACTTATGTTAAGTAAGGCAGAGGTAGACCTAGGATGGAGGGGAGCGAGAAGAAAAGGACTCGAGCTTGATCTCCTCTCTCCATTTCCTCTCATCTCACAAGTTTTCTCCTGGGTTGTGTGAACTTTCTAAACATACGGGATACCATCGTCCTAAAAAGTCTTCAACCGGTTTCATTTAAATTTCTGATGGATAAATTGAGACTTCAATGGCTTCTGCCTTTTATTTTGTTTGGAACTATTTCTTAAACAACAAAATTATAAAACAGTCTTGTGATTTTCAGGAAGGAGCTCGAGGAGAGAAATCTCAAAGATTGATGGAACAGGTTTGCAACAAGTACTGGATTTGATTTGGTACTGATTTGTGTGTGTGATGATGTTCACTTGGTTTTAATCAGGTGATAAGATCATGTGCCAGATCTATTTTAGTCTTTGCTGAAGTCATTATATTTTCCATCTTGTAAAGTGTGAAGTGTTAGCATAAATCCAGAAGAATGTTAATGAGCTTTTTTTATATATATATTGTATAGTTTACGTGTTGTGCCCAATACCGTTCATGTCTAATTTTGAGTTCAATGTTTGAGCCCTTATGACTGCTGTGAGAATCGGAAAGTTTAATTGATGTTTTTTTTGTTTTTTGCATGCATACCACTTAGTTTCTATGTATTTACATATCTAACACCTAAACTTCAATTTTTACATACATACCCCCTCATCTATACATGAAAAGTTAAATCTCACTTTTTAAAATTTAAAATAGTGATATTTTTTAGGTGATAAAACGGAATTTGGTGGTATAAATTTACAGTTACAGCATGTGTTAGATATGTAAAATGTGTAGGAATTGGGTGGTATATATGTAAATGCTCCCCACTTCCCCTTTTCTTTTACCCTCGAACACCATTGTTTTAGCAATACCTTTTAACTTGATATATTGCATTTATTATTTTTTTTCTGGTTAGGATATATTTATTTGAATATTAGAAAGTTGTAGATAAAAAATGCACTGTTCTGAAATGATTATTAGATAATAAAGATTCTAAAGCTGAATGAGATTGAGAGGTTTGGCATCATTTATTAATCTTCTTGCCATCAATGCCATAGTAGTGTTTATTTTAGTTGAGCATTTTTTTTCTAAATAATAATTCAGTTTTTAAGTGGAATATATTCAATTATTGTGCGTCAAGTATTGAGTAATTTGGCTTGACATGCTCAACTATATAAATTCAGCATTTATGAGCTGCTAGTAAAAGCTATTTTTTAATAATTTTGATTGGTTAAATCAGTATAATGATCTTTTTATTTGATTGTTAAATTATTGTGCAAATTTATTAAACTCCATTCATACATACTCTGAATGTTATTAACAATAAAGAAAATTAATCTAACTAGCTCACAATTCTTATGTATTTACATATCCTACGCCTAAACTTAACATATTTTATATAAAAAAAACAGATTGATCGACGGGCAGAACTGTCGATTAACCTTTATGCATTAGCTCCTGTCAGGTATGGGTATGGGAGCCGACGCGGGGTGCAAATTGTTTGAGCACCACCTATCTTAAGGTGATGCAAGTACACCAGTAGGGGATTAGAACTTGGGATTAGCGGGACTCGCAACCGACAAAGCGACTACTCAATCAACAGGGCACAGAATATGCACTACACCGCAAGCCATAGCTTATTGGTTGGCGGGTTCTCTGTAACTTCCCTCAGGTCATGGGTTCGATCCCCCGTGGTGCGGGGTTCTCGAATATACAGGCACACGGCGTCAGGCCCATATCATAGGACTGTAACGCATAAAGAAATCGGTAATATATATATATATATATATATATATATATATATATATATATATATATATATATATATATATATATATATATATATATATATAACTTTTATGTGTCGCAGCCGTGACCTGGTGGTTTGGGCGAGGTTCACTGTAAGTCCCCCGAAGGTTGGGAGCCCATCGGACTCAAATGCCGATTTCTTTGAATATATATATATAACTTTTATAAATTTATAATAATATTATTTTTATGTGATTACAAATTAAAGTGCCATCTGCAAATATGATAGTTTAGCTGGCCGATATGTACATACATTAGAATTGTGTTATGTATGTTAAATTCCCTAAAAAATAATTGAAATATTGAGTTTTATTTTGTATGATGTGATAAATACAAAAAAAAAAAGATAAATACAAAAAAAAAAAGATAGTGATCCATCTACGAGAAGGAAATATTCGAAAATGTTACTACTGCTAATAAATTTAAAAGCATTGTTATTAATGTTAATAAAAAATCTTAAATAACTTTAGATGAGCATTTTCTTTTTCTAAATAATATTTCAGTTTTTGTTATTTTAAGAGCTGTTATGATTACTTGTTTTTTTTATTATTGTTAAATTATTGTGCAATTTTATTAAACAACAACAAACAACAACAACAACAAAGCCTTAATCCCACTAAGTGGGGTCGGCTACATGAATCCTTTTTCTCCATTGCGTCCTATTAAGTGTCAAATTTTCGTTTAATTCTAATAAATTAAGATCATTTTTTATGCAATAAGCCCAAGTTTTCCTAGGTCTGCCTCTGCATTTCTTAACATAAGTTGTATTTAAAACATCTACTCTCCTAATCGGATCATCAGGTGGTCGACGTTTAATGTGACCAAACCATCTAAGGCGACTCTCTCTAATTTTATCCGTCACTGGTGCAACTCCAGCCCTTTTACGGATATATTCATTTCGCATTTTGTCTCTAAGTGTAAAGCCACTCATCCACCTAATCATTCTCATCTCGGCAACACTTAACTTAACATTATGCTTCTCTTTTAAAGGCCAACATTCAGCACCATAGAGCATTGAAGGTCTCACCACCATCTTATAAAATTTTCCTTTCAGTCTAAGCGGAACTTTTCTATCACACAATAGGCCGGACGCATTCCTCCACTTCAACCAACCAACTTGAATTCTACTATTAACATCCCCATCTATATCACCATCGCTTTGAACAATGGACCCGAGATATCTAAATCGTTCACACCTTTTAATAATTTGATCACCCAAAGTTACACTGCTGTCACTAGACCTACTATTACTAAAATTACATTCCATGTATTCGGTTTTAGTTCTACTCAAACGAAGACCTTTAGACTCCAATGTAGACCTCCATAATTCAAGTTTTTCCTGGACTTTTTCTCTTGTCTTATCCACAAGGAGGATATCATCAGCAAAAAGCATACACCAAGGTACATCCTCTTGTAAATGCCCATTAAGACCATCCATAAATAAAGCAAAAAGATATGGGCTTAAAGCCGATCCTTGATGTAAACCAACAGAAATAGTAAAATACTTGGTCAATCCTCCTTCAGTTCGAACACATGTAAGAGCTCTAGCATACATATCTTTAATGACTTGAATATAAGTCATATCAACACCTTTCTTCTCAAGGACTCTCCAAAGAACATCTCTAGGAACCTTATCGTAAGCTTTTTCTAAATCAATAAAAATCAAATGTAGATCCTCCTTATTATCTCTCGTACTTCTCCATCAAACCTCTCAATAAATGTATGGCTTCCATGGTAGACTCGCCCGGCATAAATCCAAATTGATTATGAGAAATCTTCGTAATACGTCTTAACCTATGTTCAATTACCCTCTCCCATAATTTTAAAGTATGACACATCAATTTAATTCCTCTACAATTTGCACACTCTTGTGCATCTCCTTTATTCTTAAAAATGGGGACCAAAATGCTCTTTCTCCACTCCTCGGGCATCCTTTTAGTTTTTAAAATAATATTAAAAAGTTTAGTAAGCCGGAAACTCCCAAATCACCTAAACATTTCCACACTTCAATCGAGATATCATCAGTCCTACGACTTTCCCCTTGGTTTTCTTTAAAGCCTCATCAACTTCTTTTTACTAATGCGACGGTAAAAATGAAAAGCTTTTATTATTATTAACGATATTAAGATCACTAAGGTCAATCGTACTTTCAAGATCATCATTAAAAAGTTTATCAAAATAACTCACCCACTCTATGTTGGATATCTTTTCTAAGAAAAACACTTTTTGATTTTCATCTTTAATACACTTTACTCGAGTTAAATCTTTACTTTTCTTTTCTTTGTTTGGCTAGTTTATACATATATTTTTCACCTTCCTAAGTATCTAACATGTTATAAAGATCACTAAAAGTTCGAATTTTTAGCGTCACGATTATTCTTTTACACTTCATGCGGCCGTTTTATATTTTTCCAGCTTCTCTACGCTTTTACATTTACACCAATTTTTGTAACATAACTTCTTATATTTTATCTTTTCGTACATTATTATTCCACCACCAATTATTTTTATTTATGAAACTTTTTCTTTTGATTCTCCAAGTACATTTTTAGCCACTTGTTTAATAAGTATTAGTTAATTTTTCCCACATAATATTCGCGTCTTCACGAACATCCCAAATATTTAAATCTTGAATTTTACTCATAAAAATAATTTTATTTGTGTCTTTTAGGTGCCCCCATCTTATTCTACGATGTCGAATCCTAAGTATTCTTTATTTTACAACTCTTCATCTTAAAATCTGAACTAATAATCGATGTTAGTACTTAATCGCTCACTTGGAATAACCTTACAATCCTTACAATCTCGACGATCTCTTCTTCTCATAAGAAAATAATCAATTTGTGTTTTATTAGATCCATTCTTATAAGTAATAAGATGCTTCATATCTTTTCTGAATAAAGTATAAGTAATAATCATATCATACGCTAAAGAAAATCTAAAATCGTTCTACCTTCTTCATTAATCGCTCCATAACCGTAGCCTACCATGAATATTTCGAAATCTTCTACCATACTACCGACATGTTCATTTAAATCTCATCCAATAAATATTTTTTCTTCAAATGGTATCGAGTGTATTAAGTCTTCTAATTTATTCCAGAATTTATCTTTAGAACCAATATCTAAACCAACTTGAGAGAGCATAAAGACTTATAATATTAAAAATCTTAAGTATCAATAATAATCTTAAGTCTTTATAATTCTATCTCCAACTCTATTAATTTTGACAACATTATCTTTCAAACTCTTATCTATAATTACACCTACACCATTTCTAAGTACAACTCTTACTGAATACCATAGTTTAAAACCTAAGTTATCAATCTCCTTAGCTTTTTCTCCAACCCATTTAGTTTCTTGAATACATAGGATATTTATCTTTCTATGGATCATAATATCAACCAATTTCATTAGTTTACCATCGAGAGTACCTATATTCCAGGATCCTATCCTAATACTAAGTATCGAGGACTAACTTCTTTACCCGCATCCGTCCGTAATGTGGAACCCTCGCTTACTTGACACTACACCCGGCGCCGTGTAGCGGCCTCGCACACTTTCCACCGTATTCGGAGCCATACGGCGCGTCGCTCTGGGGACGCCCTAAGACTTACACAATGATCAAAAGGATTCATGTCATGATTTTTTTTCGACAAGTTTTACGCTGGCTGTCGACTACCTAACGCAACCCTCCACTTTTCACATCCGGGATTGGGACCGACAACGGCAGTGTTAAATACTCTGAATGATAAATACTCTAAATTATTGTGCAAAATCATAGAGAGAAACCCAACAAGAGAATATTCATTCACATCCAAACATATTGAAGGTGATAGATGTTTTTCATCGCTAAGCTCAACACCATCAACAACAAACATGCAAGAATGGTCTGAAGTGAAGAATGTCAAGATATCGAATTCGAGCGCTCATCCTGACAAGGGAAAAAAGAAATAGCCATAGCTCATCATATATAAGGTCCATCGAAGAGCGCTCTAGAATGACAAAATGACACCTAGAGTTTGCATAATGATACTTCTCTTCATTGTTGGATTGACAAGAAGTTAAAAAGTAGAATAGAAGTCCATAAATGCCTCCAATCAATAAGATCCACCAACAATCCCAAATTCTCCAACAAAGGCATGGTATGAGAGGTGCTCTTATGCCATCTCCTAGAATGATTTTTAGCAAGAAGCAATACTAGTATAAACAAAGGGCTAAAATAGAACTCACAATTGAGCAAGCAACAAAGCCAGACTTGACTCTAATCACCAATCAACATGTCAATCATGATGCACACAATTAGTTGCATAGCTTGGTCAAGCCCTGTGGCCCAAATCATAGACATTTATCTTAAATAAGAACTGAGCAAGAAGCACTCTATTGATAGTATATATCTATCTCAAACCTCAAACCCTAGGTTCCACCTAGACTCTAACATGTCTAAAAAATAGGAAGCAAAAGACAGATGGAGCACTCTGTATACAAAAAGCTCTTCAACTCAATAGAACTAGCATCAACTAACTCGTGAATGCGATCGACTAACTCACTAAGAAGCATTAGACTGACAAAAAACCACAAATAATATAATTGATTAAGAGGCCAACACCCTTTATCCTTCACTAAGTTCGCCATAAAAATAAAATGGATGGAACAACCCCCATTCTACATCAACCAGTTAAAATTGAAATAATCATGATACTCACGGGTCCCCAAGATTGAGGGTGTGTTTGAGGCAGCGGTGCAGTTTCGCGCTGTAGTTTTTCTCATTTTGCAAAACTGTGTTTTGCCTGCATTCTCAAAAAACTGCAGCTAAAAGATATGTTTTCCCGTCCGACCTAGCTACATTCAGTGGCTGTCAAAAAAGTGCGGTCTGACAAACAACAACACAACACAACAAAGCCTTAATCCCACTGAGTGGGGTCGGCTACATGAATCATTTTTCTCCATTATGTCTTATTTAGTGTCATATTTTCATTTAATTCTACTAAAATAACATCAATTTTTTTATACAATAAGCCCAAGTCTGCCTTTCTTAACATAGTCGAATCTAAAACATCTACTCTCCTAATTGGATCATCAGATGGTCGACGTTTAATGTGACCAAACCATCTAAGGCGACTCTCTCTAATTTTGTCCGTCATAGGAGCTCCACCAACCTTATCACGGATATAATTATTTCTCATCTTGTCTAAGTGTAAAACCACTCATCCACCTAATCATTCTCATCTCGATAACACTTAACTTAGTATTATGCTTCTCTTTTAAAGGCCAAAATTCAGCGCCATAGAGCATAGCAGGTCTCACCACCATCTTATAAGATTTTTCTTCCAATCTAAGCAGTACTTTTCTATCACACAATAGGCCCGAAGCATTCCTCCACTTCAACCAACCAACCAACTTGAATTCTACTATTAACATCCCCATCTATATCACCATCGCTTTGAACAATAGACCCGAGATATCTAAATCGATCACACCTTTTAATAATTTGACCACCCAAAGTTACACTTCTTTCATTAGAGCTACTATTACTAAAATTACATTCCATGTATTCAGTTTTAGTTCTACTCAAACGAAGGCCTTTAGAATCCAATGTAGACCTCCATAATTCAAGTTTTTCCTAAGATTTTTCTCTCGTCTTATCCACGAGAAGGATATCATCAACAAAAAGCATACACCAAGGTACATACTCTTGTAAATGTCCAGTAAGACCATCCATAACTAAAGCAAAAATATATGAGCTTAAAGCCGATCCCTGATGTAAACCAACAGAAATAGGAAAGTATTTGGTCAATCCTCCTTCAGTTCGAACTTAACAACTCTAATAAACATATCTTTAATGACTTGAATGCCAGTCATATTAACACCTTTCTTCTCAAGGACTCTCCAAAGGATATCTCTTGGAACCTTATCGTAAGCTTTTTCTAAATTAATAAAAATCAAATGTAGATCCTCCTTATTATCTCTGTACTTCTCCATCAAACCTCTCAATAAATGTATAACTTCCATAGCAGACCTGTCTGGCATAAATCCAAATTGATTATAAGAAATGTTGGTAATACATTTTAATCTATGTTCAATTACTCCCACAATTTTAAAGTATGACACATCAGTTTAATTCCTCTATAATTTGCACTCTTGTGCATCCCCTTTATTCTTAAAAATGAGGACCAAAATACTCTTCTTGCACTCATCAGGAATCTTTTTAGTTTTTAAAATAATATTAAAAAGTTTAGTAAGCCAAGAAACTCTCTAATCTCCTAAATATTTTCACACATCAATTGGGATATCATCAGGTCCTACAGACTTTCCACCATTGATTTCCTTTAAAGCATCCTCAACTTCTTTTTTACTCAGGCGACGGTAAAAATAAAACGTTTTATTATTATTAACGATATTAAGAAAACTAAGGTCGATCGTATTTTCAAAAACCTCATTAAAAAGTTTTTCAAAATAACTCACCACCTATGTTGAATATCTTTTTCTAAGAAAAACATTTTTTTTTATTTTCATCTTTAATACACTTTACCTGAGTTAAATCTTTACTTTTATTTTCTCCTTGTTTGGCTAATTCATACATATATTTTTCACCCACCTTAGTATCTAATATGTTATAAAGATCACTAAAAATAGAATTTTTAGAGTCATAGATTGTTCATTTAGACTCCCTGCGGGCCGTTTTATATTTTTCACAGTTCTAAGCTTTTATATTTAAACCAATTTTTATAACATAACTTTTTATATTTTATCTTTTCTCGCACATTATTATTCTACCACAAATTATTTTTATTTATAGAAATTTTTTCTTTTGATTCTCCAAGTACATCTTTTGTCACTTGTTTAATAGTATTTGTTAATTTTTCCCACATAACATTTGCTTCTTCATTAATATCCTAAATTTTTAAATCTTGAATTTTACTCATAAAAATAATTTTATTTGTGTTTTTAGGTACCCTCATTTAATTTTATGATCTTTATTTTACAACTCTTCATCTAAAATCTATAACTAATAATCGATAAGATACTTAAATCCTCACTTGGAATGACCTTACAATTCTTACAATCTCGATGATCTTTTCTTTCTCATAAGAAAATAATCAATTTGTATTTTATTAGATCAATTCTTATAAGTAAGAAGATGCTCATCTCTTTTCTTGAATAAGTATTAGTAATAATCAAATCATACGGTAAAACAAATTTAATATGACTCTACCTTCTTCATTAATCGCTTCATAACCATAGCCACCTTTAATATTTATGAATCTTCTACACTCTACCGACATATCCATTTAAATCTCCTCCAATAAAAATTCCTTCTTCAAGATGTATCAAGTGTATTAAGTTTTCTAAGTCATTCCAGAATTTATCTTTAGAGCCTATAACTAAACCTACTTGAGGAGCATAAGCACTAAAAAGATTAAAAACATTTGTATCAATAATAATCTTAATTGTTATAATTCTATCTCCAACTCTGTTAATTTTTACAACATTATCTTTCAAACTCTTATCTATAATTACACCTACACCATTTCTAGCGACTCTTACCAAAATACCTAAGTTTAAAACCTAAGTTATCAATCTCCTTAGCTTTTTCTCCAACACATTTAGTTTCTTGAATACATAAATATTTATCTTTCTATGAATCATCATATCAACTAATTCCATAAATTTACCATAGAGAGTAGCTATATCCCAAGATCATATCCTAATACTAGTATCATTTTTTAAACATCAGCTTCTTCTTAAACATCAGTGGTCTGACCTTTTCGAAAAAGAAAAAAATTTTAATAGCCAATGCAACTTTTTAAACGTCAGCTTTTTCTTCAAAAGTTTCACAGCTACTTCTTCAAACAACTGCAATTGCCCCAAACAGTCCCTGAGTTGCAACCGCATCCCTCTCAAGTCAAAAGACCTAAGTTGATATCTACTTATGTTGGTTCAATAAGCCCCTAAAGCTGAGCCATGAATATTAATCCCATGAACTTCACAAGTCATCAGGATTAACTTGTAATCCTGGCTCAGAAATCATTAAAACCGGTATGCAAAGCTATTAGCCTGCTCTCCCAAATTGGAATCAGAAAACTGCCTCCGTTAAAAAATGAGCTGGAGGAACTAAGTACTGTAAATTTGACATGTAGAGTGGGCAAAAAGACCGTGAATATCTGCTACTTTGAGATGGGAATCAAATAAAGTACAACGCCTAACTATAGGTAAAATTAGAAAGTACACCAAAAGGGAAAAAAAATCCCAATTGGTCATAACTACTCAGCCTCAGCTGCCTTAGTCAACATGGCCTCCTAACCCCAACACACTGCATCAAAAGCTCTGGCTCACACTAGAATGAGCCTTTCATTCCACCTTCAATGCAATCTTCGATTTCCTAAAAAGCAAGGAGCAATGACAAAGTTCTTAACGTCTGATAACTAAAAGTCCATTAGCCCATCAGCTACTGTCACAGTATAGAGAATCTAGAGATATAAGTGAGCCAAGCCAAGTCGAGCTCAACTCACTTGACTCATTTATGAGCTCGTGAGTCAAGCTTATTGAGCCATGAACTTGAGCTCCAACTCAAGCTTGTTTAATAAATGAGCTCAAGTTCAAGCTTGTCTAGGCTCGACTCATCGGCTAGCGAGCCGGCTCAACTAGCCAATTAATGATCAAGTCGATGCCTTCTTAGGCGAGCAGTCGTGACACTCCAGCCATCAATGGCTTCTTTCGTGAGCTCCAATGATAATTTGGTTTCCAATCCGGGCTCACGATCATGGTGTCATCATTGCGAGCCGAGCTTGAGTTTGTTATTCAAGTCAACTCAAGCTCAAACATGAGCTTGCATTTTGACAGACAATTCAAGCTCGAGTTAGGTAAGACTCGAACTAGGATCGACTCGATTACACCCCTAAGAGAACCTCATTCATACTATGAAATTCTACATTCCAACGCCTTTTTCTTTCCATTATAGCATAAAATGCACTACCTCCTCCCAAAATTGGCAGGAAAACACTACTCTTCTATTGGCAGCCCTGCTATAAATCAAAATTGGCAGGAAAAGACTACTCTTCTATTGGCAACCCTGCTATAGATGAAAGAAATCAAGTTCGAGTCCCTGTACCCGTTCTCCCAAACATTACGCTCATCCTTTTGCATCCCAAATAACTAAAGCGTCAACATAGGTGCCAAATTATGTGTGGTCGGTCGATCCAGGTGATCCCCTTACCAAACATACCAAGAAAATGAAATCTGCAGTCATTTTGCTCATAACACAACACGAGATTAAATAAAGGTTTGAAGGATTATGATCTTATTGTTGAAAACGTAAAATAAATACTATAAAAAAGTTGATAAAAATTTACTAGCTTAAAAATTGGCAAACTAAAACAACATACCTGCATCCACGTCAATGAGCACATCCTCGAGTATGGTCGGTTGAGCCTCATCGGGGACTAAAATGAAGATGACGACTACATGGGCTCCATTAGCTTATGGTAGAAATACACAATGAAGCTGGCAAGTATGGTTCTTCAAAGAGCAATGAATAGCCAACACCAAAAGGGACTTAAAGAACTAAAAAAAAAAATTTCCATGATAAGCCTCATATTTATAAAGGTTAAAAATGAAAAAAAACAAATTCCATTGAATCCTCATAATAATTCAATTTGTGCGTTGAACGTGATAACAAAGTTTTAGAAATAAAAATGAGAAGCACTAGTTTCATGGTAGCCCACCACTCATCTAATATATAGATAACAGTCTTAATTTTTTCCTGAAGAAATTGGAAAACACCTGTACAGAGAGGATAAAAAGATCAGAAGAAAGAATTCTCAAAAAAACAAAAGACGAAGGCAAAAAATAACAGGAGGAAACCTAACCTTAGAATGAACTGCATGACTAACTAGAAAATCCGATAGTTGGCCAAAAGAATAAATGCCGTTTCTTATCCGATAATTACAGCTCAAACCAATTATTTATAATAGAAACCATTATTTTGTGGTCAATAATCCTAATAGCATTGACATAATGATAACCATGTCCAAAATGAGAAATAAACATTTTATTCCAAGGAAATTACAAAATAACAAAAATAAATACATGAGAAAAATGACATTACAAATAACATTATCTATTTAACTAAATACCATAACTGCAATAAAAGAAAAATATTAAAAATTAAAAACTAAAACAGTAACTCCAGGATCGATATTCTGCAGTAGAGATCTAAATCTAACTGAAAACAATGAACCATGACACTTTAAAGTTGACTACAGATGACACCGCATATGTTCAGAAGAGCATCTGAACCTGCTGCTTTGCTCAGAGATTTCAGAAACCACGAGCCAGGGAGTAAACTCTCTGAAAATCAATCAAGCTCTCTAGTCCAATCAAAGGGTTCCCATTCCTGGAGAAAGGAGGCAACAGCTTGTTTTTGTTTCTCAACCGGTTCTCGCCTCTGATGATGATGCATCGTCTCCACAGGTAGGCGTAGCATGCCTCGGATGACATTCAAGCCAAAGCTACTTGGAAAGTTGCTATCATCATCAATGACATGAACAAAACCTCTGTCCAGCCCAAACTCAACGTGGAAGTAGGCAAAGTTCTCTGGAATAACATTCCGCAAGTTCCCACTAGTTGGTATCACCTTTTTCATGTCATGCTGCCCCCACTCATCCTCAGCCTCATCAATGGCCTGTAAAAGCCATTCGACTATATCAGAGGGGTTGCATACATCAATAATGATGATACACATAAAAGACTACTTGAATCGCATGAATAAACCAAAAAGTATCGTCCGCAATATGTTATAAGATTACAAGTAACAAAAACTGTACTTGACAGCACATAGAAAAAGTACACAAAATCTTGTTGATCCAAAAACTATAATTTGCCATCACAGCTTGACGAAGATCAAATAAAAAACAAAGACTGCTTTTATCAACAATTAGGAACACACAAGAAAAAAAAGATAGCTCAACTTGTGGTTATTCTAAAAAGCAAAACCCTAACTCTTCAGCCAACTCTCTAAATCCCTCAGTCTGCAAATAAAAAATACAAAAACTTGCCAAAGAAAGAAAATTAACAGCTAATATAGGAAGAAAAACACTGAGAAGAAAATATATAGAAAAGTCTGATGCGGAGCTTGTTACAGTAACACGTGCATAAAGAGGCACGTGAGCCTATCCTGTGATTCCATCATCTAGACTAATCCTGTCTAAACCTGGACCGACCGGCCTCCCACTCTGGTTTGGAGCGGAGCCCCTTTCCATAGGGAGGTCCAATCCTAAATATCTAGGGCTTATTTATGTGATTCCCTTACTTTGGGTATTCAGTTTTTCATGCGTTTTGTATCGGGAAAGAAAACATTTTCTTTCTTAATTTTACAATGTGTACAAGTTAATATTCTAATTTCTATTACTCAAGCTAATTATCAATGCCACATTTGTTGATCAATGACGGAATCAACAAACAGCTAATTAAATATCTAATTCAAATTTTATGAAATTGACAATGATATTCTTTAACCTGGAGGAGCAAAATATAAACAAAATCCCCACCAATGTTATCCTTTCTCATTCCATCATCAGCTTGCAAATGAGCAAATCCATCCTCTCCCTATACTAACCACAATCGACATTGAATAATCCCTATATCTCTCCCTTATCTCACAACAAATAATACCAACTACACACCTGATCAAAATTCTTACTTCTTACTGAAAATAAGTTAACCAAAACCTGCCATTGCTCATACAAGTAGCATCCTTCACAAAATTAAATAAGAGCCAAACCAATGATAACAATAATAATAATTAAAAACAAAAATTAGTTGATAGAAGTAGAGAAGTCCTAGAAGTAAATTCAAATTTTTTATTTCTCAACTCTACAAAACAATTCTCATCTCTAAATATTTTATGAATTCTAATAGCAAAACAGATTTAGGAAAAACATGGGCTTAATTTTAATGCATCCTCACTTTATCTTCTACAACCTATATATTAAGCTTCAATAAACTATAAAATGAGTCCCTCTTATCTCTGACAAGATGTAACAAGACAATCACAAGCAACCAATTCATAGTTCAGAATATGTAACCTTCTATTCCCAATTTGATGACATTGCAAGTATTAGCTAAGGAAGATCTGAACAATAGCTTGATGATCAAACAAATAAAACATGTTTGGATAATACAGCATTATCAAACTACTATTTCAAATGGTCAGTACAACTTAGATTTCTAGAAAGCCATGCTTTGATTATTTGTTGCTACTTGATCCAAGAAGATTGAATTGAGTTTCACAAGGATGATGCTAAAAGGTTAAAGTCATAGTTTTCATAAAAAGAAGAAAAAATAAAAATAGCATGAAAGTTTAAAAAGTGACAATCAAACATTTTATAAGATTAAGAGAAAAAAATTACCTTATAGAAAAATTTACTTCCAAACTACCCGAGTACCAACAACTTCAAAACACGCAAAAAAATAATAATAGATCCTTCTGTTTAACGGATCATGTTGCTCCTTAGCTTAAATAAATTTCATGACAGTTCTAGTTTATTATCAAATTCGCTTTCAATGGATGAATAAACTGCACTTTAAACAGTGTCAATGCTGACTTTCAATAAAAATCCATGTTCAAATGCATAACTGTACTGCATTATGAGGGCTTGGAGAATTATTTTGAAGGCAATGAGCATGCTATAATAGGCTAAATGATTTTCAATATTAAATCACATTAACAATCTACAGCTAAGGAGAGGCTAAAAAGAATAAGGCATCAATCAAGGTGTAGAAAAAAAACACAGAAGATCTAATGAAATGTGTTATTCTAAAGTAAAAGAAATTGAATATCTTAGTATGCCAAAAGTAAACGTGTAAAAAAAACCACAGAAGATCTCAAATAACTTATTGGATCACAACACCTTCAAAAGTATTTTAGCAAGTGAAAAGGGATGACCCATTAAATAACATGGCAGGATTAGATTGTATCTTATTCAATTATTTTCCTTGTGAAAAGCTAAAATTTACTGTACAGTTCGGTTAATTAAGAAAAACTAAACCAACAGTTTGCCACGGTAAATAAAGAAAAAGTCCCAGAAAATATTAATGACAAACATACCTTTTTGAAATACAATGGAGCTTGCTTTGCAATGTGAGAAGGAATAGGTATACACTCAATTAAGCAATGTCGACGTTGCCTAGACAATCCAATAACAGTCTCAAGAAAGATAGCATCCTTGTCTTGCCTAGAGAACATTTTCAAGAGGCACTTCTTAAAGTTTCGAATTTCTTCCCAGACATTTTTGTCAATGTTTCTCGTAGCTGATTCATGCTGCACAGAGGAACAACTGCATAAGGGGTTTACTATAATTGGTCATTTTGAAGTTTGCAAACATATTAATATACAACAAAAATGATAGATTAAAACTCAATGCAAGTTGAGAAAATATGTGATTGAAAACCTAATATCTCATTTCTTGTATTTTTTGCCTGAATAAAATTTTAAAAAGAAATTCAGAAAATAAACTGTAGTAGATGGTTTCCAAGCTACCAAGCATAGTAACTTTTATAAATATGAATAAAGTAAAGCTTCCATCATAAGCATCATTGAGCCAAAAAAGGCTAAACTTGGTATGCTAAAGAGGTATTTTGGCTGCACGATCGGATTTACGTTAAGTAGGATTTATCAAATCCGGATTTCTGGCGACTCGTGACGGGATTGAAGGTCACAAGCAACAGTAACGTAGAGAAGGCAGAACGGGAATAAATCCATCTCTTTGTGGGAATTGATAAATTTGAATTTGCAGACGAAACCACTTTAGAGAAGACAGAACGGGAATAAATTCGGATTAACGAAGAGTTGGATTTCGTTCTTCTTTCTTTTACTTTTTCTTTTTCTTTTATTTTCTTTCTTTTTTTTTAAATTGCGTTTGGCTGGATTTGATGCAAATCTAAGGCCAAATTCTGTTAAAACTGTGCTGCCAAACACCCCCCTAGAAAATTAAATATGCACGAACAAGCATAAAAACTTCTGCCATATATTGAAAGCTATTACAGATGATATGTTACAGCAACAAATGGGAAAAAAGATTAACATAAATACTACAAAAAAGATTCAAGGAAAACCTACCTGCAATGGCAGAATGCAGCAATGGCCTTGTAAAACGGGTTCCCAAGGCGGAAGCATCATGTAAGTGACATTTCCTATTGATATAACGAGATGTTTTGGTCTGGATGGATTCTCAAAACAAAATTGACAGCGCTCTTTCTGAGTCAATATTCGTTTCGGTAAGCTTCTTTTATCTTCATGTGTAAAATCTCTTTTCTTACTGTGTTTTCTGCTCGGAGCTCCCTCATATGAATCATACTCATCATCTACACTTCCAGGCATGCTATATCTTCTATTTTGCATTATTTTCTGGGCAAGATGCTTATCACCATCATCCTCAGATTTCTTCCTTTCACTGGATAGCTTATTCTCAATAAACCTGGAATTAAAAATTTTGATAAAACATCAAAACAATATCACTTAATTGTAGTCAAAAGTTCAGTTTTACATAAGTTGAATTAAATCAAAAGCATTAAAAGTATGCTTATCATTCTTTCAATTTTATGATCCAGGAAGATGAATGATGTTGTTTGCATGGAAAAGCTATCAAGTAATCCCGCAGATTAGAAAAATCTTCAGAAGTGGTAATTAAACCACTGCATAAAAAAATTCATCAAGTATTTTTTATTCCTTTGATTAAAATTGACTACATAATGAAAAGGCTACTGCATTAAAGGTATATTTGAGACGCTTTACTCTACAGAAGTTTCATTATGCCCATTTCTACTTTAAACATCGTCAAACATACAAAGGGAAACATTTGAGATTATAGAAAAGTTTCATTCGTCTATTCAGCTGTATACCCTTCCCATAAAAGTTTAATAAAAAATTAAAGGGTTCGAACAGCAAAATTAAAATGTTTGAATACTGATAAAAAGGATCTTCACCAAATACACCACTAAGTTACAAGCTATAATTTTCTTGGCTTTTATGTTTTCAAGTTAAAGACAACAATGTAAATCAGTACGGTTTTCTGCAAACTTTACGAAGCAGCAATCTGCGTATTGTCGACGAAGATGAAGAGGGAGGCAAGAAAATTTGAAGCTACATGTGTAATCTCTAAGTTTCCCGATGATTTTAGACCATAAAATTGTTTGTTATTTTGCTAAAGAAGCTGAGTACTTCAGTATAACTGTTGACCCAACTGTTATATAGCTACAAATTAGGAAGACTAACCCAATTTCTCATGAATACTATTGTGTAAGTTGCAAGCCGCATGGATAACATGTAAAAGCACATTTATCAGGAAACCACTAAAATGCAAGATGTCAAATTTCTTCAAAAATTCTACAGTAAGCGTGTGAATCTTTGTAGAATGAGCATGGATGGCAGCTATAGATGCTACAAGTGTGAAAACCTTCTAACTGGGAGGTGAGGGAATGCGACTAACAGGCTTCTGAGCTCTGCTACAAGTACCAAAAGACAAAAACGAATTACTAACTAAAAGAATGATGAAACGATGTAGAAAAGAACGTGATTAACATGGTATGCATGTCATGCGATGAATGCATGGAAATGAAGTGATAGACATGAATAAATCTAGCATATGGAACATAAAAGTTCCACCTAGTTGAGCCTTGAAGTCATATTCCGATGTTTAAAATTTTTCATGGGGATAGTTTATCTCATTAATATGGATTTCTTCTCCAAGATGCATGTCAACACGAGGCAGAGAAGGGTTGTAAGGAGAGGCTTATGAGGAAACTTAGCCAAGAGGCTTTCAATTAAGGGTTATGGAAATGCCAAATAAGTTCTCTGTGTCAGATCTTTTCTTCTTCTTTCAGGCCAGGAATTATTTGATAAAGAAGTTGGTAAAATAATTTTCCTTTTAAGGGCTATTTGGTTGACTGAATTTGTGTAGTGTAATTCTTTTGAAAAGATTTGACAAAAAAATGTATTTGGTATTAAGAATTACAAAAAAATGAATTATGAATGAATTTGAAGTTTACACTGTACTTCAGTTTGGTTGAATTTAGAATTCGGCCAAATATCGAATTTAAATTATATCATTCATTAAAATATAAAATACTATCGACAAGACGTTGTCCGCTGCCCGCCGGCCACCCACAAGCCACTGCCTTGACTACCCCTGCTGCCCTCGCCCCTGCCAGAAACTACCAGTCGTCACCGCCACATGTCTCTTCTGTCGTTACCGCCGCTCACCACCACCGGCCGTAGCGGCTGCCCTCCGTCAACCCCCGTTGCCGCAACAGCCGCCCGCCTGTCATTGCGGTCACATGTCGTCGTGGCCCGCCTGACATTGTTGTCACCTCCCGCCGTGGCCCACCATCGCATCCGCTGCAGCCACCCCTCATTGTCATCATTGTCGCCGTCCCTACTGCCACCATTCACCGCCTGCCCCCATTCACCGCTTGCCGCCAGCTGTTTGCCCGACGCTGCAAGCAACCTGCCGGCCCCCTCCCCCACTGTCGTCTGATAAAAAAAATATATTTTAAAATAAATTATTTTCAATAAACTTAAAACCAAAGAAAAAAATATAAAGTCTTGTGTTTAAGTGAACCACACAAGTATTTCAAATACATTGTAATCATAGTACTTTACAAATCTTTTGCATTGCATTCCATTTTTAACAAATTAAACGGCCCCTAAATGTAATACAATTGTTTATGTTTGCCATTGTGTTTTTCCAAATACTCCAAGTGGATGAATGTGGTCTACAAAGGTTTTTGAATGTTTCTGTGCTATAATCGAATGATTATAGACATTCCCACGACTCCAACTATCAAGATGGTTGTATTCGGGAAAAACTCGAAAAGTTGGTAGGGTCAACCTTGCTAGAAAGGAGTATTGGCATCGAGCTTCGAGTGGCCTGGTGCAAAGGTCAAGCGACTATGTGAGAAAAGGACTGCCTGTAGAAGAAGGGGGAGAGTCGAAGCCAAGGAAGCCTTGTCGCGTGTGTTTAGGGATTTCGATCGAGAAAGATAAATGTGAATTTTAATAAATTTGATTAAGTGGTCTAATAAAAAAATTTATATGTATATATAAATATATACATGGTGAGCGTGCACTTATTAATTAATTTTAATAGAAAATTTTATTGAATTAGCACTCAATGTATAAAATTTCAGCTTTGAGGGAAGAAGCATGTAGTGTGCGAGTTAAAACAGGAGAGAGATTGATCCCACCAAACTTCGGTAAGATAAGTTTCAAGTGAATTATCTATATATATATATATATATATATATATATATATATATATATATATATATATTGAACATAAAAATAAACAGAATTACGTAAAGTAAAATAATTAAAATTTAACAATTAAACAATTTAAATTAATAGTCGATTAAAATAAATAATTAATTAATATTTAGTAATATCAATACTCATGTTTATTACAGGATTCAATTTTAGAAGAGTCGATGTCAAGACAAATCCAAGAACAAATTAATCAACATCGAGGTGAGTACTGCTACTCTTAAAATGTAGAAGCACTTTTATATCTCTTCTAAAACAGTTGTATGAATTATTATGAAATTGATTTCCTCTGTTCTTAAAATTTATCTGTCATTTCGATATGAATACTTGAAATCTCATATTATGAAATATTTTATGCACTATAGTAATAAATATAATGTATTGAGTGGTATGAAATTGTGAATGATATGAAATGCATAGATTGATTGTATGTGTATGCTTGACTATGATGGAGTACTAGTGAGGGAATGCTAAGATACTCGTGCAAATAAATGGAAAATAATGTTAATATTGAAATACATTAATTAATACAATTTTTAGACGGTGCTCATGTAATGGTTGTATAGATATAAATGATACACAGACATGTTATTTATACTAAAACATCTTAAATATTATGAAATAAAAGGAGTTATCATATTCATAAAATAGAAATTTTCTTATTACAAATTATTACGGGCTTAACTGATATAGATATTATTTCTCTTTCATTATGCTACTGTAGTCTAAGAGTGTAAGTATTCACTGACTATAATTAGCTCACTATTATTTAAACTAATATTTTAGATTAATTAAGTGATTTAAAATGTAAGCGATAAAAGAGAAAATGTTTATAGAAAACGTGGACAACCAATAATAAGGTAAATTTAATTGTACTATTTTAATTTACTTTCTTTAGTGACACTTTAATTAAATATTAGTTATAGAAAATGAATATAGAAAATTTTAATTTTCACCGTCCAACCGTCTGTACTCACTTTGATTAATTTCAAGCTCCAGGCTGGATTGTGACATGTTTTATAGAGATTATCAAAGGAAAGGTTGTAAAGAATGAAGCCCTTGATACTTAAAAATGTCTCGCATTCAAATGAAGCAATTCATAAATTGCAGAGTGATACATCCTGCTCTTCATATTATATTTCGAAAACAATTAGACATCAACAAATGAAGAATCGCGGCTAATCAAGAAGCATACCTGTTAGTCCTACCTCCAATTTCTTGCCGTGTAGCCTTGGGTATTTCATTTGAATTCTCTACCAATAGACCCATTTGCATCTGATTTGCAAGACAAAGAAAACAGATAAAGAATAAGCTTTAGTAGGCAATTTAGCAGAATGAAACAACTATGAGCAAAATTTTTGTTTATTAGAATGGGCAAGCAATCAGATACATCTACTAACAGCATAGAAAATTAATCAAATTTTTATGTAAATATTCATTCAGCATGACCACTATATTAGTCTTTTTTTTATGTGCAAGCATTTCCACAATAAATAGATAAACAAACACACAGATTTTCAATGATCCACGGTTCTTCAAATTAAAAGATTATGACTCTATTATCATTGTCATCATCGCCATAGAGATGCATTTAGTTATATCTCAGATTTAGATTGATCTTTTAATTTCTATCATGCTACTTTTAGTCTCAACCTCTTAGATGACCATTCATATTCGACAATAATCACTATTCTTGCAGTTTTATCATCCATGCCACCTCATTCTTTTTTATTATACTTTATAGTCTATAGTGATAATCTTTACACCTCTAATATACCATTCAAAGTCTTACAAAACCCATTTCAGCATTCACATTACGAGTAGATAGTATTGGAACTTTTTTGCCACAAAATATGTAGAGCCATTAGGTTCTGATTGCAAGATTTTTGATGTTTTCCTTTCGCTTCCACAAATATTGATTGAAGCAAAAAAAATATATGATTCACTTGTAAGAACGTATAAATTTTAGAACAATTTTAAAATTTTTCATTCAATTATTCCCTAATAAAACAATGTCATAATTCGACCTTACCAACATTATTGTGATCATTTTAAGTTTGGAACATTTTTGGCACATCTTATGTCACAACTTCTAAATCATAATCTTACTATATCTATAATTTCAGGATTTACTAAAAAATTTCATAGCATTCAACCTTTGTGCATGTACCTCCCAGCAGTTAGACAAGCTTAAACTAAATGATCTTTTTGGTGGTTCACATATTACGCATTGGCCACATGGAATAAGAATATAAAGAGAATAATTTAAATAAAAAAAGTTAGCAAAATGCTGGCCGACATTTCAAAATACAACAATATTACAGAGATAAAACTATTTACAAAAATGAGAATTTTCTGTAGAAAACAATCAGCAAAAGGACAAGAATTTCAACAAATAAAAGAAAAGCAAACTTACAGAAAGCTTCTCAGCCTCCTCCTGCTTTCCTTTCATTCTAAGCTGTAACACTTTTGCAGCTAGCTGATTGGAACTTCCAGACTGTATTTTAGTTGAAAGTGCTTCACCAAAATCTCTACTTTCAGAAGCTAAGTCGTTCTCATTAACATTGTTTATCTCCTTAGTTCCAAGAAAAGAATGTTCACGGTCATCGGAATGCTTATTTTGCTGATTAATAAAACTATTCATAAAGCTACCGTCATTCGAAAACGTATTTATGCAAGATATAGCCTCAGAGACAGGAGAACTATCCTCTAAACAAATCCTCTTAAAATGTTTACTTCTCCAGTGAAAATTGTCCTGTTTTGGCTTCTTCATATCAAGATGCTTAGAAGACGATTCCTTTACATAATCATTGTTATTTAACTGTTCATCTTGGGTTTCTTCTATATTAGTTTGTCCTTTCCTTCTTTCCTTTATGGCATGCAAATGTGCATGAGCAGGTGCAGACCGATGAACTGCCACAGATGTAGCTAGCTCCTGCAATGAGCTCCATCGCTCTCCAACTACCTGCAATTTGTAAATTACACCATGTGTTAAGAATAATTCTTAGTTATATACCTTTTATATTTATCTGTTAGGCATGCCTCTTTTAGTGATAGTCCTTCACGAGCAGCTTGCTCTTTTGCACGCTTCAAGGCTTTTAGTCGCCAACTTGCACCTCCATCACCAACAAGTGAAGAAGAAAGAAGTTGGCTGGAACCAGTAGTTGAGTTTAATGCTTCATTAGGATACCCACTTCCATTATCATGGAGATACGGATTTAGCTCTTTTGGATTCACTTTCTTCACCTAGTAAAATGTGGTTAAAAAATTTATAAACTAATATCCAAATGAATAGCACAAATAACGAATAATGTTTTATTTTCATAAATGATGAACTAAGCATCACATTTAATGGCATAATGTAGTTAAAACTGGAAAGAAATGATAGACTCGACCATTGATTATTAACAAGGTGAAGCCAGCACATAGTTGATCACCAAGAAACAGAAATTTTCAAGATTTGGCCAGATTCTAGCAACATATGGAACAAAAGACGTAGAATAGTATTTCAAATGTAGCTAAAGGCAACTAGACTAATTACTTAGGCATTTGTTTACCCGAAAAACAAGGAAGATTAACCATGTACTTGTTTCCCAAAATTAATTTTACTGCCATTGGTGGAGTTGTGGTTCTAAAACGTAAGCTTCATTGAAATAACACAACCAACCGTGGTGTAGGAGTTCAATGAATTGTATCCAACCACAAAATATCGAGTTCAAATTTTACCTTATAGCGTTGTATGTATGAGTACATGATTAAATTCACAAGTAAATCCAAAAAAAAAACCTATGGAATAATACAAAATAAAGAGACCCATGAAAAATAACACCGAGTAAAATATTGATCTTCCCTAATTACAGTAAAAAGATCACACATGATAAGATGGGTGAATTAAAAAGTAATAAATTGTAAAAAAAATATAAGGAAATCATATTAGCTAATGGTGAAAAATAGTTGAGCACTATGGCTCATGACACAGCGAAGCACACCCCATGAACTATCATTGTCGCAATGTGCAACCAATCAAAATGGTATCATACAAGGCACGATTGGCACACTATTGCTCTTTTCAAACAATGTAATGGAGATGAGATTATTTTAGCAGTTGAAGAAGATTTTGGTGATGTGGAAGATGATACTAACAAAGATGATGAAGCTAGCTTAGTTTGTGATGATGATAAATTAAAAGGATAACTAGTTTATTTTTATTTTTAATTGGATATGATATTACTTATGTTTTATGAATGAATAATCCCTTGAGAATGTTGGTGATCAACTTTCTTTATGAAATCTCAAGATCCCACATTTTGGTTTTTGTTCTAATTTGTGTCTTGCTACAACAAAATACAACAACAACGACAACAACAAAGCCTTAATCCCACTAAGTGGGGTCGGCTACATGAATCCTTTTTCTCCATTGTGTCCTATTTAGTGTCAAATTTTCGTTTAATTCTAATAAATTAAGATGTAGGATAATAGTGTAGAGGGCTTTGTAGGATAGAAGTGAAAAGAACTTTATGAGTTACAGTGAATAATTATATGAACACAAAAGGTGAATTTAAATAAAAATAACGATTAATAAAAACATATTGAGAACAGATAAGGAATAGTAACACATCAAATCTCAGACTAAATAAGAAAATTACATCCCAAATTAATTTTAAGCCTCCCACATGATCAAAAGATTTTATAAGAAGAGAAATTACAATCATAAAAAATAAATTAAACTCATAATTCATCATAAAGATCTTAGTTTACACACTAGGATTTGCAATAACAAAATATCAAACAAAAATTAATAGAAGAAAATAATTATTACAAATCAATAATAGAACTGATTAGGATAACTGCTGAAATGTTTTCTATGTAAAAAGATAGACATAAATAAATGAGCTGAAATTGAAAGCTTGATAGTACTTTCAATTCTATCAAATTGTAAATCGCTCCAAAAGATAGACATGAGAAAAAGACAATCTAGCTCTAAAGGCATAGTATGTCTGATATACTATAATTCAAACAATTAATATACATGTGCTGTATTTATTATAAGATAATTTGGCACAATATCCTTCAGATTGCTTTGACCTTCTAATTTATGATTGGAAGAGAATCTGTTTTGTTTGGCAGACATGAGCATATTGTGTGGTAACCATTAATCATGCATTGAATTAAAAAAAATAAAATAATAAAAAAATAATAAAAAAAAAAGATCAACTCTAGCAAACATTCAAACCAAGCAAAGTTTAACAGAGAAATGTAATTATTGTCAAAAAAGGATTTGTGCTACATAAAACTTCAAAGCAAATTAAAAAGTATATCAGGGCTTCAATTGGTTGGCAAAATATAATAACAAGCAAAGTGCTGAGGGAATTCATAAAAGTACAATATCGACCACAAATCTTTAGACTCTGTAGGTTCATTTTTACAAAATAAATAAATAATAAAATTTAAGCTTTTTATCAAAGAATATAAGAGAATCAATATAGAGATGTTCTCAAGTGCATTATTTGAACAGAAGTTTTATTGTGCCAGCATAGGGATGTGGTTTCTTTCCAATGCAGTATATAGAAATGATCTCAAGTGCATCATTTAATTCCATCAAGAATTTGTTAAGTATGCCCATGCAATCCTGTCAATACGCCTTCAAAATGATTGCCAATCATATAATTGCCAATGATTACAAGTTGTGAAATTCAACAGATGGAAAAGCTTCAAAAACTCAAAAAATAAATGTACCAGATATAGATGGTACCAGATATAGATGGTTTTACCTCCTCAACCAGGTGATCCTCCTGCTCAATTTTAGCCGGTATTGAAGTACCATGCAAACTATTGCCAGTCTGAAGCATCCACTCAAGCCCCATCTCCTTTCTCAATATCAAATTGTTACAATCTATCACACCATCTGTCATGAAAAATATATTGAAATTAAAAAAAAAAAAAAAAAATCCAAAATAAAAAAAGAAAAAACTAGTTCAAAAGTATCACCTTTGGTCTCATCCACAACACCACTTTGGTACCCATTTTTTCTACCAACCCCGTCCCTTGTTTTTCTACCAACCCTATCTCTTTTTTTTCTACCATCCTTCCCATGTCTAGAGCTCCTCTTATTTCTACTTTTGGAGCTTTTATCCTCTTTATCAGAAAAACTACTAGTTACCCCCTCAACGGAATCAGAATCAGCATCTGAGCAACTCCAACTCCCACTCCTCGTCTTCTTCTTATCCTTTCCTGCATACCGATCATCCCTCCCTATACCCTCATCCTCATCAGAACTATTGTGGTGGTGCTTCTTCTTCCTCTTTATCATCCTCCTCTTGTCTGTGCTCGAATCATCCTCCTGGTGGTTCACCAAATTAATTAAAATATATATATATATAATTACAAAAAATTAAAAAAAGAGAACCCAAAAGTGAAAAAGTGGACAACATTATGTTACCTCAGAAAGTTCCTCTCGTGGAATAAGCTTAACCCCAGCCAACATCTTCAGGGGTAGTTCTGCACACCAAGTTCTGTGGAAGATATGGGAAAATTTTTTACCTTCCTACCTAAAGAAATTGTGTTGTTTGAAAGAACTGTGAGTGATAAAATAATAAAGAAATATAAATGATAATGAAGGATGAAATTATGTTTTGCGCCATTTACTTGGTTGAAGAGAAATAAAGCAGAAAAAATAATGTAATTTAATCTTTTTTAACTTTGAAGGTAAAACCAATTAATTGTAAGAATGCAAATTTTTCATAATGTTATACATATTTTAGCATACTATATAGCAAGCATCTTCAGACTTATAAACACTTAAACAACCATTAAGCCCAAAAACAAACAAACTAAACTCTACCAATATAAAGCAAACATATTACGCCTTTTATATATCATGCTAGTTCCCGCAGTGAAAAAAATGTCCAAAATGTGATTTCATGCAACATTAGAAATATATTTCAAGTGAATTGAATGTGTTAAAAATGGATGAATTTAATCTATATGACCCCTTAAGCTGCTGCACTACTTAGCCTATCAAGAGATTGACATTTAAGGGATGTTTGGTTGCAAGATTTAACTAAGATTTAAACAACGTTGTGCCAAACCTTCTGTTGGACCAACTGAATCTTACTACTAGGCTAAATCTTGTAATCCCCTCTGCTTTAAGAGTTACGCTTTAAAATGATTTTGAAATCCTGAGGTTTTGAATCACTAAGGACTTGTCTGGTAACAGATTTAGAGCTGGATTTAACCTAAATCTTGCCAGACGGTCATTTTGGACAAACTAAAGCCTCGGATTTCATAAATCAGGATTCACAGATTTCGGCCTCCAATCAAGGATTTACAACATCCCGTAAATCAGTGGATTTAGTAAATCCGGTACCGACACTTCGCGCGAAGAAGACGTGAAGTTACCTTCCTTAATGGTTCCGGGTAGGAGGGAGCGGAAGGAGGAGAAAACGGGAGTTTCGGGTCTATGTAAGCCGTAATCCCGTCGTTGCGTTCGAAGCTTGCTCCAATTGCGGCTGTATCGCGAGAGGTCGGTCCAGATGGCAATAGTTATGTTAATTTTAGTAATTTAATTGATTAATAAGTCATAATTAATTAAATAGATTTATACTTATTATTTAACTATTAAATTATAAAAAATTTAATATTAATTTTTTGTTCATTCAATAATTTTTTTAGCTAATTATTGATTAATAAGTAATTAATTATTCTTTTATAAATATTAAACTTGTATTTAAAATTTATTTAATGAGATTGTTACTAATAATTAATTAGTTCAAAAAATATATAATTATTAATTATCATAATTTGAAATAGAATATTAATTGAATTTAAGAAGCTAATAAATTTAGATTATTTTGAAATATTTAAGAGGTCAAATTTGTAGTATTTACTAAATCTCAGTGAGGTTTGTTGTTAAAGTTAAACAATCATAATTGATTATTAAATCTTGACAGAAACTATCAAACATTTTCATAGGATTTAACAAAATTTATTAAATTTATTGTCAAACTGTTATTTAGATTTAACCCTCTCAGGATTTACTAAATCCATATATAAATGATTTATTAAATCATACTAACTTAAATCTCTTCCATTATCATACAGCCCCTAAGAGTAGGATCTAACTCAAATAGGATTCAATAAAGCTTCTAAATTTGGATTTAATAAAGCCTTCAAATCCTATAAATTGTTTGGTAGGGTGGAGGTTAAATCCAATTGAATAGCTTTGTTACTTATTGTAGATACAATTTGGTAGTCGAATTTGAGCAGAATATAGTGTAACTCCTAACAAAAATTCCAAATTACAAGTTAAATCCAATGGATCCCATTTTACATCCATTTTTGCCTAAATACCTTATTTTCCTAATCCAATAGTTCACATATATAGAAGATTGTTGTTTAGTTGTAGGATTTGAGCAGGATTTAGATAAATCCTGCCAAACAGCAAAAAAGAACTTTGGAGGAGCTAAAGCGTGTGAAAGGTAGGGGGGGGGGGAAGATAACGATTACCTTCCTTAATGGTTTTAGGTAGGACTCGAGTGGAAGAACAAGAAAGATGAGAGTTCCAGAGATCTTTGTATATCGTAAACTCGTCCTTGTTGTGGTTGTATCTCAAGGGTTTCAATCACGACTCACGAGAGGGGGAAGGGTAAGGTAGTTGATGGTTTCATGCAAACTAGAGAGAGGGTGGAGGGAGTTGGACAAGGGAGTTTGGCGAGGTTTCGGTAGGAGATATACATAATTATGCACGATATGGTCTATATAGAAAGATTTAAATATATTAATTCTTAAATTTACATATAGGCCGCTAATAAATATTTAATATCTAAGATCATGAATATATAATAGATTGTAATCATAAATTAAAAAAACTAATTAATGAGTTATTGAATGGTGTAGAAGAATTTATGCAGATGACATCACAACTACTCATTTACCTTTCAGAATTTACAATACCCTTATGTGAAGCATAAAAATTAAGCATATCTGACACCTTATAATTTCAAGTTGGATCTATAACGTAAGAGATTTCAACCCAATTACAGGTAATGTACAACAATTTGTGAGTGTGAACCAGATGTTCAGTATGATCATGTCGGTGCTTCATTAAGCTATACCTCTTCAACTGAACACAATCCTAACACATATGAAGAATTAATTTCTAACACCAACAGAGCCTATTTTGTTGAGTGTTCCTAAGGATGATGAAACATCAAATAGTGAAACTTAAAAATTCTATAACTTAATGTGTTGCACAACATCCTTTGCAGGAAAGTTGCACCGCACATTTAGAGTTATTACTGGCGTTAAAAATGTTAAGAATTAAATTTGAGTATAACATGCCTAAATAATGATTTAATCAAGTTGTAGTATTACTGAATGAGACAAACTCTATCAAGAATTTAATTTCAGATGATCATTATAAAGCAAAAAATGTTAGTATCAAATTTAGGATTACAATTAGAAAAGTTATATTGATGTGTTAATGGTCGTATGATATTATAAGGCTAATGCGATGGAGATAAAATATGATTTTTATTGTGTTGAGAGATTCAAACTAAGGGGTAAAAAAGCAAAAATTATAAAAATATTACATACAGGCTTCCACTTACCGCTCATACCTCAACTTCGAAGATTATTCGTTTCATACATGCAACTCCTCACATGACATGACACAATTTCGTATATGGTAATAACAACTACTTGAATCATGTGTTAAATAAGAAAGCTCGAAAACACTTTGATTGCACTTATCCCGACTTTGCAGCTGAATCATATAATATTAGGCTTGGCTTATGTGTAGATGGGTTCAGACTATATAGTCAAACAGCAACACCCTAGTCATATTGGCCAGTGATTATTATGTTATCCCCTAATATGTGCATGACCACTTCATTTATATATTTGATGTTAATCATCCCAATTACACATAATATATAGGGAAAAAGTGCTTCTACTTATAGCCTCTAATATCCTCTAATATATAAGCTTCAAATATTATGAAAATTTGGTGTTTTGATTTACAATATTGCTACAAAATAGAATTTTTTGCTTAAAATTTCCCTTTTGTGGATGATTAGAGATTTCCTGACTTATGAGATGTTATTTGGTTTGAGCACTGTGAGAAATTAGTTTGTTCTTACCGTATGGATGTGCCAATGACATTCACCTTAAAAAAGGAAGAAAAATTTTATATTTTGATTCTCATTGAAGGTTTATAGCCCACAATCACCCGTTCAAAAGGAATAGAGATATCTTCTTTAAAATATAGTTGAAAAATTAGAACCTCTATTGATGATAACTATGAATGATTTATGGTAGATATTAATGAAATACCAAAGATCACTGAGAGGTCATAATCAGTTTCAAATCAACTTTCCAATTTGAGTGTTACAAATAATTTGACTAAATAGAATATGTTTTAGGATCTTCCATATTAGAGGACTTGTTTGAATATACATAATTTCAATGTTATGTATATTGAGAAGAATTTTTTATAATATATTTAATATTATGATGGATATTAAGGGCAAAACAAAAGATAATATCAAAGTAAGACTGGACTTGAAGAAATATTGTAAGAGGAGGGGGTTAGAACTTCAGGAGATGAATGGAGGTAAAATAAAAAAAGCATAAAGCTAAGTACCATCTCACATTGGATCAATAAAGAATAATATGTGAATGAATGCATTATCTGAAGTTTTTTTGTGGATATGTGTCCAACTTTAGATGCATTAACTTGGGAACAGATAAGATATTCGATATGAAAATTCATGGCTGTCATTTTTTTACAGTGTTTACTGTCAATTGCATTTAGTGCTTTGTCAAATCAAATATTTAATATATTGATCAAAATCAATGCATTCTTCAAGGATTTGTCTGCAAGGAATCTAAAAGTTGATATGTTAAGCAATCATAAAGTGAGTATTTAATTAATATTATGCAATTTCAAGTTGACATTTCCTTCTAATTTCTTTGACTCTATAGAGTCCTCTCACACATCTATGTTATGAGGTTATATTTGGAATCTAGTGCAGTACAAGTGGATGTATCCCTTTTAGATTTATGACCTCTCGAAAACTAACTTTTATGTCAAAATGCTCTACTACCATAATTATTTAAAAAATACCTATATGTTGTATATTTTTAAATAAAAATAAAAGGAAAAACATATTTGTTGCGGGAGACAATTACTATTTATTTATACTATTTTGAGCAATGATAACCAACACATCAAACTTTTTGCAAGATAACTTCACAATCTGAATTATTTTTATTTCAGATATTGGGAGAAGCATCAGAGAGGCATGATATGTGCTACCATAATAAATAGCTTCGAGTAGAGACATTATATGTTTTTCTAAACTAAGATGAAGTCTAACAATTTATACAGTAAGAAATCTAGTAATTAGAAATTATTACTCGTAATGTTATATTAATTTGATCATACAAATAATAATGATACAAGCATGTATATGTTGACCTTATTTTGGGTGAGGTTTAATCATCCTCTTAGTACTTATGATCTAGCCATAAGACTTTCCCTTAATTATCCTATAGGATTAGAGATGGAACCCACCATTTAGAAATATAAACCACTTTCCAGCTTTCTTGAAACCCCTACATGGATAGTCACGAACATCCAAACCACGTGGAAGGTTAAGAATAACGTGTGGAGGTTCCAGAAAAGTTCTCATAGGAATGATTTGGACTTAGGGCAACCTTGGCTGGCTAGGGATTGGACTTGCACACACGCTTCTGGAACCCTTAACCCCCCCCCCCCCCCACCTCATTTGTTCCAAAACCCTAAACTTGTTCCCCTCTACCCTTTTAAGAAACTCACATGGATAGTCCCAAGCCTCTAATCTTTGATCAAGATGGCTAGGACCAGTATGTGAAGGTTCATAAAGTGATTACCATTTGGTTAGGCTTGGTCCCAAAGAGGTTAGGCATGACTAAGACCCATGATCACAAACCCCTAAACCCTAATTCCATTCTAAATCTTAATTTTCAAACCAAAACACTCAAAATTTACCAAAAACTCCAAATTCATTCCAAAACCTCAACCAAATCAATTTGAACTAACAATTGACCCAATTTCACCCAAATCTACCAAAATTGGCTAAATTACCAAAATACCCTCAAAATGCCCAAAATTAAAAAAAAAACAAATTTCATCCAATTAGATCATAAAAATCATTTGAAACTTCCCCATATCATCCACTTGCCCTAAATTTGCCCAATGTGACCAAATTGATTAATTTTGACCAAAATTCCCATTTTACCCCAAAATTGCCATACCCCCAAATCAAGTCCAATTTTCCCAAATTTCAATCCCAAATCAAATTTCAACATGTCTAGATCCAATTTCAACCAATTTCCATCTAATTTGATTGTCCTATAATCAATTTCAAAAATCAAAATCCCCACATACATGTTAAAAGGTCTTTCCCTTTATGCATTTGTAAAGCCCATGATAATGATTTTAAAAGCCCAATTTGAGCCCACGTGACATGAATTCCCTCCCCTATCATTTCATGGCATTTAATTTACCCCATCATGGCATCAAATGAATCATATCATACATATACATAATACATTGCTCTTTATTCAAATTGGGCATGTTGGCATTTTCCCCTTAAAATTCATAAAATTGAAATTTCCTTTTGTGTGAAACATCCTCATGACCCCATACATGGCATGACATGACTCATGAACCCTTCCATGGCCATCATGAGGGTCAACTTTGCCAAATTTGGCAAGTAGAGGTGACAACTCCTCTTCCCTCATGCACTTGGACTTTCCTCATCATGAGTCATTTCAACTCTTGCCTAAACTCCCATGGCAGCCATTGGACTCACCTAAACTTGCTCGAGGGTCTTAAAACCAACTCTAAACACTTTAGGAAAAGGTTGAGCCAAAGGACCAAAGGATTGAACCCAAGCTAGCCCCTTTAGCCCAAACCTCCATTCCACTTAGGATTTCAAACTTGGAGCCACCCAATGCCCAAATTGATGCCACCACTCAACCTCCCTGACACCACTGAACCCAAAGCTGACTTGACCTTGAGCGGCCGATCACCACAGTCGCCGAAAAACACCAACCCAAGAAGCTCCAATTTAATTTAAATCCAAATTAAAGCTTGCTAAGTTGTCCCAACTCTAGTGGCCAGTAACTCTTCTTCCCCACACCTGAGCAGCTGATCCCAAGCCCCAGCCAGCCCTGGTAACCCCCGTAGCCATGACTATTTAAGTAGCTCGCCTCCACAGCCAAAGGGATTGCTGAAAAAAAACCCTAAGGAAGCTCTGTCCAATTGTCCCAAGCTCCTCTCCCAGCACAGAGAAGTGAATCCACACTGCATTCCTGCCCTGATACCCATTAATTGATCTCAATTTCTGAGTTCAATTTTAGGCCAGAAACAGGACACTCCTTTACACTCCACTAAACCCAAATTAAATCCTCCACACCTTCACTAGAGCTTAAGAAGAAGCTTTCCATTGGAACCCCCGTCTTCAGAGCTTTTGTACTAGACTTCCACATCAAGGTGTTCAGTTGTAAGAAGAACTCCTACATAACCTCATTGTCAGAGTTAATTGGTGCTTTAGGAAAGTTCGTCAAACCCCTCTAAAGCTTCTCCAAGCATTCAATTGAGGCCACACCACTTGGACAGAGGTAATTGTTTAAAATCCATAATTTACGCTCGGTTTGAGACATTGTGAAGAAGATCTCTATTTCATGCTTGATTAATCATATAGATAGGTTTGCCTTGAGTAGATGAAGCTTTAGAAACAAACACCATGTAAATTGGTTAAGGATCTAGGGAGAAATTAGGGTTAGAAAATGTGTGGTCATGGGTTTAGACCAGTTGGGGACGAAGCCGCTCAATCATTCGATCGCGCGTGTAACGAATGGAGGGCTAGGATTGCGTCGGATGAGTAGATGACCCATGAGCAGTGGGACACGTGGCTGCCGATTCAGATGGTTGTGCCAAATCAAACCGAGCCGCGTGGAGGTTTGATCTGTTGTAGGTTGACACGGCGCTGACGTGTTTAAGTAGGAAATTAGGTTATTTTTTGTATTTATTTACGTTAGTAAGTTTTAAAAATTCATAACTTGGTGTAGAAAAATCCAAAAAATAAAAGAAAAATACTCTCTTGCTTAGTGAACAGAGGAGAACAATACGGAAATGGTTTCATGTTTATTTGATGCATATGTTTTTTTAATTAATTAAATACAGTATTTTGTATTTTAATTCTCCATTTGCATAAATATTTCACCATGGCATGTGACCATAGGGCTTTTGTTCCCTCTGTCCTTTGGAGTCTTCCTTGATTTTTCCAAAGTCAGGGAGCATCCGTAAATTGAGAACCCTAATTTTCTAGTAAATGGTCCCTGTTTTGAATAAAAAATCATGATAATTATAATATAAATTATAAAATTATAAAATCAAGGTTGGTAGGTTCACTAAGATCAGAGTGACCTAAGAAAAATAAAAAAGGGATTTAAGTAATTAAGGAAATCCTTAAACGTAATTAACACAAAATTGACTAGGATAAAATTAGAAAAATTACAAAATTGACTTCACACTGTAATTTGGGGTTAGTGGGACTCCCATAAAATTTTCAAATCATTTGAAGTAAATTTGCCACCTAATTTGATTTTCTAAGTTAAATAGTATTTTTGGCATTAAAATAATTCTAATAGTAAAATACAAGTAAAAAAATAACCAAATTAGTTTTGGAAGTTCTCTGTGATTAGAGGAACCTAAGAAAAATAAAATTAAAATTTTTATAAAATTTTCATTTTTAAACCTATTTTAAATGTTTAAATAATTAAAAAATGATAGAAATCACAAAAATATTAAAATCCACCAAAATGTTCTAAATTATCTTCTAATTACTTGGGAGCAATTGGAATAATTTTTCTAATTTTCTAAGTAAAGATATTAATTTCCAAAGGTTAAAAGTAATTTTAAAAGGCTTAAAATGAATTTTTCTCAATTTGGCATTAAAATAATTCTAATAAATCAAAGAAAAATCACAAAAATATAAAATTTATTTCTTTGGATTTCTTGAACTCGGAGAGTTTTAAGAAAAATATAAAACCTAATTTTCAACATAAATAATATTTTATATTTAATTAATACTCAAAAAATTATAATAATTATAATAATTAAATTAAAAATCAAAAAATCATGAAATTTGGTCCAAGTGATCCTCTACCCAGGTGAACCTCCCATGATGTTCCTAAGGACAGATAGTTAATATTGATTAAGTTATTGAATTTACTTTAAAAATCTTTATTTTGAATTAAAAATAATTCTAAAAATAGAATAAAAATCAGAAAAATCACATTTTCTCCTCTGATATTTTAATTGACCCATGAGTGGGATAACATAAATATTTCAAAATTATTTGAGTAATATTTAAAGAATTATGAAGTAATAAGCTTAAAAGAGAAAAATGGTAATTATGGAACTTAAACCTTAATTAATATTTAGGCTTAACATAAGGGTAAATGGGTAATGAAAAATCTTAGATGACATGATTAGATGATTGAAACATGAGGGATAAAAGGTAGAAACCAATCCCACCACTTCCATCATAAGGATATGATTGTAAAGAATATAATTGTAGTTTCTTAAAATATTAAAATTTGGAAGTTAATTAACTTAAATGATAATAAAAGTGAGGGGTTTAATCTAGGGAGATTCTAAATCATCAATATAAAGCCTCTAATCAATTGTTGAATGATAATCTTTAATAAAGATCAAATGTCACTTAATATTCCTTTAAATTATAAATCTACTCGTAAAAGCTCAAGGGCTAGGTTGTGACTTAGGTTTGATTCTAACTTCAATTAGTGAGGTTTAGGAGAGAAAACATAATCATTTGCAAATATTTTGAAAACACTACTAGCCCAACTTTAATTTAAATGGCTAAGTTCCATAATAATTCAATTTTGCCCCCTAAAGACTTTCACTCACATAACTCTTAAATGAAACATCAAGTGAATGTTACCCCACACAAGGGATAATCAGGACATCTAAGTTCACTGAGCAAGAATCAAAACATCTAATTGAACAGGGGTGGTTAGTTGAACTAGTACAATGAAACCAAATGAACTCAAAATGATCCCAATAGTTTTGAAAAGATGTTTAGTGTTATGCCCCCAACACTTCCTCATGCTAATGAGATATTATAGTAAAACAATTGGATTTCAATGTTCTTTGATTAATAAAATCATCTTTAAAACACCTTAGGGGCCCACCATGTTATGAAATAGGTTCCCTCGCTGAATTTAAATCAATGAATTTCAATTGCTACTTTTATACATGCTTTAAATTACTTCAACATGTGTACTTGAAGACTGTGAGGTACATCTTTATTTATTGCAATTTACACTGCTTTATTAAAAAGCTTTGCTTCTAATCGCATGTCAAAAATGGAACTTTTAGGATATCATAAAAACAAAAACAAAATCAAGAATCGATTCACAACAATCAAAATATATGAAAACTCAAAATTTAATCACAAACCAAACAACCACAACTACAATTGCAACTAAATTAATACACCCTCTATCGGATGATTGGGAATCCCTCGGATGATTGCAACCTATGGCAGCTAACGAGATTTCTCTCGGTTTAAATGAAAATATTGAATTCATTTACTTGAATTTAGTAAATTCATCTAGATTAAATAAATCCGAAGAAAATAGTGGTGCCGGAATGAGGGAACCGTGAGATCCTAACCAGTGTCGCTATAATCAACTTAAATTCTCCCTAATAAAATTTAAGACATTGAATTTGACATAGTAGAAAACTTAACCTCTAACCCATGATACTTCTCTCGTCTCTACAATATGACATTTCTGAAACTTAACTAGCTACAACGAGGAGCTTGAAGCATACATTGTGGGCATCATGATGAGAAAACGAATAACTCTATAATAACAAACCTTCCGTAGAAATAAATAACAAGCTCTAGGACTTCGAGGTTGTTTGTCTAGTGCAACGTAAGTCCTCACTTTATCTCTTTAGGCCTTTGCACAATCATGTTGTGTAATGTAAGCCTTAACTCTGTATAGGATTTTGAGGTTGTCGTTCGTTACGACATAAACCCTCCTATCTTCCAAACTATTTGTATGATTATATCATACAAACATAAGTCCTAAACAAATAAAATTGGCAAGATTGAAACAATGAATAATTTTCAAAATTAAAGCTAAACAATAAGATAGTATGAGAAGTCACCAAAGGTTCTCCCTCGGGTCTGTGACATCCCCTAACTTTCACTCCCTTGGATTCCAAAATATTTGTTCCAATTTATCCTATCCCATTTAATATTACAAGGTCCATCCTTAAAAATATTAAACTTAAAATTCTTTAGAGCAAAATCATTGATATTTATCGAAAGTTTTCTTAAGTGACTTCAGTCATTTAGAATGTAATTAACTATAGAGGTTTGTCTTTAGAAGGAACTTTAGAAACCGGGTAATATAAACCATATTTAATCTTTTGTATTAAGTATGAGAATTTATTGACCAATATAAATGGTTTGCAGACCAAACAGATGTCATAAATTATGTAGTTTATTTAATCAAGTCATATCATCAAGTAGTGTGTCTGTTACTCGGGATAGATGCATTGCTTGTGATATTGTGCCCATTTATCTAAACTATTAAATATATGAGATCAGTTTTATTTCCTATTTTCAAATTAAAATGATATTTTCCAAATTATATATATATATATATATATATATATATATATGCTTTAAATTTAAATCAAACCTTCCCTTCAAAAACGGCAGACAATATACCGACAATTTAAATATAGTGAATGACATTGTCATAAGAAAAAAAATGAAGAAGAATTTCCAATATAGTTCAAATTGTACGTACCTCGATGTAACTTTCAATTAATCATCATATAATATAAGTTACACGTTCAACATAAAATAAATTATATTTTGAAACGTGTTATAGGTTCATAATCAAAACAACGAAATTATGGATCAGGGCTTATTAGATTTTGCTTGGGGGTCTAATCACAATGTCACCATGTAATAAATATTTGATGTGAATAGTTATAAACTTCACATGAGTTTTGGATGTGAAAGGAAAACAAAGTATAATTATGGTGTTTATGTTAAATGAAACACCCACTCAAATACTGAGATAAGCTATTATTGAATTCTTCAAGATGTAGTGCAATTACAATAAGTGGGTTATGTTCAGCATAATTTATGTTTGTTCAAGTATGAGTGGTTTGATCACGTTTCTAATCAAGGAACTCAAATACTAATCCCATATAATATTATTGAAGTTAAAATGAACAAAAGACATGCGACATTTAATTCATTTATCTCGTCACACCAAGCTAGTTAGATTTATTATCTTTGATACCCTGGTAGAATAAGAGAACAGTTAGTTTGATCATCATTATAAAGAATAAACTTCAAATAACTACTGAGATACAAACTATTAGTGAATTTATTCATCAAGAGCAAAACATGTTAGATTTTTTTATTCAGCTGAATTTTCCTGAAGAAAGGTTTACCCTCGATGGTATCATAGAGACATATGAAGAGATTCTTCAAATTATGGATGATTCTGAGGATGATATAAATGAAAAAACTTTAAATTCATCATTGACTAACTCGTCTAATGAAACATACTAATAGTGTCATGTCTTTTTATATTTTAGTTTCTTTCTTATTTTATTTTTGTAGTATTAGTTTTCTATTTTTCACATTGTCTCTTTTGCATGTTCTTGCTTTTATTTTTTGAGTGCTTTGTGCTCTATGGGTGTCATACTTACACTTGGTTACAATATTTTCTTATTTTTAATGTACTCCTTGCTTTTAATTTTGTTGCTTTTATTATAGTATTCTCTCTTATATTTCTTGTTTTTATTTTTGTTTTTAAGTGTTAATTTTATTGATATTTTTTTTCTATTGCATATGACTTCAAGTGGGAGCAGAGAGCAACCACATCTTAAACCTATACATAGAGAAGCCTGAGAGGCGACGGTTTACCCTTTGGTCGCTGGCTACTCTGATGATTCAAACTTGATAAGAGACCAAATATTTATAAGATGATGAAGAAGTAAGTATTTTGCTCTTCTTCACACAAATCTAGTGATGTGTTAATCAGTAGCACCACCACCACTGCACTAATGTCCCTGTTTTTTTGTAGGTTATATTCTTCTTTTGATAAAACCTTTTGCTCCTTTGTGACTACCTAGTCTACCATTGTAGCCTCTCCCACACCTATCCTGAGTACTCGGTTAACACCTCCTCACTCAGAAGAGTTGGGCCCTTTTTCTCTAGCCACTTTGAGGCAGGATATCCCCGACTGGATATATGTTGAATCAGAGAGATATTTGTAAGTTATCTTTTATATTAGAATAATTTAAAATACATTTTTGCTAATTTATGTATGTAATATTTCTATTTCAGGTTCTACCCCTCTAGGGAGCGTGTCAAGTGTATCACAAGGATCATTGGGAGTGGATATGGTATTTCATATCTTAAAAAAGTCTCAATTGCGGCTCAATGGAGTTAAATAAAATAAATTATTTTGAATTATATCTATAATCTGAAGTTATTTTGTTATACTCATAAATAATATGTAATTTTTATTTTACATAGGTACTTCCACTAGCTGTCAGAGCATCACTAATATATTCATACTCGATGATATGTTTGCGACGGTCTGTAAAAAGGGGAAGCGGCCAATCTGGTTCGGAGAGGAGATACGTGAAGATTTGACTAGACCACGAGCATCTTCTAATTATCAGAGGAGAAGGGATATGAAACTGCACTACTAGATGACCGAGGGAGCCATGTGCGCCACACTCCATATTGGGGGAATGATTAAGCACACAAAATACTACTATAAGTTGGTAATATTAACTCAATATTCACCAATTCAATGATATAATTGATACTTTTTTTTTGGATTTTAGCTTAGGAGCTTTTTTGGCGTCCCATCACTGTGAAGTTGCATGCCCGGATGCACATCATTGTGAAGTTGCATGCCCGGAAGCATTGGTGTCTGAGGATGCAATAGTTGGTCTCCAATATCTCTCGGCATGTCAATGTAAGAAATAAACTTTAATTTTCTATAATCTTCTTACATTATTAATGTAAAATAATAATTAATCCTAGGTATTAATTATGTAGAAGAACCATAAGCACATTCGAGACACGCAAAGCCAGAGGCAGAGCTAGAGCTCGACAACCACTAGTAGTAGTGACGGTTAGTCTATCCCTGAGTTGTACAGCTATGAGATGTGGAGATAGGTTGTAGGGAAGAAGAAGGAGAGAGTGCACAACTTGGGCATAAAGAGTATTGCATTTGAGGTCATCTTCATCAGAGAATGACGAACTTGTCTGACATATCACTGCTTTGATAGAAGAGGGACATGAGTTGCATGAAGAGTATCAGAGAGTTTAAGCCATCGTTACGTGGCTAGTACATGAAATAGATCGCCCTGGCAAGCAATATCTGAGTTTGGTGGATGAGGTGGATGGAGAAGAGGAGTAGAGGAGGGGGAGAATAGGGATTAGTTCACTTATGATACCTCGTAGAGGTTTATGTCTATTTTATTATTTAATAATTAGATATAATTTTTTTGTATATATATTTTATGTTTAGATTTTATAGATTTATGTTGGATGGGTATTTTAGCAGATTTGGTGTAATCTTTGTTATTTATATTTGTTTTCATTATTGATACTTGTTTGTGTAATATGTTTTATGTTATGTTGGTGATGAGCAAATGTTTGAGCTATTTGTTGTATGTATGTATGTATGTATATATATATTTATATATATTGAAAATTTCTATAAAAAGTTTGATGCAAATAACCTTCAAAAAATTGTGACACAAGTTCACCTCACCAACATGATAATGGGATGCACAGCCCGACACAAATTTACATCTGCAAAACCGGACATAATTTCTATAGAAAATTTTTTTGTCGACATGAATTTCGTCAAAACTGGCTAACATACATAATCAGATGCATATTTATTGTACCAATCAACGCTGACCCTTATTGTCTTTACAACACCCATTTTTACATGGAGTACACATCGAATGCAACTCTGATGCTAATAGGGATTAGCATCAAAAAAAATTTCCTATCAACATCAAAATATCATTCCAGGCTGGAATCAAAATAGGTAAATGAAACTATTTGTGATCCTACTGTGGGACTACAACAACATGTTCCTAGTCCATTAGGTCTTTCTATTTAACCTGAGGGTAGGAGAAGCCTCAAAGAGGCCTGAAACAAAGGCAGCCGAGACAACAAACATATCAACCAAAGGTGGGGCTCTAGAAGCACCTCTAGTTTTCTTAGATGATTAAACATCCATGAGAATAGAAATCCTAAAAAATATGGAAAGATCACCTGAGGGCCAAGAAAACATAGAAGAGCATTGTAGTGTGTAACCATCTAGTACTGTCCTCTTCCTTAGGGAAAGAGTGGTACCACTACAAGCAGCTAATGCGAATGAAGTGCCCCGTGTGTGACTCCTCTTCTTCAGAAGAGGTCATGTAGCAAATGCCATATATGGTGTAGGATTACCTAAGATAATCCAATTTATTTTCCATCGTCTGATTGTTTGTTCTCTCCTTGGTTAATTTCAAGTCCTAGGCTGAGTCATGACACTCTCTTCAATCATCGCCCATAACTCGCCCATCTTCTCTTACAACTTGTATACCAGCCACTTAAGATCAATTATATATCATGGAACAACAATCTTTAAGGTCTTCGTGAAGGTGTTTTGGTTGTCCTTTCCTGAAGGCACAACCCTAACTTCTTCAGATGTAGAGGCATAGGAGGCTGTAATCACAATTGCATGTTGATATGAGGTTGGGCATATTCCTCAAAATGAGCCTTTGTGAGCAACAAATGATCATATTTAGCAAGGAAGACAAAAAATGAATTCACTGAAGGATATTATGTTACTTGTTTGGAGCAAGTTTGTGAGAGAGCTCATAGCAAGATCTTCATGTCCTCAAATCACCTCATCAAACCCTTCATCCATGGCCAAAAATTATTTGACAATTGCAACCATCTTGATGAGGTTAAGTTGTAGATCGACAGAGTGATCTACACTAAGTATTAAACTTAATCACATCAAGTAAAAAAGCTCCCATTTATTTTCAATAAATATGCTAAAACTAACTTAAAAAACCCAAAAAAAAAGTAATACCGTCTAAACTAAATTTCAAAAGAGATATATAGCTTAACCACCTTAACTCACGTAACATCTAAATGATAAGAGTCAAAGAAGGATCTATTAAATCGGCTGCAGGTGTTGTAGATGATGAGATAAGGAGGGGCCAATTTGAAAAACATCTTGCAAGATATCTTCCATAACTATTGAAGCAACCACTAGGAGAGAGGCCTTAGTGTAGAAGGCTCTTAGGAGGATCAATCTCTGATCATCCCTTAATCCTCTGGAATTTTGGGTTTCTTCTCCTAATCTCGGTGTTTCTTATAATGGTCTCTTATCCCACATATTTGGAAAAGAGCAACACTCAGTTTCTCACTCAAAATTCTGATCTTCTTAATAGAAACAAGATCCATCATAGAAGGTTAATGGAGAAGTCCTAAGCGATTGTTAAAGAAGAAGAAGGTAACACCCCCTTTAAAAGTAACACCACATAAAAATATTCTATTAAAGTCTTTAGGATATATTTATGAGAGGAAACCAGACATTAAAATATGACCCACTTCAAAGCTTGTGGTAATTAACCTCCAATAAAACCAATAAATTATACAAAAATAGAACTAAATAACTGAATCCACACCCAAATAACCAATATAATAGATAGTATATTGCATGCGAGAATCAATTTTCGTATAGAAATAAGCTGTAAACTTTATAATTTTTAATTATGTTATTATTTTTACAATAGTTGCTAAAGGATAAAAGAATCGAGAAACTAAATATGTATATAAGGAACATCTTCTCTAGACAAACAACCATCAATTGCATATGACAAACGACTCCCATTAAACATAAATGAAATGAAGGTAGTAAAAAAATCTTCGGAAAGAAGCATACATCAACAACATGACCACTCCATTAACTTGCTACAATTTGACAAGGTGAATGGATTTTCATCATTCAATCTCATGTCTCAACTACATCATTGGCTACATCAATGGGAATAATGTTGACTCTAGTCGATTGAAGTCTCTTCCTTTGTGCAACCTTTTATTGTAATCTTCTTAAGAGACAATCATTCTAAATTCTATAAGTAGATATGAGCTCCCACTCTCAAGGGGAGGAAAACAAGGAAAGAATATTCAATTAAATCTAATATATTCCAACTTAATCTATCTCGTTTATTTTTCTTCACTTCTCTCTATCATCTCAGGTTTAACCTAAGTGGTATGAATCTAAGAACATTCCATGATTCAACATTACTATATTAAATAAGGTTAATTAAATTTAAATAAATAAATAAATATTATTTGCAATAATTAATATTAGCTTTTTAAACCAATTAGCTTAACTTATAAAATTAATAAGAAAATAATTATTCAAAATTTGATAAGATTTAACATCAATCATGCTAAATGATTTTTAAAATTTAATTTTCTTAAAAACTTTTTAAATTCATATTTATATGATTCACTAAATCACATAATGAAATCGTATATGTAAACAAACTATTTCTTTAAAAATAGCTAAAAGGAAATCTAACATTCAATTGAGAAGATAAAATATTATTACCACTAGTCCAATAAGGTCCTATAAAACATTGATACACTTGTTATTCTCATTTGACAGCCATTAATTGAAGTTTTTAGGATCAATTAAATAATAATAATGCGCCGAAGGTACAACTCGACCTCTCTCCCTCTTCCCTTTCTCGGCACAGAAGCCCCTTCCTTTCTCAGATCTGAAAGCCAACGAGTCCCGAAAATTCCAATATCCAAGAGGATCCAATCGAGCGACTCCCAGCATTAACTCATCCAGCTTCCGATTTCTTGATCTCCCGAAGTCCTTCAAACTTCACAAAGAAGACCAACCATGGCGTGCCTCGCGCTCTCCCTCCAGCCAGCTAACGGTCCCGATATCCTTCTCCAGACACGCGAGTGGTTCCCTCCCGCCCGTGCTCTCGCAGCCCTCAACTCCTTCCGCCAGACCCGCCTCGCCTTCGCTGCTTCATCGGCTTCTTCTAACAAGACATCTGCTTCTGCTTCGGTACCTACCCTCACCGAAGACCTAGAATCTGCCATCGGCGATGATCCCCTTGCGGCGTCCAGCGGCCAAGTGGTCGTCGGCGTCGAGAGCAAGTATCGGGTCGTATATCGCCTCGTCAACGGCATCTACGTTCTCGGTATCGCTACCATAGACCGAGCAACCGACGGCGGTCTTATCAACAACATTTTCGAGTGCATCAACACTGTCAACCAGGCCGTCAGCGTCGTCGTTGCTGCTTGTCGTGGCGTTGATGTTACTCCTGAGAAACTCCACCGGAAGTATCCCGAGATCTACATGGCTCTAGACATCGTGCTCCGCGGCGTCGGAAGCGTCCGCCTTGCCGCCATTCTATCCTCCATTCATGGCGAGAGTATTGCGAAGATGGTGCACACAGGGATCGATTCCGAAAACCGCATCCGTGGTGCTGACACTTGGTCAGGTGCAGCCGAGGCCCTTTCCGCCGAGCGCCGCGCCAATCTCGAGGCCTTCTCAGCTGCTTCCTTTGAGCTCCCGCAGGAAACCCTAGCCGCCGGTGACGAGGTTGCTGCGGCCATTGCGCCGGTAGCGCAGCTCACGGGCGAGGAGCAGCAGAAGGAGCTGCCCGCGGAAGAGGCTGTGGAGGAGAAAGATCCGTTTGCTGCAAGCGAGAAGATAAACAAGCCCGAAGAGGCGCTTGTGGGAGGGTTCAAAAAGGCGCCTAATTCTACACTAAACACATCAGATCCAGCTGCAGCACTATCCGGCCTAGAAGTCATGGTGTTGCCACAGGCAGAAGCCACTAAGTCGACCTTCATTGGAGTTGAAGGCTTCGAAGGGGAGTATGGTGGGATAGAGTTCAGCAATGAGGAGGTATCCTTATCTGAGGCATTTGAAGGGTTCGACAATGCTTTTGGCGGAGGTCTTGATGCATCAGAGTTTGTCACCACGAAGAAGACTGCCAAGCCGCAGGGATTGGGTGGTCTGGAGCTCTTGGCTACCAGTCAGGGACCTCCTCCAGCACAAGCAAAAGGAGCAGGCACGCCTCTAGAGAATCTTCTGGTGGAGAAGAAGAGAGAAATGTCTGGTCCAGAGATGAACATTGTTGAAGAGATCAATGCTGAGTTCAGGGATTCTTTGCTTGCTAGAGTTGGTTTCAAAGGGACAGTATTTTTAAGAACTATTCCTCCAAAGCAATCGGATGGGAAGGAAACTGAGTTCTCCTTCCGCCTTGAGGGTACCTCCAGAATCAAGAGGGCTGTGATGATGAGTTCATGCATAAGCAGTTTAGGAAATGGAATGTTTCATGTCAGGACTCAGGCTAAGGAAGAACCTATTCCAATTCTGAAGTTTAGCCTTCTGCCCCGTCTCACTCCTCTGCCTCTGAGGCTTAGGTTAATCAAAAGGCACAGCGGAACCTTGCTTTCTGTAATGATACAGTATGCTTCCAACCCTGATTTACCTGCGGCTTTATCTAATGTGAAGTTCATTTTGAAGTTGCCGGTTGATCCAACACTGCTTAAGGTTTCCCCAAAGGCAGTCTTGAACCGTGCTGAGAAGGAGCTAACATGGCACATCCCTGATATTCCTCTGAAGGGTCCTGCAGGGAAACTGAGGGCACGGATGCCTGTTGATCAAGACTCTTCTGAGGGTGAGGTTGAAGTTCATGCATCTGTGAAGTTTTCTTCCCAGGGAGCAATGACCTTGTCTGAGGTTTGTCTGCGACCAATTTCTGATGGCGTTGCTCAATTTAATGAGGTTAACCATATTTATGAAAGTGGAACCTACCTGTGTAATTGATGTTGATCAAAGTTTCTAGTGTTTTCTAATTGGTTTGTATCCAATTCCTAGACCCTGTTTTGTTTCTTCTTGTGTTCATTTTTGGAAATTGATTTGCTAGTGCATGCCATAACCTGTGATTAAAGTAGATAAGTAAATCATCATGCTTTCTTCTGCATCTTGCTTGTAAAATCTTTAGCTGATAATAAATGGTTTTTAGTTGGTTTAACTGTGGTAATAAATTCTACACTTAAATCCTTTTGATGAAGTATTTTTGTACGTTTGTGAGGATACCATTATTATGTTGGTAACTATTTGCAAAACGTTCCCCGTTCGTTGTAAACTTATTTTTATATGTTTCACATGAGATTTTGACAATATAAACTTCTTGTTTATATGTTCTACATGAGAATTGACAATTTGAAGGAATTTAAGGTATGGATGTTCTTATATCTATGCGAAGGAACTGTTATTGTTATTCTATCTGTGTATCTTTTTTTGTTCTTTTTTTTTTTCTCTTGTATCCGTAGGAATTGCGGCAGCTGAAAACTCTACCCCAACTGAATTTTTAGACAATCCACCATTATTGGGTATTTGAAGTTAGTTTAGGTTCAAGGACACTTTTTTTTTTTTAAGTATATGATTCATTTCATGCTCAGAGGTTTCATGTTATTTTTTAGGGCTTTTTGAAGTTTATGTGAACTAGTATTTCTTTCCATTCTCTTTTTTATTTTAAAATGAATACCTGTATTATTTCATTGATTTACAATGGAAGAACTCTCTTCTTGATCTGAATTTAATTTGAATCAAATTTTAGTTGTTTATGATTGCTGCTTAATAAATGATATTATATTGTCAAATAGCAATAAATGTCTTCCTCTAAATTCCTTTTCATTCTCAGCAGAGAGAAAACTAATGTATTGTTGGCAATGCAAAATAGATATCCTTTCCCATCTCAAAAGAGCTAGAATATTATCCAATTTTGTTCAGCAAGTTAGAGATAAAAAAATATCACAACTATATGAGAATCATTTGGTTGAAATTGTAGACACCAGGAATGTGTGAAACACTTACAAGAGCCAAGATTAACCAATTTTAAGTGGACCCCTTTGGGCTGGAGTGATGGGCGATTGATCATCTCCCTCATGCAGCCACGTCATTGCCTCCTCTTGCATTGAAAATCAACGAGCCATACCAAAAGGCGCCATGGTTCCTCTTGCCAACAGGAATATTTTAGTTACCTTTAAATCCAATATGCACGCTCGTTACTTTGTCATTTACCTTTAAATGTTTGGGCTACTTAGAGTCATTATAGGCCAAAATTTTACAAATTGTTGGAGAAGAGACATTGATCCAGATCAAAATAATAAGATATTTTAGTTTTTCTCAAGCGGCCTAATTTATAGATAAAGAGCTTTCTTAAATTAGCCCATCAATTCAATTGTTGTATCTTCTATACTTCACCATCATTGCGCTTGAGGTATCAAGATCTATGACCTGATATACTTATATCACATATCAATGGCATTGCTAGTGGCGGTTGTTGTTGGACCAATGATGATTGTTGTCGGACTGCTATCACTAGCCACCTAATCAACTTGGGATCAAGCAGATTGGTTGGGTCATCCAAGGGATGGCATCATATGATGATGAGAGGACGTGATCCACATTATATATTATTGACAACTATGATGAATAATCTTGATGAGAATTAGAATTCATTAATAAAATTTATTATTAACCCCTCATTTTGTTCACTAGAGGATCCTTTTTTTTTTTGAGTTTGAGGACGACTCAGATTATTCGATAAGTTGCACAAGCAACTATTATTAGCAAGATAATGTGCCTTAGCAAGCTTGTTCAACAGATGTTGTCTCCATGACTTATCACAATGTTGTGTCATAGTTGTCTCCTTGGATGCCCGAGCATTTCAACAAACTCCGGGCATGGTGACTGTTATCTTTTGTCAGCACGGTTGTAGTTGAGGCATCGAAGAAAACAGTTGATGTTGAGACATCAACCCAAACCACTCATCTCCTTCCACTTTGCTAGAATATTCTACATTAGATGGGCAATGTTGGAAATTTGTAACTCATTCACGCTCGTACAAGTTGTTCAATCAGTTAAGTCCCATTGGTTTATTTTCCTCTAGTATTCCATAAAATATCATTTATCATCGTTCTGTCTTTATTTAGCTGCTTATGTGTAAAATTGGAAAAACAATGATAATCAAGATTAATCCTTACTCTACTTGCTAACTTAATCCAATAATTTGGCATGATGTGCGAGGAAGCTTTCAACACACTATCAAGTAGTTAACATTCGTGTATAAGGAACATAACAAATATTTTCTGGACATTCACAACCAACTGAAATTTTCCCTCTTAATCTCTGATGAAGGATGATATCATTTATGTAGAGCATAACAACTTAAATCTCTGATTAAGGATGGTGCCATCTATGAAGAGAGAATCACAAAAAATGTTGTGACGCCTGTTGTGATGCCATGGGAGAATATTTTGAGTATCATTAGATGGTTTTTCTCATCATAACTAGAAGACGCTCTAATTATCAATGGAGAATATTGTATCATAGTATAAAGGTCCCTCACAAGTGTACAAGGTAGAGCGATGAGAATGGAAATCTCAAATTTGAGAGCCCTTCTCATTGATTAAGACATTGGAAGCCTTTATCCATTGAATTTGATAAGTGTTGTTTGTGTGTCAAAAATGAGATCCCTCTTGTGTTTGTGCATCAAAGGCAAGGCCATGAGCTTTCATTTGTTGAATCTATGAGACATCGCAGGCATGTGCATCAAAGGTGAATGGTAAGGTTGAGAGCCTCACATGCATTTAAGGTGAGAGACTAGTCATGCCTTTATGTCAAAGGCTTGAAGCAAGACTGAGAGGCTCATTGTGTGAGTATTGAAGCCAGGATTTGATTTCACGCCTTAATAAGATGCAAATCAAAATAAAGTAAAGCTGCTAAATAAATTATACATAATCTTAATATTAAATTTAAATCTCAACTCATAAAAACAAATATAGTGTGCATTAGGGTCCCCGATCTATTACCCACACTTGATGCAAATAACCCCTCGCCCATCGACATGCAAATGATGAGGGATGTGTGCTAGCCCGAACTATGCATGATGAATCATATTACTCTGCCCTATTGTCATGTATGGAATACACATCAGAATGCACATTATCCATTAGAACACATCCCCATGTAAAGGATACAACAACGACAACAAGCCTTTTTCTCACTAAGTGAGGTCGACTTCATGAATCCTTTTTCTCCATTGTGTCATATTGAGTGTCATATTTTCATTTAATTATAATAAATTAAGATAATTTTTTATACAATATGCCAAGTCTTTCGAGGTCTACCTCTTCCTTTCTTAACATAAGTCGAATTTAAAACATCTACTCTCCTAACTGGATCATCGGATGGCCTGCATTTAATATGACGAAACCATCTAAGACGTCTCTCTCTAATTTTGGTCCGCCACTAGAGCTACACTAATTCTCTCACGGATATATTCATTTCGCATTTTTTCTCTAAGTGTAACACCACTCATCCACCTAAGCATTCTTTTCTCGGCACACTTTACTTAGTTTTATGCTTCTCTTTTAAAGGCTAACATTCAGTGCCGTAGAGCATTGTAGGTCTCCCCACCATCCTATAAAATTTTCCTTTCAGCCGTACTTTTCTATCACATAATATACCAACAAAGCCCACACTTGCATCTCACTATTGACACACGGCCATAAATTCAAGACCTTAATAATCCAAGATCCGCACATGCTTGCTAAAATAATTTATCTAAAACTCAATTCAAAACTAATTCAAGTGATTTCACTTGCACCAGTTCCTAGAATAAATTTTCTTTTAATAGAAAAATGAGTCACTCAAGCTGTATGCCATTGACAAACAACCATCCTTTTAGATATCTAGAGGACTCTGAGGAGATCTAGGTCTACCGAAGGTAGTGGCAACTAATTTTTGGACAATCGTTGAAGCTCAAGTAATGAAGGATGAAAAAAGAAACAGATAATTAACACATGGATCAAGTATTCGAAAATTACTCTTAAAAAATGCAAATAACTTCTAGAAATTCATCTAGCAAGACCTCCATTTAAAACAATTTATAAGATTTACCTATACAGGGTTATGTTAATTGTACCAAGACTTCAGCCTTAAGGGTGTCGTTTTATGTGAAAAAGCCATAATTTTTAGAGGTAAAAAAAACTTCTTTGAAATTTCTCAGTAGTTTTGAATATAATGTCGTTTACATAAAAAGCTACAAAACATGAAATAATTAATAAGGGGAGCAAAGCTACACAAGAATAAGATTTAACCCGCTAAATTCTATGGAACAGGAAACAAGACGTCAAGAATAGTGGTGTCTATTGTGTTTGTAAATTTTATATTCGATTTGGAATGAATCTCATTACAAAGTACACATCTTGGTGTATCTTAAACAAGCTACATCAAACACTAAATTTTGTCAAATTCAATCAAATCTGGGTAAAAGATGCTTAATATGAGATAAAGATTCTCCAAGAAGACTTATTTGGTGTTGTTGAGCTCTTCTGCACGAAGAAGTTTTAGAATTGGTGCTGAGAATTCCCTAAATTTGCTAATTCTGAGCAAACCAGCTTGAACTAGTATAGATGTACTGCCGCATGCAGAAGGAAATGGAGCACTTGGTCCCCTCGCAAGGAGTTTTGATATCCACCTAAAACTTCTGAGAAAGCCTACAAATTGTCCTCATTCCCAAAGGTTCATGCTCAATAATAAAGAAGTCTTATTTTGCATCAAAGATTTATGCTGCCAGATCTGTGTGCATGTTCTATGCTGCAACCTACACTAGAGCTGTCTGACAAAATTTGTTGCAGCCATCTCTGTGAGACCTACGCCTCAGTTATCCAAACAAATCAGGTCAAAAAATCTGCTCTCCATTTGCCTCCTTGAAAGTCTGTATCACAACAATCTTTTGCAAAACCTAAGGGATTATTTGGATCTTTTTTATTTCTTGATTTTATTTTTGTTTTTAGTTTTATTTTTAAGAACATGCGTGCTAGGCACATTTTTTTGGTGTTTTTATTTTATTTGTAAAAAGACCGCAAATAATATTTATATATTTTAGTGTTTTATTTGAAACAATCATCACTAAAAAATATGTTTTATTTCAAAATAAAACATGAACAAAACCAAATAAAAATAAAAAATTAAAAAATATATATATAAAAAGTGGTAACAAATGGCCTCTATGTTACTGAAAATTACTCTATCAGGACACCAGACACAAGTTTTGCGTCCGGAGTCAAATGGGCACTTGTTATGTGGCAAGTGAGCCCACTCCTCTAAAAACTTACCCAATTAGTATATTGCAGTGATGTTCACTTATCACGTGGCAAGTGCTCACTGAACTCCAGATATAAATTTTTGTACGGTGTCTTGATGAAATAAACACTCCTATTTTACAATTATTGCCCTTTTGATATCTGTTTCAGTTGTATCCTCAGACTCTCACAATCATTACCACAGAACTTGTGCTACAATGATCTCCCTCAAGACTTGTGCCACTTTTGTCTGCTACAGGACTTGTGTTGTAACTATCTTCAGGTACGTACGTAGACCACACCATTCTATGACTAGTGCATGAGGGCTGTATTTTGCAACACTTTTATCGCAGTGGAAGTTATTTAACTGAGCAAAGCTCTATTATTTCTACTTTTCTAATTTGTTTATGTAAAAGAACTTGTGCACCCATTTTATAATTACTCTACCCTGCGTCTTTGAGGCTGAGAAAGTCCAAAACAGATTAACATGAACTCTTAACTTGGTCCACATCCAGCACATGAAAGGAATGTTGAAATTTGTTGATTTAGATATTTATGTGCTCATTATTTATTTATGAAATTTAAATATTTACTGTTCTATTCAGAGACTGTTGCTCTAATTTCATAGGCTTCTGGGTTTGAAGCAGCATAAAGCAATGAAAAGTAGAAAAAGAAACAAATTCTAAGAATTTGTTTGGGATCAATTTTATTCTCTGTTTTTATTTTTTTCTAAATATGTTTGTTTTGTGTGTTTTAATATATTTTTATTTTTAGTTTTTAAAAATTAGTTAACATGTTTTTGAAATGATTCAAAATCTTTTTTTGGATGTTCAGTGTTTTGAAAAATAATTATATCTTACTGAGACACATCAAACATGTTTTGTTTCCAATAAAAATATGAAGAAGCCGTTAAGTATCACTTTAGTTTTTTGTTTTTATTTTTATTTTATTTTATTTTATTTTATTTATATTTTGGTTCGAAACAAATTGTGTTCGATGTTTTGTAATAAGACAATTGTGTATGTCAAAAAAATGAATTTTTAAGCAACAAGAACACCCGATTATTAAATTGATCTCATGGGTTTAATGAATCGAGCACATTAGCTATGCATTTGTTGGTCTTATGCTGACCATATTGATCGTACTTATTAGCCATACATTTAGAAGTGATAAGTTTCAGAACTTCTTACCATCCAGAAAGATTATACCCAAAGCATGTCAGCATTCTAGCTGCTTTCTTATAATTGGTTCACTTCACTTTGATCTTCAAGCGAGTTATTCCGGCCTAACTCGCCTGCATTATTCGAGTTTTTATTCCATACTCATATAAGCTGGTTGGATCTTCTCACCAAACTTGCTGACAATTTCTTGGTTGCATGTCGAGCTCGACGAGCAACTCTGCAAGACAAATAAAAGAATTTTCATCTGTCAGAATGCATACCGCTATTTATTAACAACATGATAATCCACACCAGCAGTCCTGTCAAAGATGAGTATGCTCAGGCTCCGTACTACATAGTTTATGGTATAGTTTTATGCTTATTTTCTAGACCTCTGTGTGGGTACATAAGCTCCTGAGTATATAAATAAGAAGGAAGGTGATTTTTCTTTTTTTAGGGGTTGCTTGGTTTGCTGAAAATGAAGTTCAATGTAAGCAGAGTATTCTGATTATAATGTATTATAAATATTTTAAATATGTTTGGTTGTTTGTAAAGTAAATACATATAAATTATTTTTTCTGTTTGGTTAGATGAATGCAGAGTAAACTAAAAACATTGTATTCAGAATGCTTATGAGCTATTTGGTCACGAGTAAATAGAATACATAGTTTTTATTTTTAATGAATTAGCTTCGGCTACTGATCACCTCCCCAAGCTATGTCCCGTAACTCTGGACTAGCTGAGTTTCTTTGTGGTTAACTGGTTGCGGCAGGCTAGCCCACCCCTCGTCCATATCCTGTCCAGTTTATCTGACATGTTCGAGGTTTCTTTTAATCTTCTCTTGGGAGGTCATCACGACTACCAGAAGATACTCTCTTTTGAGGATGTTGCCAACAAGTGCACTATGCCTCAACAGCGCAACACACTTGTCGGCATCAAATTTTTATGTCATTAGTGAAGGGTGTCCACCTCCATGGCTCAAGATGGCCTACAGTTCATCTGTAACATTTGGTAGCCTCCTCAGAAAATTCCCTCTGGGAGGCCTATCCGAGACATGAGACATGGTTGGTGCCTAATTTGATGATTAGAAGTCACCACACGTCCATCCATAGCCTCCCACGGTCATAAGAAGTCACGGAGTCCAAATACGCGCGCTATGGGAAAATTAGGGACGCCCTACCCGCTCCATAGTTTAGGACGATCGTTGGCACCAGTTTCGCCGGTGAATGAACTACCCAAACACTCCATTTTGATGTTATGGGATGATATTTTACTCACTTAGAGTCTCTCATAACTTCCAAATGAAAAAAATTTTTTTTGTTGGGCGCACCCGATGAAAATCAGTGTTTCGGGCTAGACCGGCATCCTGAGTCGAACCCAAGGGGCCCACACACCCAAAATGCATTTCCGGACCATCGAGATGAGGCTCTCGAGGTCTAGTCTTTAATTTTGGCACGTGGACATTTTTACGGGCACCTAGGCACCCAAATCGGGCTCCAAGGCGCTCAAAGTAGGCTGAAAACCCCATTTTATTGAGCATGACACCTAGGCGCCGCCGCTTGGGTGCCAAGGTGCTATATGAAAGCACCTTGACGCTTAGAGAGTGATGCCTAGGCGCCACTCTAGTTTCAGGTCACGATTTTTGGCAATTTTGACACCGTTTCAATGTTGTTTTAACGTTGTAAACCGTCAGAGTCGTAAAAGAACCCTTTTGCCCTCATCTAGAAGGATCAAATACTTCTTTTTGAGAGCATTTTAGTCATTTACATAGGGGACAGGGGTTTAACTTAACCCGTCCCTCTCATTTTTGGCAGGCTCCCATTCCCTCGATCGTGGGGCTCCCACTCCGTTCCACTTTCTTTGGCGTGGGTTTGAGGGAGAGCTCTTGGAGAGAGCTTAAGAGGCTTTGCAGGAGGCTTCTTGGGGTCCTTAGAGAAGTTATTAATGAGGGCTTCAAGGGAGGAGAAGGCTAAGGGAGTTTGCCTCCCTCATTTTTCCTTTTCTTCTCCTTTTCTTCTTCTTCCTCTTTCTCTTCATTTCCTCCACCATATCTCTTAACACGAGTAGGTTTTCTTGAAGAGGAGATTGAGGTGAGGTTCTCCTATGCTAGAACAGAGCTTCATCCTTACTTGGGGGAAGGTTACCGAAAGATCATCTGAACTTCACCAGAGCATTGTCGGAATCCGCTGGAACGTGCTTCTCTCCTACTAATAGGAGAGCTTCTTCCTACATGAAGACACACATCCACGACCGTCATCGTGGTGAGATTTCTTCAACTCTTAGCTGGCCCTATGGTTAGTCTGGTCTAGGCACGTGGGCTCGATCGCCCATACGATGTGTCGGCCGACATTTTTCGACATGGCCGAGTCGCCTATGTGATGGATCGTTGATTTTTCTTTAGAGAAAGCCTCAGGCTTAGGAATCTCGTGCATTGGCCATTCCTATTCAGAGCCAAGTGATTCCCCTTGTAAGCCCTAAGTCTTAATCCTACTAGGTTGGAATCCCAATTTCCCATGGTTTTGGTGCTCCCAGCCTCCCTTGGAGGGGTTAATTGATTTCGATCTCAAGAAATGAGAAAAGTTTTGTAGCTAGCTCGTTCTATGAGATCACCAACGTTTGTAAGATGGAAAAAAACATTGTATTTAGTCTGCCTTATGAACAGTGACCACCTAAGGAGGTTGACAAATCTCAAGAGATCCCTCCAAATCTATCGCAAACTCTCTTCTCTCAGTCTTCAAGCCTGCTCTGATCTTGAATTCCCTCCAAGAAGCCCTCAAATTTTCTTTTATAGTAGGAAGCACAGTTTAAGCCATCAATTTTTTTTTTCTTAAAGTGCTTCTAGCTCGTCAGCATGGTCACACCCTTTTCCAGTGCTGTCAAACCCCTACATGGGCTGATATGGTCACACCCAATTATGGTGTGGTTATGCTGCCTTACTGCACTAGATGACATGGTTATGTCATTTCTGAAAGTTGTGTGGTCACTCTGCCTTTAGGCGTGGTCTCCCTGCTTCAGGACACTTTTCTATTAGATTTTCTCATTTTAATTTGTTCATATTCAAATCCTGCATCCTACAAAACATGAATAAAATACCTTTCTCAAACATAAATCTGTGATAGATAAATAAAATTAACATGTAAAATGTAAGAAAAATAGCTTGTAAAATTGACGCATGCAATACCCTAAAACTTATCATATTACTTGCTCTCAAGTAATCATAGGGCTCCGTTCGGATTTTTGATAGAATTAGTACTTATGTAGAGTTTTGTCCTTTCAAACTATTTTATCAAATCTATGTAAGAAGTATGAAATGTTATTTAGACTTGGTTTTCTCTAATGATAATGACTTGACCTTTCCTTAGTTCCTTTCTTTCTTTTCTTAAGATAATCCCATAGATCTTTAATTTGTGCCATTTAGAATATCTTTCACAAACCTTAAATATCCTTAGCAAGGAAGTGTAGAAAGCATAAACAAGCTGCATTAAATGCATCTAAAAAAGTTAAGATCGAAACAATGAACTAAAAAAATCTCAATATAAGGGTTGCCACTTCGTAGAGAAATAAGATTTAAGATCTATTTAAAATGAAAATTTTAAATCAAATTTCAAATAAAATTTTAAAACAAATGTAGAAAGTAAAAACATGTTTAACATATCAGATAATGTTTGGGCTGCATCTGAAGATAGTGCTTAGTTTAATGTCTTCAACCTAACAAAAAGGCTTCCACCGGGATCAAAATCCTGATCAATCACCAAATCATTTATTGATCCTAAAATTTCTACTAAGATCTCAAATTTCAACTTTTCTTGTAACATTTCCTTCTCCATTCTATAATAGTCATCTTGAGAGTATGTAGGGTTACTTTCTTAAGGGTACTTTCTAAATATAAAATTCTCTCAATTAATTCCCCTATTTGTAGATTGTTATTTTCTCAGATAGTTACAAGAAATGGGTCCATAAAAGGTAAATCAAGGTATGCTAATTCTTGGATTGGTTATCCTTAGGTTTTTTAGGTTTTGGATCTAACTCTACTTAGTTAATCTCCTGTCTAAGGCTGCCTTCCAACTAGTCCTCTTGGGGCCCTTCTATGGGTGGTATTATAAATTCAACTGTCTCCTTCTCCCTCACAGTGCAAGGGGTGCCTTGAAAAGAAGAGTAGATTCTTCCTCAGTCATTGTCCAACCAAATTCATCCAACTCAACATACTCTCCAAGGATCAACTATTTCTATTCAACTTTATGCCCCTCTACACCCTTGATATCATTTGAGGTTCATTGTTTAATAGGGTAGTTAACTGCCCAACCTGATTTTCTATGTTTCTAAGGGGATCAACTTGGCTTTGTAACTCCTTCCTAGGTGTATCATTAATTCATCCAAATAATCAGTTTTTTCAGAGTAGCCACTATCCTAGTTTTTTCAACTTCCTACAGGATCAACTTGGGTTCTCTTTCATTGTTGGTCATCTATGCTAGGGTTATTATTGTTCCAATTGAAGTTTGGGTAGGGCGACCAACTTTGGGTGGAGGTGTTGGATTTATTCCTCAAATTTAATAGCAATTCTTCTAATGATTAGTTATTCTCCCTAAGTGGGGTTGCAAAGTGACTTCCCAAGGTTGAGTATGACAAATGTGGTCCCTGCCCTAGTTGTTCCAATTTTCTATAAGATTTGCTTGAGTTCTCTCCCAAACTTGTTTTCCTACACTAATGTTACTATTGTTCAAAGTAAAATTCGGGTAAGTAGTCCAGTTGGGATTGTAGTTATTTGAAAATGGGTGATTAAAACTAGATCTTGTTTTATGGTATTCAAAATTCATGTGACTGCTAGCCATCAATGGGTTATTATACTTGTGAAAGGGTCTAAATTATTATTCCAGAGTAGCAGCCATTTTGAAATGTTGAAACATATTTATTTTTTAAAAGTAATTTAAACACAAGAATAAAATAAACTCGTAAGCAAAATAAATATAAAAATAACAAAATATCTTTGGCTTTATATATATATTTTTTTAGCATTTTAATTTTTCAGCACCTGTAAAGAGATATAATAACAATACAAATGGAGCAGCAAAAAAAAAATAATAAAATAATAAAATAATAAAAAAATAAAGTGCCAAATTTAGATCCCAAGTTTTTCAACTAATGTTTTCTTAAAAGCAAAAACAATTATAAACTCATTTCTCTGGTAATGGTGTCAAAAACTTTACACACCAAAATTTACAAGAACATAAGTCGACTGGACACGCAAGTGCACGTGTCGAGAAATAGTGTGCTTCAGAAGTACTGAGTATTGATCCTACAGGGGAAGTATAATATTTGTTTCCATAAAAAAAGTTCTAGTTTATAGCTTAGCATTTATCAAAAGAAGGTTTTTAAGTCCTAAGGTCCTAGCAAAAAAAAGTACTTGAAAATTGAAATAAAAGTACAAAAAATAGGAAGTTAATTGATAAGTTCCTTCAAGATAGATGGGGCTCGTGCCTCTTGATTTGGAGATCGTGGCAATCGTGATTATTCTTAAATATTTTCCTACATGATTGTTATCAATGGGAGACATTACTTTTTATTTCTATGTATAGGTCAAAATAAGCCTAGAATCAGTGAAGTTGAGGCTTTCTCAATCATCATTGCATTCTACATGACTTTTTTGATCACCTGGGATGATTGCAAAATTCCACTGGAATATGTTTATCCTCGAGGGATTCTATGGTTAGCCCTTTGTTTCTACAATACAATGGTTAGAGGTCGTAGTTTTATGAAATATTTTAACTTCATAGTTGACCAGACTATGAGTAAATTAAGTTTGGACAATAACCAATAAGATAGGTCATGAAACCACAATAAAATGATTAACAGACGAACATTACAGAAAATTCATGTTAAATCCACCACTCCCTATATCACAGAGACGCAAATAAAAGCTTAGCCGCTCATTACGAAGAAAAACATAGTAAAAAATACCTTATGAAATCCATTGAAAGCAACATTAAGATAAAAAACTTTTAAGAACTTGTTTCATCTACAAAGACATCACATTTCCCTCTCATACAAACTCTCACACTCACAAAGTAAAGAAAAACTCTCCATTCAAGGTTTCCACCTAAGCAAAATGATAACCCTCAAGAAAAATCTACAAATCTCTCCCAAACTTTCTTCTCTGAGCCTCCAAGTCTTCCATAATCCAGAACTCCCTCCAAGAATCCCTAAGATTTGATTTAATAGTAAGAATCATGTTTTAGGCCACCAAATTTCCTTCCTAAAGCGTTTCTTGCTCGTCATTGTGGTCACAACCATTTCGGGCATGGTCCCGTCGCTAGACTGCCTCTGCCAAGATGGTCACACTGCCCTACTGCACCATATGGTGTGATCACGCCATCTTGGTATGGTCACGCCATTTCCGGCGTGGTCACGCTGGCCATATTTGATAAGTAGCATGGTCACGCCGCTTCAGGGCACTTTTCTGCTGAATTTTCTCATTTCAACATGTTTGTATTCAATTTATGCATTCTGCACAACATGAACAAAATACTTTTCTCAAGTATAATTATTTGATGAAAAAATAAAATTAACATGTAAAATGCAAGAAACATAGCAGTCAAAATCACATAAAATTGATGCATGTCACATGGTCTAAAAAGTGAGCTACAAGTGACAGATGTGCATTGACTTTCCCAACCTGATTTCTATCTTCCCAAAAGGTAGTTACCCCTACCAAAAGATTTATACATTTGCAGATACGTCGGTCAACCATTCAATAATGAGCTTCCTCAACGTCTTCTCTGACCCTATACAACACAAAACAAACATCATTCAACATTAGTGATGGAGTGTATTGTTATAAAGTAATGTCATTCGAGCTTAAAAATACTAGGGTGACCTACTAGTGTATGACAGATGTAATCTTTGCAAAATAGAAAAGAAAAAATTTTGAGATGTATGTGTATGATGTATTAATAAAAAGCAATTCATTTGTGTTAACACATCTAAGACTTAATAAAAACCTTCAAAATACTAAAAAAAATTTAATATGAAGCTTAACCCACTAAAATGCACATTTGGCGCAATCACTGGAAATTTTTGGGTTACCTTTTTATCTCTAAAGGACAAGTCGATTTAGAGAAGGTTCAAGCATTAATCAACATGTCATCCACCCAATACAACAAGGAAGTCCAAATGTTTATCGACCAAATCGCAGGTTGAGCCATTTCATTTCAAAGTCAGACAATAAGTGCATCGCCTTCTTCAAAACTTTATATGATAAATAGGCTTCAGCTTGTTGGATGAATGTGACCAAGCATTCAAAAAATTGAAGGACTCTCTTACCTCACCATCAATCCTCCAAAGTCTAAAACTGAATGAAGAACTCTTCTTGTACTTGGGAGGTCATCAGCTCGATTTTAGTCCGAGAGAAGCAAGCGAAACAGTTCGTGGCCTACTATGTAGCTGAATCTAATTGGGATCAAGCTCAGGTGTTCAATTATGAAAAAATTAACATTATTTTTTGTTAATTCTTCTCGTAGGCACTGTCTATACTTCTAAATGCATTCAGTCAAGATCATCACCAGTCATCTACTCAAGTCAGTCCTCACCAGGTCAGACCACGCCACTTTGCTTCTCAAATGAGTGATAAAACTCAGCTAGTTTGATCTAACCTACGTGCCTTGAATTGCCATCAAGGCTCAAGCCATAACAAACTTATTTGAGCTGAGCGAGCCAGAAAAATAAGTTGCAATTGGCAGCCTTACCTTGGAACAACACATTGATGGAATGTCTAGTTAAACCTGGGCTTGACACATTCTTATTCAATCAAACCCAACCAGAGATCATCTATACCACTACATACAATTAGGATTCACAGTCACCGACAACTGAGTAAATAGCCTTGTTTTATAGGTTACAATTTGCTGACTAGATGGGCGTGTGACATCTCTTAGTAAAATCTGAATTATAGTTAATGGTCAAAAGGGTTTAACAAATTGAATTTAGAAATGAGATGATGACTAGTGACTTGACAAGGCAATGATAGAGTTATGGAAATTCAAAGATTGAACACATTCTCTGAGTAGTTAATTAAGAGGTCGACCTTCTATCCAATTGCATCATTTACGAGAAGGAATGCCTTAAAGATTCTACTAATCTAAAATCAATTAAGTTGAGATAATGAAAATAGAACTTGAGGAAACAAAGAGTTGGGTAGACCCATACATCTTGTTTCTAAAGTCTGGGAACTTCGCCGATGAGGTATTAGACCCAAAGCGCTTCAAGATTAAAGCCACCAAATATTTATTGTTTGAGGGGAGACATTTTCAAAGGTCAACCACATCACTAAACTTGAGAAGTGTTAAGGAAAATGAAAAATACGAAATACCTTACAGTACAAAATGGCAAGGCTATGTATAGCTGATCCTATATAAGGAAGTCAGGCAATTTATAAGAGGTGTGAGCAATGCTAGAAATTTGCACGGATACAACATCAATGGTCCCACAAGCTATAGATAATCACCAACCTTTGGTCATGCACACTCTGGGGATTTGATATCCTTGGACCATTTCTCTGTCATACAGAAAATAAAAGTTATTGCTTGTTTTGGAAGATTAATTCTCCAAGTTGGTGGAATAAAAAAACTTGCTCAGATCAAGATCAAGGTCATCAATAATTTCATCTAATCGAACCTGTTCTGCATGTATGATTTGTCATTTGTTATCATCACAAACAACGCGACGTAGTTTGTCGACCATCGAGTGAAGGATTTCTCTTAAAGTTAGGGGATTAACAATAACTTTGCTTCCATTCACCACCCATAAATAAATGAGCATGCCAAAGTCATAAATAAAATCATACTAAAGCTATTAAGGAAGAAAGTCAAGGGAGCCAAAGAAAGCTGAGCTAAAGTCTTACCATTTTTAATGGAAGATTTGGATGACTTCTTCTACCACAGCTAGAAAAACCCCATTCATATTGTCACACAGAATGAAGTCATGCTACCAGCCGAGTATAAAATTCATAACCAAAGGGTGATAGTGATGCCCAAAAACTTACCAAGATGTAAGTCGGTCGTACAACGCAAATGAACATGTTAAGTAGTAATGTGGTTAAAGAGTATCGTGTATCGATCTAATAAGAAAAGTGTAATACTTATTTCCATAAAAAACCCTAGTTTACTAATTTAATTATCCTAGCTTAGCATTTATCAAAAGAAGGTTTTTTAATTCCTAAGGACATAGCAAAATAGAGCATTTAGTAATTGAATGAAAAATAGAAAACAAGATAGTAGTTCGCGAGTTCCTTCATGGTAGATGAGGCTCGTGTCTATGTGATTCAGGGATCGTGATGATCGTGATTTTTCCTAAATTCTTTTCTACGTGATTGTTGTCAATCGAAGACATAATACTCAGTATGTCTATGTTTAGATCAAAAGTAGCCTAGAATCTATGAAGTTGAGGCTTCCTCAATCCCTATTACATTCCACATGACTTTTTTTATCCCTTGGGATGATTGGAAATTTTTAATAGAATATGTCCATCCTCTCGAATTCTGAGGTTCCATTCATTTCCACTATGTAACAGTTAGATGTCGTAGTTTTATGAAACATTTTAACTTCCTAGATGGCCATACTAAGAGTAAATTAAGTTTAAAGGTTAACTAATAATACGAATCATTAAACCACAAGAAAACGATTAACAAATAAATAATACGAAAAATTCATGATAACTCCACTACTACTTACATCACAGAGAAACAAAGAAAAGCTTGGCAGCTAATTACTGAGAAATTCATAGCGAAAAACATCATATGAAAATCCATTGCAAGAAAAATAAATATGAAAAACATGCAAGAAATTGTTTCCTCTGAAAGGTTGGCATCTTTCTCTCTCATAGAAACTCTCTCATAACTCACAAAGTAAAGAAAAACTCTCCATTAAAGGTTTCCACCCAAGAGGACGATAGTTGATCAACTTTAAAATTAACCATTTTTATGTGCAATTTATGCTTAATCTTTTAAGGATATTATGCTTTAATGAAATGTATTTTTATGTTTTTAGTTGCAGGTATAAGAAAAAGAGTTTAAGGATGAAAAGAAGCTAAATAACAACAAAAAGGAGCAAAAATGGGCTTAATGAAGAAAAATTGATAAACCAGCGCCATAGTGTAGAACTTGGCTGACGCCTAGGCGCCTCTGATACCAAAAACTTGACCCAACCCGCAATTACGTAGATAATTAAACTTCCAATAGATAGCCAAACTTGACCCAAATCATATTAAGCAGCTAGTGTGCAAAATCAAAATAATGTGAAAATTTTGAAAAATAGTTTATACACTAGGGGTACTATGCAAGTATAAGTATCGTTTCAAATAACAAAGGATTTTATTTTAAAAACCCCAAATATCGATCCTGCAAGGAAACAAATAAGAACTAAAAGAAATTTAATTTTAAAATATGAAAAATAATAAGAAGTGCTAATTCTTAAATTTCTTTTTAACATAACAAAAGTCAAATTAAACTTACTAATTTGTAGATTATGCAAGAAAATGTAAGCGAAACTTTTAAAAAATATATTTAAAGAAACTTTATCTTTATAAATAATTTATAATTAGTTGAGGATTTCAGATGTTTAGAACAAAAAAATGTGATATTGTGACAAATAGGAGCATGTATATTATTTACCCTATGATCAAGGTATAAAGAATATTGACTAATTTAAAGGTTAGTATAGGAGTGTTATTAGTAGTGATGGGTAGGTACTAGTCTCTCACTTCTAGATCATCCACTGTGCCCTCTTTATAGGACCTACTAGTGACCCTTTTTCCTCTCTTTAAACCAAATTGATAGAAATTATCCCGTCACTCTAAAAAAATCAATTCTACGCCCAATAAATCTTAACACCCTATCCATTTGCACTCCGTCACGGACGATTACTTTTGATTTTTCAAAGTGAAATGTGATACTTACAAGTTAAGAAATCTTAGCCGACGACCAGGTCAATAAGATTTCTCCATAAGTTTTAACAATACAAGTGACCAGTTTGTAATGTAAAAGAAGTTCCGGTAAAATATCATTACAATTTTTTGTTGAAAAAGAAAAATTTCTTAAACAAAATCCAAACCTCTTACATAATCACATCATATTTGTAAGGAGAAAGAAAGAAAGCTACTTATAAAGCATTGGATTAATACAACAAAACATATTTATAAAACTCAAATCCAAAGTGAATGACTTAAGAACTAAGTTACAAATAGTTATCTGAAATGTTCCCCAAAGCAATCCTTCAAAGTTCTCTGACTTTTATGACTCCTACATACTCTTACAGGACTCCAAACTTCAGAAATTAGAAAAAATTCACTACACACTTACACACTTGGAACTATAAGTGAAAGAAACTAATGATGATTTAAGAACGACTCTAAAACGACTCTTTTAGGCTGTAGAATAAATACATATTTATAAAGCTTCGAAAATCTACAGGGTTTGCTACAAACATCTCTTCAAAATTCACCCAAATCATTGATTCTTATAGAAGATAACTGTCGCGCCTAAAGCCAAGTTCTACATTCTGGCGCCTAAGTGCCAGGTCGGCTGGTTTATAAAATTTTCTTCATTAAGCCCATTTTTGCTCCTTTTTGTTGTTATTTAGTTTCTTTTCATCCTTAAACTCTTTTTCTTATACCTGCAACCAAAAAACATAAAATCATCTTTCATTAAAGTATAATATCCTTAAAAGATTAAGCATAAATTGCACATAAAAATGGTTAATTTTAAATTAGATCAATAACCCTCAATAAATCCCTCAAAATCTATCCCAAACTTCCTTCTTTCAGCCTCCAAGCCCTCTATATTGCAGAATTTCCTCTAAGAAGCCCTAAGGTTTGATTAATAGTAAGAATCACTGGAACAATCAAATTTCCTTCCTAAAGTGTTTCCCGCTCATAGGCATGGTCACACCCGTTTCAGGCGTAGTCACGCCGCTAGACTGCCTGAATCGGCTTGGTTACACTCGCTTATGTTGTGGATACGCCACCCTATTGCATCATATGGCAGGATCAAATTATTTTCAGCATGTCACACCGGCCATGTTTGATAAGTTGCATGGTCACACAACCTTTAGGTGTGGTCACACCGCCTTTAGGCGAGTTACGCCTCTTCGAGGCATTTTTCCACTAGATTTTCTCGTTCCAACTTGTTTGTATTCAATTCATGCATCCTTCACAACATGAATAAAATAGCTTTTTCAAGCATAAAGCTATGATAAATAAATTAAATTAACATATAAAATATGGGGAAAATAGTAGGTAAAATCTTGTAAAAATGACGCATGTCAATACCCTCAGACTTAACATATTACGTGCCCTAAAGTAATCACATGGCTTAGTTAGGATTTTTGATAGAATTAGTACTACTAAAAATTAGTACCACTACAAATTTCAGTTAATTTGGTTAAAATTAACTGAAAAAGATTAACGATATTTTTTTTTTGGCCACTCAATATCAAAATTACTCATTATTAAATAATTTATGGGTCTCTCTTGCGTGAATTCCAAAGTTGTTAAGTTCTAGAATCTCCTCATTACTCTTTAAAGTTAATCTTTTCTAAATAACATTTATTTGCTTTTATTAAACAGTGATAAGTAGTTAAAATAATAAAAAAACTTCTAGCATGAGTTACAAAATGAAGTAAATACTCTTCTGGTAAGCTATGTGATCTTCTTATTAGGTTTATAATGAGGTTAAGCTTCCACCCCACCCCCCCCCCCCCCGTTTTTTTCAATACATGCATTACAAAAAATTAATAATAAAAAAACACAACAAGTGCAAGAAAAGTAAAGACATCCTACATCACATGAATATCAAAAAGTAAAGTGCAAGCTCAGTAGGTAATTCATCTAGAAAAGTAATAAAATAATGCTACATTACAAATCTCAATCTAAGGGTTGTCTGTTTGCAGAGAATCACATTCAAAACTACTCTTAATTAAAAACTTCAAAATAATTTTCAAAATAACTACATAAAGTAGAACTATGTGCAAAGCATCTGATAGCACTTGGGCTGCCTCCCAAGATGGCGCATGGTTTAACGTCTTCAGTCTGACATATCCTCAGGCATCACCCTAAATGGGAACTCTATGATCAAAGTGCCAACTCAGTAATCCTTGATTGTTTGTTTCAAATTCAACTTGTCCTGTTGTTTACAGTAATGGTGTGTTCTTGGTTTCTTCCAAAAAATTTGATCATGTTCTATCCACCTATTGAGGCTTTACAATAACCTCTCACTTTCAACCAGGAATCATTAGTGATTCTAATAAGTAAACTATGATGATCCTCTAACATATCTAGTTTTAGTGGTTGAGTTTATCTTACTGGAAGATTGATATTTTCATAGTTAAGTTCCTCAAAATTTGATCATTTATTCATTGCACTTTCAAGTGAACATCCTTAGATTCCATCAATTCGATTTTGATCACCCTAGCCACCGTTTCAGCTCTTTAAATTTGATTATTCCTATAGGTTTGGGGAAGGACTGATGATTTTAAGACATTAAATGTAACTGCTTGATTGTTTTCTCTCAAAATTACCTTCCCCTTCTCAACATCAATAATGGATTTACCAGTAGTTAACCCATAATCACATGCATTTCTTTATGAGCCATTAGATCCAAGATGACAAAATCAGTCAAGAACGTATATCTCTCTACAGTAACAGGTAGAATTTCAATTATGCCTAAGGAGTGAGCCACAAATTGGTCTGCTAATTGGAGTGTCAGATTGGTAGGTTTAATTTATCCTCTTCCAAGTTATTTGAAAATATTATATGCATGGAATTTACACTGGTACCTAAGTCACATAGTGTCTTTTTGCTAAACTCAGTTCATATGACATATGGGATAGTAAAACTAATAGGGGCATCGTCGGGGTTCTGCAACCTTTGAGAGAACGGAGGTGGAAGTGTCTCAGTTGAGTTAATCAGAATGACAAAAGACACTTTACTAACATAAGTTTCACAAGTGTATTGGCCTCTGGTTGGTTGGCTTCCTTCTCTACTTCAGTCCTGATTCCTACCACCTAGCACAGCTCTAAATTCTAATCTTTTGGATTTACTTTATTATTTTTGGACAATGCTCCTAGGGGTCTATTATTCATTGACTTCGCCAGCTATCTTAATTGCATTTCTAAATTCTTGATGGCTGCAACTTGGCTCTGTAAAGTGTTCCCCATTTGAATGGCTATTTCCTCGATAGGTGATTTCTTTTGATTTTGGGAACTAACCTAGAATCCTGGTGGATATTGGGGTTTCTAGGATAGGTTTCCTGGGTTCTGCCAACATCTAACATGGTTGTCCTAATTGTTCCCCTAAAGAGAAATTTGGGTGGTTCCTCCAGCCCAGGTTATAGGTGTTGGAATATGGTATGGAATTTATAGACTCTAAATTCGAGATGCTAGAATCTATCACTGATCCTTGAATTATCCCATCGTTAAGTGACAGTCCATACATCATATTTATCCCCAAATTGTCTATTTTTTTAGAAATTGCATCTACTTGGGTCGCTAGGATAGCTAAGACACCATATTCATGAAATTGGCTACCTTTTGGGGTGTAATGATTTCAGCTGGCCATTGTAAAGTATTGCTTGCCATTTCTTCTATTAATTGATAAGCTTCATCAAAAGGATCAGACATAAGGATCTTCCTGTAGAGACATCTATTATAAATCTCAGGGAACCTATCTGTCCATTATAAAAGGTTTGAATGCTTAACCAATAAGGTAGGGCATGATGTGGGCACCTCTTAAGTAGTTCTTTAAACCTCTCCCAAGTCTAATAAATGGGCTCACCATCAATTTGAGTGAATGATGTAATTTTGTTCCTAAGTTTTGTAGTTTTGGACGGATGAAAATATTTGGTAAGAAATTTTTGTTCTAAGTCATTCTAGGTTGTGATTGATCTTATGATAAGGGAGTTCAGCCATACCTTAGTTTTATCCCGTATGGAAAAAGAAAAAATCTTCAGTCTAATAGCATCACTGGGGACATCATTATACCGGAATGTTGCACATAATTCAAGAAAATAGGTTAAGTGAACATTAGAATCTTCAGTGGAAAGTTCCCTAAACTGGTTGTTTTGAATCATTTAGATTATGGCAGGACATAGTTCGAAAGCGTTAGGATCAGCAGTGGAGTAGTCGATGCTCATGTGAAACTTTTTAGTAGAATGGTTGTTGTAATCCTTATGTGGTTTCAAGGTTGGAGAGTTAGGGTCAGTCATGTCAAAGATGTTTTAAAAGTTAAGTGTGATCTCCTAAGACTTCAAAATGTGTGATCCATCTCAGGGTCAAAAGGGGCAAGGTTAGCCTCTACTCCCTTGAACATAAAAATAAGAGATTAAAACTATGCAACAAACAAGCACGCAGACGCACACAAGTTATTCAAAACGCTAACACGCAAATGGGACCCACAATATGCTAATGAAAGCAAATTATTTGCAAGATACTTTTGGCTTTTCAGCTTTTTCTATTAATTTTATCAGTTTCTTTTAATTTTTCAACACCTATAAAGAAACACAAAAGAATTACATATGCAACAACAAAAATAAAAACAAAATAAAAAAAGAAAATAAAAGTGTCAAACTTAGATCATTAGTTTTTAAACTAATGATTTCCTAAAAACAGAAACAATTGTTAACCTCTTTCCCGGCAATGGAGCAAAAAAATTGACGCGCTAAAACTTATTGAGACGTAAGTTGGCCGTACAACGCAAGTTCATGTGTCAAGTAGTAATGCAGTTCAAAAGTACCACATATTGATATCACAGAGAAAGTGAAATACTTGTTTTCACAAAAAAAATCTCTAGTTTACTAATTTTTAGTTAACCTGGCTTAGCGTTTATCAAAAGAAAGTTTTTTCAATCCTAAGGTACTAGCAAAACAGAGTACTTAGTAATTGAAAAAAAAAATAAGGGGGTAGTTCGTGAGTTCCTTCGAGATATATGAGGCTTGTGCCTCTATGATATGGCAATTGTGGTAATCGTAAATTTTTCTAAATATTTTTCTATATGATTGTTGTTACTTTAGGGCATAGTACTCCTTATGTCTTGGCAAGCTATTTAGACACAACTATAAGTAGAAAATAATTAAATCACTTATTATATTTTGCTGCAAACTCTCCAACCACCAAGGTAAGAATGAAGAAATAATTGAAAACTTAACATTAAAAAAAATATCAAATTATTTCATCCATGCAGTAATAAAAAATATGAATATTATATAATACTTTGATATGAGATGTAGAAACTAATGATTTGAAGAAAATTTTTCAAGAGATATTTCCTTAACCAAAGAAATTTTACTTGAGGAAGACTTAGTTTTTTGGTCAAAGATAGAGGACAAGAGAGTTGAACAAAAGAAAATCAAATCAATCCCCTTCCTTTAAAAAAAAAAATTTGGCCAAGACAAATTAGGCTTTGGAGGGAGATAAGTAAGGGGAAAAATTGAATTGATTCAAGATAAGGTAAATTTCAGCCAAGCTTATTTGGTAGAAGATTTGAAACTGTTTTAGAGCTTTAATGAGTCTTGAAATTCATCCAAAGACGGCTTCAAATGAGAGAAACACAGTAGGAAACAAATTAAAGAATATTAAATATAGATTTTTGGCTAAGCATATATATATATATATATATATATATATATATATATATATATATATATATGGGTGTTTGGCCAAGACATATTTGGACTCTCATGTGCTTGATTTTAAGTGATTAAACCATGAGAATGAATAAAAAATGATATTCTAATCATTAAACAAAAAAATTGTGCACTTAAGACATCATTTGCTCAACCCAAACATAATAAAATTTGGCCTCTACATGGTGCAGAATTTGTACAAATTTTACAAAATCTGATTTAAAAAAAAGAGTTAAAAAATTATATTAAAAAAATCTAAATACATTCTCAAATATTTAATAAACTTAGATAAATATTAGACTAACATAATACGTAAAAAATTAGACAAAAAAAAAAGAAAAATTGGTTATAGTAAAACATATGAAACTATGTAATTACCTCACAATTGATCAAATAATTATTTTAACTAGAACACAAGTGTGACTAGTGAACACATATTTGAGTGAAACTAATCAAAATTTTGTAGTAATTCATTTTATAATTATTCTTAATTATTTATAAATTATTTTCCATAATTTATTAGTGAAAAATATTTATTGTGTTAAAATAAGTAAAATAATTATTTTCAAATTATATAGGAGAGGGAAAATATTGCCCAATATGATTTTTTAAATTAAGCATAATATTGTAAGATTATTCAAACCATCATTTTATAAATAATATTAATGTCTTACATCAAAAATTAAGACTTTTTGTCATTTTAATTAATTTGTAGAGAAACTACTTAATAAATGAGTGATTGAAGCTAAATGAGAATTAATAAAAGTGATATAAGTCTGTTAAAGATATTGAGCTCTTATTTGTCTTATTATTTCCATATCCTAGTCATGTTATAAGCACTTTTCAAACGTATATGGTTTATACGATCTTGACCGCACAAGCTTTACTAAGCTTCCTAGGTTTGTAATTTTTTTGAAACACTTAGAAGAAATAGATTCTTATCATCTAACATTTATTTATTTTTCCTCAAAATATATTTTCAATATGATTGGACTTATAGAGTCAACAAATGCCACAATAAATATGAGTGTTTTGCACCGCATCTTTTGTCTGTGTTCTGTATTTCCCCTCGCATTTTTGACTTGTTGTCCCTATGTTATCCTCCCACAGTTTCTCTTTTCTCCCTCTGGCTCCTTTGATTCCACTTGTCAATTGTCTACCTCCTCTGAAAGTATCGAAAGGTAAAATTCATATCTCCTTGTTATTCTCCTTCTCATTTTTGTTAAGATTCTGAAGCTAAGGCCGAGCCCTTTCCTCTCCACCTCTTCCGATATGTGATTCTAAAACTAGGGCTTTTATGGATGATTTAGTTTATGTTAAGAATTTGGCCTTTGAGTTTGTAGGTATTTAGTTTTGCGATGACAATTGGCGTTCAGATTTATTGTGCTTTTGTTTCAAAATGAAAAATTAGTATAATCTTGATTTCATATTATTTGGTTTTGTTGTTCTTTATATTTTTTTCTTGGTTTGATGTTCCATAAGTGGGGTTGTTGTTCTTTTGGTTGAATGTTGGCCTTTTTGTTATTTGGGTTTATGAAGTATGTCTGTCGATCATTGAGGTTATGCTGAGGGTTGTTTGGGTTGTGCATTTGAGTTATGCATTGGGTTATGCTGTTAATTATTTGGGTTTGTTGTTCTTTCAGTTTGCTGACTACCTTGTGTTGTTTAGGGTTACAATGATGGCCTGTTGTACACTTGTGATTCTTCTAATTATCGATTTGTTAATTGGTAGTTGCTTATATATGAGAATAAGGTTACAGAATAAAACATGGATTGATCAACATTAGATTAGGATGGCTTGTCAATTGGTTTATTGGTTGAATTTGATTGCTTTACAAATTATTAGATATTTTGAAGATGTTATTTGATGAGTTGGGCTTGTTCTCTCGTATGTGAAGACTAGTTTTTTTTAATCAAAATTTACTGAATTTGACTAGTTTGATAATACTTCCTTTATCAAAAGAACAACAAACCAAAATAAGACTAAATTATAGTGGCTTGGTTGTATGATACATGTAAAGTGAGTGGTTTCCTTTGGTTGTATGATATATGAGATGGGGAAGTTCAACCAATGTGCATAAATTTTTCCTACTACTCTTTGGTATAAAAGGTAATGTGATATTTCACAATCTCCCTAAAGTGCTTATGAACTCTTCATAATTAGATTTAAAAATGGATTTGGAATCAAACTTTTATTGTTTGAAGGAGTTCGGGTGAGTCTTGTGACCTTTGAGATCTTTTGGATAGCCTATTGTGTTGCTGTGATTTTTGAAATACATTAGTTTATTGTTAAATATTTGAAGGCAACCAAGATCCCCTTTTTCACAGGTACACTGCTTTGTTCTGATAGTTTGATGGAAGGTTCATCATATATTTGTTTTGACACCGAGCTTTGAATATATCTCCTAAATTTAATGCTTCATTATTTTCATTTTTATGGGTGGTAGATCAGCTTCATTTATAATGATTTTCAATTTTTATTTTCTCATATTTCTATTTCACATTTGTTAACTAGAGAGTTGCGATGAGAAAGTCAAGAGAAGACGATTTGTCTGCTGCATAGAATAATAAAGCTGTATTGGCTTTTTGTATTGTCTGTTTGGAAGAGGTAGAACTAACTAATCGAACTACAATGCACTTCAGTAAGAAATGTTGACATAATATAATTCAATACTTTCTTGAAAAAACTAGAAAATAATATGATAGGAGTGAGTTAAAAAATGAATGAGCTCAACTTAAATAGTATTGAAAGCTATGAAAAGGATTAAAAAATGGATCAAATTATTGGGTTGAGACTATATAAATAAGACTAGATGCATCTGATGAATGATGGAAGGAAAAATTGGAGGTGAATTTAATTTTTTAAATTCCCCTGTCCTATTACTCATTTAAAATGTGCTTGACAATATGATTGTCACTTTAACTTTGCAAAATGTAGGTTGTCCTTAAAGCCAAAAATTCCTACTATGTAGCATTAATCCCGAACTTGAGGAGAAGCTTGCCATTATGTTTGGTGGGGTCGTTGCCAGCAGTGACCATGCATGGGCTTCGTGTTAAGAAGACAATTAACATGGATCCCTGAGAAGTATCTCAGTGGAGCGATAATTAAAATGATGATGATTTTTTAGAGGAATTCATACCATACCACAATAGAGAACACCACTTCTAGTCAAACAAAATGCAAGTGTTTTGTTGGACCTGTCATGAGAAAAAGAAAATCCACTTATTTTCTTAAAGTTTATGACATTAAATGCTGTTATTGTAATTCTTAGTATGTCTTATTTTGTGTTGAATGTTGCATTACATTTGATGTAGTAGAACAATGTACTTCTAACTTTTTTCTGAAATTATAATTTTTTGTTGTTGTTATGTTTGAATTAATGCTTATACTGCTGATTTACAATTAAATATATACATAAGGGCATAATCGTGATTTTTTTATAAAAAACAAGTACAACACAACAGACATCCAAATAGATACGCTGACTCACAATCATCAGCTTTCTGAGACAACTTATTCTTAAAATATGCCCTAGACAAACCCTGAAATTTTGATGTTAGATATTTAAATGAGTGTGGTATGTACCAAAAAAAAAAAAAAACACCCTTCTATTTCCATAAAATCACACCCATTAGTTTATGTCACAACTTTGACAAAGATTAGCTAGTTTCTTGAGAGTAAGTTTGGTTGTAACTTTAAGTTAAACAGGATTTAGTAAATCTGATAAATCTGGATTCATCACATCCAAAGGTACTAAATTCATAAGTATGTTTAGTTCGGTTATCATTAAATCCCGTTAAATCTTTCTAATGTGTTATGACGAATTCGATAAGCAAATATACGAGGCGCCTCTTTAAATTTCTTAAATCCATCTCTTTATCGGATTTATTAAATCCGGGATTAACATTAAGGCATCCAAAAGATTAAAATTAAAGGGCTTGAATTTACATCCCATATATTTTTCAGATAGTACTGAATTTAAGTTAAATAGACATAAATGAAGCCTTAAATCCTTCTACCGAACACCCCTTGAAGCCTTAAATAGACGTAAAGCTTATATTAATTTTGTGAAATTCTCGTATAACCCCGGGACTATTGAAGCCCCTCTTAACTCCAAAAAAATGGGGGATCGAGATTAAGAATCACAACAAATAGAACAATATCATTTGATTTGATGCCCTAATACGTTTCAAATGTATGTATTTACAATAGTGAATACATCTTAAGAGCACATCAAACACTAATGAGTTTTTTTGTTATAAGTTGGATTTAGTTTAAATAGAATTTAGTAAGCCTGTAAATCCGGATTTATCAAATCCTGAAGTGGCTCAGTCTCGAAAATTGTTGGTTTGTCAGTGAGTAAATCATGATAAATATCGAAAAATTGTTTGACAGTTTTAAAAGATTTAACCGAAGAAAAAAATTGTAAACGAATACGCCAAAGTGAAGAAAAAATGTTTAGATTAATTAATAATTAATAAAATTTTAATTACTTGTTAAATAATAATTTAACCATCATCATTTACTAATCAATGATATAAATTAAGAATTACTTAAAATTTTAATAAATAATTTAAAAAATTTAAAATATTTTTAGTTATTACTTAACTAGTTAACTATTAAATATTTACATTTGCATCTATCTAATTACAATTAATTTAATATTATATAAAGTAATTATTAATTATTAAACAATTAAATTAATCAAGTTATATTCACCACTTCCCCTCTCTGCCCGCTACATCTTCCCCGGCCCTTCCCACCTCCGCCCAAATTGCCCATCTCCGCCTAAACCCTCGCTTATCCCCTCCCCTTCCCCCTCCCGGTGAACGAACCTTCACGATACAGTCGCCGTTAGAGCTACCTGGGAAGGTAACGACTGGATCGCGGCGTACATAGACCACCAAAACTCCCATCTTTCCCATCCTTCCGCTCCGCTCCTTCCAGAAACCGTTGAGGAAGGTAAGCCTGTTCGCGCCATTCTTTTTCTTCGCTCGTTCCGGATTTACCAAATCCGCCCATTCACGGGATTTACTGAATCCCGGATATAAGTCGAATCGGTGTCATTTTAGGATTTACCAAATCTCAAAATTTATGGAGATGCATTTTGCCGTTTTGCAGGATTTAGCTTATATCCTGCTTAAATCCTGCTTAAAACCAGCTACCAAACTGCCCCTAACCTTTTATCTATAATTTCCTAAGACAATTTATAACCTACTTATCAATTGCACCGGTTGACCCTAGCATTATCCACGGTTTAGAATGAATGAAATTCATTTATTTTCTTGAAAGGGAGTTGTAACTCCTGCTTTATTCTTTTCAGTAGGGCCCCTACTCATCAAGAATTCCGGCCTCTTCGTCTTTTGCTACTATTTCATTAATCCGTGAGATCCCAATCGTATACTCATCGATATGTGGAATGCTATGATTATTATGAAATGATTATAATTTTCCCAACCCATTAATTTATGAACTATGATATTTAGTATTCTTTGATTTTGTATGTTTCCTATTAGAAGTTCTCGTATGATTGTATAAATATTGTACACATGTTAAAATGAAATACAAAAACAATTCTTGAAAATAATCATTTGTATTGAATTTTTCCTGCCTTTCATCAAATGCGATGATTTTCTTGGTCCAAATTATCATTTTAGGGATGCAACTTCTGTTTCGTGTACATGCTTTCGTGTGTCTCCAAGATTTGCTTTAGGAAATCTCATATCCTAAGATCTGTTACATCAATAGATCTCATTGAACAATTTTGTTAAATTTTGAGAATTTTTCTACTAATTCAATGTCTTAATTACAAGTGTTGACTTGATTGTTTTTTTGAAGCTTAAAAATCTTTCTGGCTGACAATATATTTCTCTTTTGTGAAATATAAATTCTTCTACAGATGATGAATTGTGCAACGTGAAGAGTGATAACATTAAATGCTTTAACAAGTTTTCCTGATTCATGGACATTTTGGGTTAAGTTGATTGGTTATGGGACATCAATCCTGTTTTGATTTTAAACCATCACTTTGTGATGTTTATATTCTTAAGTTATATCTCACTGAGTCCATTAGTTATTATATTCACATTTTCATTTTTTAAGTTGTTTAGTATGGTGATAAAGTGGGGAGTAAGGTGAGGATGACGATCTTAGGAGACTCACCCATTTAAAGGTATGGCATCGAATTGAGAAACTATCTGTGGTCTAAGTCAACAAATCAACATAAGGGAAAATTTTCCAACATCAATCACCTATTTAAGAGCAAATTACTACATGTTTAAAGGTATGGCATCCAATTAAGAAACTCTGTGGTCTAAGTCAACAAAACAACATAAGAGAAAATTTTCCACCATGAATCACCAATTTAAGTGCAAATTAACTACATTTTTAAATTTATGTTATGAATGTGAAATTAACGTTGTTCTTTACTTTATCTTTCATGCTCATGTTTTTCATGCTACTGGTCTTTTTGGTTATAAAATTTATTTGGATTATTTGCACCCTTATGTTTCATGTTCTTTTTTGTCATAATACCGGTCTTTCTAGTTATAAATTTTACTTAGATTATTTGCACTCTCTATAAAAGAAAAATTATTAAGGATGTCATCACAAATAAAGGATGTCATTTGCACTCTCTATAAAAGAAATATTATTGAGGATGTCGTCACAAATTGAGGATGTCAAGTTCAATCTTGGAATGATTCTTAGCCCATTGCTTATTTCGCAACCATTTTGTAGGGATGAGATGTGAAGAAAGGTGAAGAAAATCATATTATCGTATTTTCAATAATCAAATTACAACTCTTCTTCTTCTATAATAAGGAAAGACTAGGACACACTTAACTATAACCACAAAAACTCACTAAAGATAAAATAACTGAAGAAAGAAAGAAATGTGACATAACAAAAAAAGAATAGAAGATAATAACACTAAAATATGATACTCAAAATTCCACTCCCCCTCAAGCTACGTCATAAATGTTGTAAATGCACAACTCAATTATTTAAATCAGTGAAGGTGCATGGAGGTAGAGATTTTGTGAAATCATCAACGACCTTGAAGATGAGTCAAAGTGTAGATTAAGTAAATGATGCCTTCATTGACCTTCTTATAGATAAAATGTATATCAATCTCAATGTTCTTGATTCTGTCATGATGCAAATGATTTTTTGCAATACTAATGATGGCTTGATTATCACTTAACATTTTTATGGGTTTGACTCACTCACAAATTCCATAGCAAGTGCCCGATTCTCAGATTCTGCACTACTTTTAGTGACCATTGCTTGCTTCTTGCTTCTCTAGGTGATAAGATTTCCTTAAACATAAGAACAATACCCAAAAGTGGACATTCTGTCCATGAATTCTCCCGTCCAACTAGCATCAGTGTGAAAATTTACTTTTTTGTTGTCTGATTTTTTAAATAGCAACCCTCTGCCACGAGTCTTCTCAATAAATCTTAATAATCTTTAAACCATCTAATATTATCCATTCATACTATTCATATGTTGATTCACACCGCTAACAGAGCAAGTATTATTGGGTATAGTGTGTGATAGGTAGGTAAATTACTCACTAATCTCTAGTATCTTTCTTGTTTCATTGGTGTATTTTTTTCTCCCGAATGTTACTTGTTGAAATCTATAGGAGTCTCAACAGGTTTGCATCCCAACGTTCCTTTCTCCTTTACTAGGTCTAGGATGTACTTTCTTTGGGATATCACAATGCCTATCTTAGACCTGACTACTTCCATGCTCGAAAAGTTTCTCATTGCTCCTATATCCTTAATTTCAAATTGAATGGTAAGAACCTTCTTGATCTTCCTAATCACCTTTTCATCATCACCTATCGGGATCATATCATTTATGTAGACAATGAATATAATTTTCTTATATCCCTATGTATGCTTTATGAACAATGTATGATTCGCTTGGCATTTGATATGTCCATTTGATTTTATTGTCCTGGCAAATTTGTCAAACCATGCCCGTGAAGATTATTTGAGGTTATAAAGTGACTTCTTAGTTTACAAACTAGATATTTATTTGAGTTATTTCCAGTCTTGGTGGGATTTTCACATACACTTCTTCCTCAAAGTCACCATTCAAAAACACATTCTTGATATCAAGTTGATATAGTTCCTATTCTTTATTCATTGCTATGGAAAGAACTCTTACAACGTTTAACTCGACTACTGGAGCAAATGCCCTTTGATGGTCTAACCTATATGACTGAGTAAAACCTTTTGCCACCAACCTAACATTGAATCTCTCAATGCTTCCACCTGCTTTATACTTAACATTGAATACCCATTTGTACCTAACTAGTCTTTTAACTAGAGGAAGCTTTGTAAAGATCTATGTTCCATTTACATCATGTGCTTGGATCTCCTCTTCAACTATATTTTTCCATTTTGGTCTTTGAAGTGCTTCATGATAGTCTTGAGTATCTGCACATTATCTTGATTAGATACAAAAATTTTATAAGTTGATAACTTTTCATAGGCAACATAATCTTGGATAGGATAATTTGTGCAACATTCCTTGTCTTCTTCATTGGATTCAACCTCCCTTGAAATTTGAGAGATGTGTGGATTCAAGTTTAGTTGTAAATAGTTTTGTTGTTACATATTGTCTTTATCCTGCTCAGTGGATTTCTTTCTCCTAGTATACACACTGCTGTTGATCTCTAGTTGAATGTTCTCAAATGGTGAAACTTGGGAGACATGATGTTTAGAAGAAAGGAGAATGTGTTGTGATAACTCTAGTTCAATTTGAGTATCTCAAGTAATGTAGGGAAGTAGAATAGGTTGTGACGACTCTCGAACAATGTGAGTATTCAATTTAGTATTCGAAGTCTGATATTCATTTGGACTTTCCCCCTGAATATCGTATTTGGTGTATTAGGGTTGGCTTTCAAAGAAAATGACATCCATAGAGTTATAATATTTTTTGTAATGGAGAATATTACTGATGCCCCTTTTTGTTGGAAACATATCCAAGGAAGTACATTTGATGAATTTTGGGTCAAGCTTTGTGCGGTTTGGTTAGTGAATGTGAACAAAGTGACAATCAAATATTTTTAGAGGAAGGTTGGATGAGAAGGCTCTGATATGAGGCTATTTTTCTATCACAACATCGAGAAGGGTTTTGAATCTAAGGACACTGATTTGCATTCTATAATGAGGTAGGTGGCTGTGAGCACGACATCTCCCAAAAACTTTTTGGGTAATTGTGAGAAAGTATTATAGACTTAGATATCTCATCTCGAGGAGATATATATTCTTTTTCTCAACTAGCCTATTTTCCTGTGGAGTTTAAAACAAGAACTCAAATGGATGATACCGTTTTTTGTAAGGTAGGGTCTAATGATAGAATTGATGAATTCTTTTACATTATTAGTTTTAAGGATCAGAATTTTGCATTGAAATTGAATGAAAATCATTTTATGGAAGGACCGAAAGATTTGTGCAACTTCAAATTTTTTCTTTATGAGGAATATCCAACTCATTCTAACGTGGTCATTAATAAAAGAGACAAACCATTTGACTCTATTGATGTTTTTTAGTATTGATGATCCCCAAATATCACTGTCGATGATAGAGAAAGGATATGAGGTTTGTATTGGGTACCGAGACAAATGACATGCATAATGAGTATGTTGCCAATTGACAAGATTCACACTGATAAACACTAATTTTTTAATAATAAAGAGATAATTGTACGACTTTAGAGCATAATGAAAATTGGGATGATCCAGTCGACGATGCCATAATAGAATTTGACTTTCAAAAGATTCATACATAACAGACTTAGGAATACGGGAAGTGTATAGTGACCAATGCACTTGTGTGTTAAGATATTAGTTTTTCTTGAGCAGGTATAGACCTTAATGTAATTCAGCATTGTCGATCAACTTTCTCGAATCTACCACCTGAATTCATAAGTGCTAGAATGGAATTTAGTAACAGAGTTCTAATCATGGGAAATCTTGCTAATTGACAGAAAGTTGCAATCTAATTGAGGAACATATAACATAAAAGAGAGCTGAATGTACTTAGAGATTTTTACTCATTTCCCAATAATTATGGAGCGAGATCCATCGGCATGTTTGATAAATTTTGAGTCGATAAACTCTTGGTAGTTGGTAATAGCATGAATATCTCCAGTTATGTGATCATAAACTCTTGAATCTATTATCAAAAGTTGAAATCTTCCATTGTAAGCGAGATAGAAGGAGCTTATGATATCTTGGTGTATCATCAAGTTGGTAGACCACTCGGTTGTCTCGAAAAGTTTTCTTTAATACCTTCAGCATGTTCCTTGATGATACTTTGGTGTATTGTCAAGTTGGTAGGCCACTCAGTTGTGCTCAAAAGCTATTTTTTCAAAACCTCTAGCTATTCCTTGTTGAAAGGGCTCGGTTCAGCGAACCCTTTAGAAGAGGTAGGAGCATGGTCCCGATTGTCTTGGTCCTTCCTCCCTTGCTTAGGTTTCATTCCTGCAAGTTTTCCATCTAGTCACTAATACCTATTTTTTGTTTGAGCAAGTTTCTTGCAATGCTCATGCAAGGGATGATTAATCTCCAGAGTGGAACTCAACGTCTTCATACTGTACTTGGTCATAAACCCTATGTTTGTTTAGCGTTGCAATTTGTTACAAGTAGGAAGTTGGTCACGACTGCTGTAGGAAGAAAGGTCCGGTGAGTGGCTATCACATAAGAGTAGCCAATTGCTACTGCTGCTGCGCTGATTGCTATTTCTAGAAGAAAGGTTCAACAACAAAAGTGAACAACGGAGGGCTTGTAGAGAGAATCTGGCGGTGAGGGGTCTATAGCAGGAATGAATTAGGTTGCAGGGTAGATCCACCGACATAAGATGTTAATAGGGAAGGCTTGCAGGAAGACTCTAGAGTAGGGCCTATGACAAAGATTTCCGGTTGAAGGAAGAGTCGGGGAGGGTATGCAGGCCGACTTTTGGGATTTCGATTAGAGAGAAAATTCAGTTGAGCGAACGTCAGGACCGGTTAGGAGAGGAGGAATTGCCCCTTCTGTGAAGCCTGAAAGGGGATGGGAGATGCGTCTATAGGGAGACGACCCGTTAGAGGGCTTGCAGGGGTTGGCGACTGTAAGGAGAGGCTACGCCGGAGGAAGGAGAGCTACGATTTATAACTTGTCTTTGATACCTTGAGGAATGATGGAGAAATTATAATTTCTTATTTCTCAATAATCAAATTATAACTCTTCTTCTTATATAATAAGGAACGACTAGGACACAATTTCAACCATAACAACCTACCAAAGATAAACTAATTTAAGAAGGAAAGAAATGTGACATAACAAAAAGAAAATAAAAGAGAATAACGCTAAAATAGGAAACTCAGAATTCCAGAAGATGAGATTTATGAACTCTATGGATTTAATGCTTTTCTAGGTTTTTGTGCTAAATTTATGCTTTATGCATTAGCTATGTATAAAATGCATACTTTTTTTTTATCTTCTAATAATTTTAAGCATAATTTCTTATGTCTTTGTATTTTGGCACGACCTTGAAATCGTTATTTGAGAGAGAGACAAATATATTTAAGTGCATCGATCACATCTTAATATTAGTTGATTGATTTGCCTCTATTTTTTAGCTTTTGCTTATATACATAAGCTTTTTTGCATCTATACATTGGGACTTTTACACAAATAAATACGTAGACATATTCCCGTTGCTACCATATAACTATTTCCATATTACCATATTCTACAGACAACTAAATTAATGAGTTCGAAGGCCATGCAAGCTTCAAATGTCTATCGCCAACTTCTCAAAGTTGTCGAGAAGCACATTGGGAAAAGTGGAAGCAAAGGGCACTTCAGGGATTTCATTACCCAAGAGTTTAGGAAGAATGATAAACTTTCTAATCCATGTGAAGTTGAGCGAAAGATGAAGCTTGCTCATAATTACACTTTCTTGCTTAATAGCGTGCATCACCATAAGGTAGGTTTTAAATTACTTGTTTTTTTAGTACGTTTATATTATTATAATGATATCTGGTTTTTTACTCAATAAAATATGTCATATTTTCCATCTTTTTGGATTAATCTTTCACAATCACACCTTTTGTAGTTTTGAATAAATCACTTTTTTTTGCATACATTATTTAAATAAATGATATCTTTGGTTTATATAGGGCAAATGTTGTCACTCATGATAAATATATGTTTGCAATTTTGCATGATTTTTTTGTTCTTTCATTCCCGTTTGTTTTGTTTGATGATCTGTCTAGTGTTTTTTAATCTATAATGTGTCTTGAAAATGAAGTAAAATATCCATGTGAGTGGCATATGTGACTCGTGGTGTTTGAGCTTTGTTGTCATTGATGCAAGATAAATAATGGAAGCATAAGGAATTCGTGCTTTTAAGTCTGTTGATTCCTCATTTCGGCACCCATCTTCCTTATTTTCCACTTTTTGTTAACTTCCTAATGTTCTTTGCTTACTATTCTATCCCAATTTTTTTTACATGTAGATATTTTATTGAAGTTATCTTATTTCCAAGTCTTCTTTAATTTATCATTAACCATAACTATTTCCTGTAAAATAAATTACAAATGGTCTGCTCTAGGTTTTACTACATCATATCCAATTATGTGAGGAAACAAAAATAACTCATATTCAAACAACCGTTATCTTTCTCACCAATTTCTTAATCGGATTTAAATTTATGGTTATAATGTATGGATTCTTTTTTTTTTCATGCATCTGATTTTATTTCAACTCAATGTAGCAAATGGTAATCCAGAGACAAGCATTGTGCTACATGCTAGTGGTGTATGATTCATTTATACTAGGTATGAAACTTGGTGATGCGGAGTGGAAGAGATCGCGTGGTCCCATGTCCGCACAGATTAAGCAGCCGATTCCTGCCATAAAAACTCAAACCAGACACATTTGCTTTTATTTTCATTCTTATTCTCAACACATTTCATCTTATCCTCCCTTTTTTTCTAGTCCTTTCATATATATGTGTTGTATTAGAGTTTGAATTTTTATTTTTTAGCTTGAGTTTGTTCGGGACAGCTGCCGGCGTATCCGTTTCTCGCTTCTAGGGCTATATCCAAGGGTCTGTGGTGCTTTGGCTGCATCTCGCTCCTGAGGTGGTGATTTTCCTTCGTCTACTCCTCCACATCCTTCTCACGTCGCTCCCTGTCGCCCATCCTTGCTGCAGCCGCACAGATCAGGCGCCTCCTGGCTATTTTGTCCAGTCTCACCCTGCTGCCGCTTGCCAAAACCATCTCTCCTCTCTCCACCGTGCTGCCGCCCTCCAGAACCAGTCTCGCGTCCCCCAGAGTCAGTCTCCCGCCCCTTCCACCTTGTTGCTGCCTTCTAGGAACCGTGCTCCTCCCCCGTCGACCTTGCTGCCACCTTTCAGTTTTCAGACTGCATTCCCTGGCTGTTTCCTAACTATTCCAGCCATCCCTCTCTTGCCGCCACTACCTATAACTGCTTATTCTGCAGTTTTCCCGCTGCTCCAGCCACCCAGGCTTGCTGCCATCACTGTGGACAGCAACCTCCAACTCAGTCCTCACTGCTCCCCGCCTCCCCTGTGCCGACGCTACCATTCTCCTTGCTGCCATCATCACGCAGGACGGCCCTTTTACACCGATCTCTGCTGCTTGCTTGCTTGCTGTTCGGGAACTTGGAAAACACCCTCCTTGCTGTTTCTGCTTGTCAATCATCTTTTTCTACCACCTAGCAACCTTCTAGAGCCTCATTGGCCACTACCACCACCCTTTGATCCAACCCTAGTGAGAGTTAGTGTTGTGTTTGTTGTGACATTATAATTTTGTTTTGGTTGGTTGTTTAGGGATAAGTGTTGCCCATGAAATGTTTAGAGAAATATTTTCTCTACCATGAATTATGGAAAAATATCGATACGAGAAATCCAAAGCACACAATTGAACATAAGCATACAAACAAGAAACCCATAAAATGGAACATAAAGATTTAATGTGGCAAAACTTTAGCATTGGAAAAAAACTACTATGCTATATCACACCAAGAAATTCACTATGAAATGAGGAGAAATATACAAATTACACCACAATTAAATCCTTTTTATACTCCTGAAACGCATGAACGCTCCTCTCTTGACTGCACAAGAGAAGTTCATAGAAATCCACTCACAACTTGCAGACACCACTTCATACTGTTCGCTTATGCATTGCTGAGAGATCACTCCAAATTTCGATTTGAGCACTTAAATGTCTAAACTGCTTGAACTGTTTCTGGTGCTGAATTGCCTGTTTTGAGCGCTGAATTTTTGGATGCTCTGTTTTCGGAATGCTGAAAATGTGCTATTGGACTTTGCTGTGCCCCTTCTGGGCACAGTCTTTTCGAACGATTTAAACTTTGGGCCCTAAAGTGGTAGATTTCTTGCGCTTTGGCGCTCCTACTGCCACCAGGGCGCCACATTAGGTGCTAGGATGCCCTGCCACCAAACACCTCTCAGTTGCTGGGCGCTTTTCTAGCCCCAATCAAGCTCTATACATAGTAATCTCCCACTTGGAGAGTAATTGCGCCCCCAACCATGCACCTCGAAATTTGTATCACCATAATAGCCATTTACTGTAGTGTGGCTCACCTCTGGTCTCAAGCTTCTTGAACTCTAATTGAAGCCAAGCATAGCTTCGGTTTCTCAATTGTAACGTAACCACCTTAGTCAACATATATGCATGATTCTAAGCTGTAGGCATCTTCTCCAAGAATAATTGCCATCTTTTAGAAGTGAACGAATGAAGTGATACCTTAGCTGATTGTGCTTTGTCATGACATGAAAAGCGTTAGTCTTAGTTAGTTTAATAACACTCATACTGCCACTTTGAAACTATTTAATCCCTTGCTCCTTATCTAATTCTGCTATAAAGCTTTGTAGCCAAATCATCTTCTTCATAGCCTTAATGATAACATGTGTTTAACTTATATAGTTAAAAGTATAATAATCTTCTGCAACTCGAAAACCCAATTCACTGCTGTATTCCCGAAATTAAATATATAAAATGTTAATACTTATACCATCAATACCCTCTACTAGATCTAAATTTACACATCCCTGTAAATTAATTCTTGCACCTCCAAAACAAATTGTCCCATTGACTGTTTCTCTCAGGTATATGAGAATCCACCTCACCGCCTCTCAATGTTGTTTTCCTGGATTACCTATGTACATGCTGACCACTCTCACTGCATGTGTAATATTTGGTCTCGTATATATCATCTCATACATCAAATTTCTTACAGCTGAACATATAAAAAATATGTGCTTGCTCTGCTTCATACTTGGGCGATAGTTCCTTAGCTTGAGGTGACTATTTAAGAGGGTACAAATTGTTTTATCTTAGTTATGTTGAACTTACATATGACCTCAACATACTCTGCCTGAGACAACTTCACTGTAAGTGCGCTTTTGTTCCCGCTGGTTCTCATACTGAAGACTTTTTTGGTTGGACGGAAATCTTTTATCTCAAATTCTTTTGATAATTGCTTCTTCAAATCCCTGAATTTCATATCTATTTCTGCAATTAGCATGGCTTCCACATATAATAGATGTATAATAGAACAATTACTAAACTTTTTGATGAAATAACAATATTTCGTTTAACACTTCATGTACCCACTATCTGACATAAACCTGTTTAATCTTCTGTACCACTGTCTTGGGGCACACTTCAGATCATTAAGGCTCCTCTTCAATTTACAGACCATGTCTTCTTTACCCGGAACTTCCTATCCCTGCAGTTGCACCATATACTGTTACTTTTCTGACTCATCATGTAAAAAGACTATTTTTACATCCATTTGCTCAAGATGTAGATTTTCCTTTTCTACCAAACTCGATAGAATCTAATACTTGTCATCTTTACTACAAGTGAAAATATCTCTGAGTAGTCCACTTCTTTCTTTTTTGAAACCTTTTCATAATAAAACATTGCCTTGTAGCACCTGCTACCATCCGACTCTTTTTTCAGTATGTAAATCCACTTGTTATCTGTTGCTTTTTTTCCATATGGTAGTATTGTCAAATCCTATATCTGATTTGACTTCAGTGACATTATCTCATCTTCCATGACAAACTCCCACTCCTTTGAATCTTCAACTTGAGTGGTTTTTTCCTAGTACTCTGATTCATCACTATCATTTAATAAAAGATAGTACAAAGAATGAGAATGCCTCTGCATTGGTTGCGCGACTCTGCTGGATCTCCTAACTTCAATAGCAGGTGACTGAGGAATTTCTTATGCTTCATCAAATTGAACATTTCTCCTTTCTGCATCATTTTTATCTTTAGTTTCTTCGATCTCAACATATTTGGAGGGCTCTTCAGAACTAACAGATGGACAATCCTGAGTTTATATTCTGTCATTGTAGATTTTCATTTATTGAAATTTACATCCCTGCTCATGATGAACTTCTGATACTGATAATCCCAGAATTTGTACCCAAGTTCATTTGAGCTATATCTAATGAAAGTGGACTTGACTGGTTTCGAGTTTACTTCTATATCCTGCATCAACATGAATATATGATGAACACCCAAATATTCCCACTCGAGATAAATTTATCTTCTTGTCACTACAGGCTTCTTTAGGTCAGCCTTCATTCAAAGATATTGAAAGATAACAATTTATCAGATAAACTACAATATTCATTGCTTATACCCATGATTTTTTTGACAAGTTTGCATGCAACCTCATACTTCTAGCACGTTTTATTTATGTGCTCAACCACACCATTTTGTTGTGGCGTTCTTAGAAAAATGAACTCTCGCCTAATCACTTCTCAAGCACAATAACTCCTGTATATCTTATCACGATACTCGCCACCATTATCTAATATGAGACACTTCAACCTCAATCCTGTCTCATTCTCAACCACGACTTTCCACTTCTTGAACACATTAAACGCACAAATTTATGATTTTAGAAATACACCCATACCTTTTTTGTATGATCATCAAGAAAAATGACAAAATAATGGGAGCCTCTAGTAGACTAAGGGTCTGTTTGCGACAGCTGGAACTTATTGAATAATTTGCTGATAAGCTGATAAGTTAGGTGCCGTGGCTATTATAAATTTTTATTTTTTTGAAAAAGTCAGACCACAGCCAGAAAGCCGACACCACGCCTAAATAGGTGCTGTGTGAAAACACTGTTTTCAGCGTTTTGAAAATGCATAAGCTGCCAAAAGGCAGTTTACTCAAACAGGTTTGGTGAGTTTTCACAACATTACCGCACCAAATAAGCTGCCCCAAACGGGCCCTAAACTGGATTGGGTCATACATCTATATGCACTAACTACAACTTTTTGGACTTCACCTTTGACCCACTTTTGGAGAAATTAATATTCTTTTGCTTGCCATAATTATAATCTTTGCAAATATCTGACTCTATAAACTTTAAACCCTGAAACTTATTTTCAGGAAGTAGAGACTTCATACATTTTTGACTCATATGACCAAAACTGCGGTGCTAAAGACCTGCATCAACCTTCTGTCTAGCTGCATCAATGGATTCTGACGTCTCATTGATCAGAAAGAGTTCCTTTGATGTTACCTTAGCTATCACCATTAACCTTTTGGTCACCTTCCATGAATCACCTATGAGTAGTCACGTACTCTGATATTACAAGCCGACTCACTGCGATCAAATTTCTCTTTAAGCATTGTGCGGGGCTAGTTAGGGAAGCCGACTGAACCTTTTGTACGCAGCGGCTGGCTAAATCGGCCAGCTTCTGTCCCGGTCCAGCCTCATGCTAGACCGATTGGTCTTCTTAGAGGGCTGAAAATTGCCGCCCATTGCTTTCCCCCTATTCTATCTCTATTTATATGTGTGTTTTTGTAATTAGGGTAATGTTTTGTGAGTCTGATTTAGGGACATCCTTCAACGTCCGCTTTTCCATTTCTAGGGTTGTATTCGAGGATGAGTAGTGCTCCGACTTTCGTTTTGAGGTGGTGATTATCCTCAACATTCCCCCTCTTTGACCTCCCTCTTCCCCGGTTCTCTGCTGTTGCAGGAATTCGGCCCTCACAACCTACTGTTATTGTATTCTTTTCCTCCCACCCTTTCTCGCTGCTATTAAAACTCACCTCCACGTCTCAACCTGCAATTATCCCCCTTCCAACCTTCCTAAGACACCCCTCTGAATTTCTTTGCTGCCGCTCAACACCTGCCCCTGTTTTTACGACTGTTGAGCTCTACCATGGGTCCCTCCGGCTTCAGCTGCACCCTGCCTACAACACTTCTTGCCTCTAGCCCACACTACTCATCAACAACAACGATCATATTTAGCTTGCCTTTTCTCATGTCCAGGCCCCACCCAACACCGTTGTCCTCACCTCAGGGTATTGTTTGTGTTGTTTGTCATTTATTTTTCGTGTTGTGTCGTCGTTCTGTTGGTTCAAGTGTTGCTATTGTAACCCCTTTTGAATTTCGACAATAATTATTTGACATTTTGTCGTGGTTTGGGTTGACTCCAGTATCATTTGGTACCAGAGCTAGTCTAACCTTAGTCCTATCCTAGGGTTTCGTAGCATCCATCATAAACTAAAAATTTTCTTTCCTACCACCAAATACCCTTTTCACTTTCTTAAATCCCAAGCCCAAACCATGATACCAAGAAGATATATGCTCGAGCCTACCCGGGAAGAGAGATACGACGAGAACTCCGTCTTCTTTAACATAGGCTTGGGGAGTTTGACGAGATAACCTTGTGAGAGGTTACCCTCGACTGAGATCTGGAGAGTCGAAGGGGAGAAAGAGAGGAGGATCTAAATCCTTCCATAGAGAGAATTTCAATGATGAAAAAGACATACCAGGTTGTTTCGAAAAAGTGTGATTTTTTAAACACCTCTTTGTTGAGGAAAACATGAAAAAAATGTATTTGAATCTAGTATTCAAGATTCAATACTATCTTGGGACAAAATAAGCGAGTCACTTTATATTTCATCCGTGAGGACATTTGTAGTCCCGTCTTGAGTCTTAACATCCGCCACTAATCTTCTTTGGAGCTTTGCAATCATTCTTAAAGTGACATTTCTTCTCGTAGTTCTGGCATGTACCTCTGCCATTTCCTTTTTCCGAAATGCACTTTCCTCTTCTGGACTTGAATCTTTCCATTCCCGTGTTTCTATCCAGATTCATTCCTCTGTTTTAAACATTCAATGCAGAATTTGAATTTTCTCCGCTCATCATCTCGCGAACTTCTTCACTCAATACTAATCCCACATTGTCATCAAGTTTAGCTTCATATTACCTGAAGATTTGCTTACTACCGTGATTAATCCATCTCAAATATCTGCCAATGAAGATAGTATTAACAATGTCCTGACATCGTCCTCGAACTTGATGCCTAGATAACACAACTGTTTTTTAATAGTGTTGAAATTATTCAAATGTTCATCCATTGAACTGCTTTCCCTTATCTTTATATTTAACATTCTTTTCATTATAATTTTTTTTTTGAAGCCGTGGACTTCTCATACATCATTATTAGTGCAGTCTTGAGATTCATCATAGTTTTCTCATTCATAATACTAAAATCAACAAATGAGTAAAGCGAAAGACGGATCAAACCTAGTGATGTTCGATCAAGTACTCCCCATTCTCTAGAGTCATCCATTCAAGCTTCTTGGTGATTCCTTCTATTTGTAAATACAATTTCTTTGGGCACAGTAAATCTTCAACTTGCATTTTCCAGAATGCACAGGTCAAACCGTCAAAGTTCTCCACCTTTATCTTGCTTCGTCAGCTAACTCTAACGAAGGATCTTTAGAAAATCTCGCTTTGATACCCCGCTTGTTTGGAGGAATATTTTAATTACCCTGAATTGCAGAAAAATAACAATTCGAGAGATCCGAAGCAAATAAGTGAACATAAACACACAAACAAAAAACTTAGAAAATACTCATTTTTCATATGTACTTTTATTTTTGTTGTTTTCTTCAAATGAATGGAAAAATACTTATTTTAAAGATAAATAATACATGTATTTTACATATAACACTCCCATATTTATTAAAAGCATTTTGTACATATCTCGTTTTGATCTCCTAAAAATGAACTTTCATTAATTTGCGTTGCCTGTGTGTTTATATATATATATATATATATATATAATTTTTATTTAGCATTTCATATTATTTCTAATTCTAAGACAAAATCCGTAAATACTCATATGCAACAAAGGTCACTCGTTACCCATCTTATGTTTTACTGAGGAGCAAGCCTTATTTCCATCTAATGAACAACTCTTCTTTTTCATCCCATATATTTTTTATTTCTAGTGAATCGTGGAGTGTGGTGTATTTTCTTTTTAAATTTTTGTTCCTCTTGGTATAGAAAATTTGAAACCTTTTGTACACTAATTCTTGTATATTAGAAATGTTAAGAGTTATCTGGCTAGGAAATTGAATTATAATGTTCCCAACAATTGGATGATCATCTGGCTCAAATACCTATGGTGGGTTTGGATCAGTGATCTTTTATGCACATGTGGTGCTAATCAACACCGTTGTTCTAGCATTGAAGGAAAGCTCTGAATCTGAGCGACTATTAGTAGATTCAAAGTTTTGTGTTTTAACTTGATCCGACATGGTTGGGACAATAATCATTATGTTAGAAGATTGGTTTTTATCAATTTAATGGTATCCACTATCCTGATTGGTAGAAGAATTTCGTAATTATGGAAGTATCTCAAGGATATATGGCCAAAAAAGTTGAAGGAATGCCTTCAAACTTTATCTAATGCTAGCAAATATAAGCAGTGAAATCAATCCAAATCTTTATGTTCAAAGGGATAACAACATCCATTTCAATTAGGGCTCTAGTCAACGCTGAGTTTAATAGCTTAACAATTGCATTATCTACTTGAAGTAGTTTACAAAAAATTGAGCCCAAAAAAAAAAAAAAAAAAAAAAAAGGGATTGGTTCAAGAAAAAGCAACTCACAATGGATTAATAAGAGGTTCCTCAGAACAAATAAAATGGGGTAACCACTTAAGCATCTACATTAGGAACCCATCAGCATAATGAATAATCATATTCTGAGGCTGATTTGACGATAGCATGATGAGAATCAATAAGATCAACTAAAATGTCTCCACCCAATCTCAAATTGACCATGATTCTATAAAATATATATTGGGCACCCTTAGGAAAACTTACAAACAGTAGTTAAAAATAAAGGGGAAGCCAAACAAGGGATATCTTTCAAAAAAAAAAAAAAAAGACTGCATGTTTACTATGAAAAGCAAAGGGAAGCATGTGATGAGTCGGAACATTACCTTGCTGAAATAGGAATCAAGATGTGGAAGTAGGTTAACTGCTTAACTGCTAGCGATCCTCATACCTTAAGTGGCCATTGTATTTCTATATTAAAGATCAACAAAAGGAGACAAACATCATGCCAAATAAAAAAAATGATGATGAAGTGGTCTTCCTAGTTTGCCGGATCAAATATTGGCGATGTGGAGTCTTCTAGTGTTCCTTTGAGGTGCAATCTTTCTTTTGCATTCTTTCAACAAACATTAACAGTCTATTTTTTCCATAATTTTTTTTTTATTCAAGACTGAAGTGTGCTCCTTGTGATGGGCTTGAGCTATTTATATATAGGAGATGATAGGGCGGGTACTTGTTAAGAGGAGAGATAAGATAAGACGTGTGTTTTTCTTTAGGATTCTGGGAGAGGAGATAACATGGTTGTAAGAAATGTGAGTCGTCATAGATGTGGTAGAGATAATTTTATGTGAGTTAACCTACGCTTTCTCATTGAGAGGATGAATTTTGTGATCATTTAGGGTCTGCTAGGGTCCTAATGGAATGATGGTTGCTTGGCGAGAATACGAGGGTGCAATCATGAGCGACATATGAGGGGAATTGCTTAGATGTGTTTAGGTTTTGAAAATCCTAATAAGAAGGGAGTGTTGCCATGATTTACAAGTGTAAGTTGCTGTTGCGAGCATGAGTTATAGCTTTAAAGGTATTGTGGCTCACGGAGGAATAGAATGTTTACAGGTTGAATGAATCCAGTCCATTAAAGCCTATTTTTAATTTTCTTATTTTTTGAAGAAAATCATGTTTAAATCGAAATAATTATTTTATACATTTAATCTTAACTATGTGTAATGGTAGGGGTATTATTAGGTTAATTAAACTCAATTTTAAATTATGAATAATTATTTGAACTTATTCCAAGACTACATTCATTGAATGCATTTTTTTTATTGAACTTGGATTTAGAACTAGGGTGTGCGCTTTAAATGAACTCAAAATTGTCTTGGGATGGTTTGAGTTAGGGTTCAAGATATGTTATTCAGCTGTTGGATTGGTTGGCTCGACCCTTAAGTCTATCTTTCTTGAACCTTAGGCTCGTCGAATTGGGATGATTTATTGATTGGTTCTTTAGGCTTATTGAGCCGGTGATTTGGTCACTCTGATTTTTAGCTAATTAAGCTAAAAGGATTTGATATGCTCATCTCTTAGGCTAGTTGAGTTGTAAGGATTAATTGGTTTGATACTTAGGCTTATTGAGTTGGTATATTATTGGACTCATGGGCTTTGAGATTGATTAGTTTTGCCTTTAGGCTCACTGAACTAGTGAGAACCTAGATCGGTCATTTGACTTGTTGAACCAATGAGGTGTGTATATCTGAATAGCGTTGTTGAATCGAAATGATTAGCTTACCACGGTTTTTGAGTTGATGTCATGTATATCAGCCCTTGAACTTGTTGAAATGGTTGAGACTAGGCTCACTTTGTTGACTTGTGGAGCTAGGATATTTATACAACTTGAATTCTAAAGCTTTTGAATTATTATGGCAGCTTGGCCCTCGTGCTATGAGCTAAAGATGTCAATTCTGCTATATGGGTGCGGGAAGAACTATGTTTTACTCGGAGTGGGCAACTGCCTTCCTATTTTTTTTTTATTTGTTAAAAATATAATTTGCCCTTTTGCCTGACCCACATGAGAGACGCCTCCATTGGAGCACGCTTGGGAGGCCCACAAACGAAATTATTGACATGTAGAGTTTGAGGTCATTTAGAGCTCAACTCAAGCTTATAATTATCTTAGAAATTATAATATATTTTTTAATATTAAAATTTATGAAATACTTAATGTAACCATGCATTCCTCCAATATGAGACCATGGTATGCGTATCATACACAGTAAGTTTGACTCTATTTCTTACTTTAAAGAGCAGTGGTAGTTTTAAATTTTATGGTGTTGGACTAAGGGAAACATCCTTCTTCTGTTTGTTTTACGGAATTGTTTTACTCCTTTCATTTAATATTTAATAAGGTCATTTGCATTACATACCATCTAATTCCTATGTATTTATCTAGCACCTAAACTCTATCTCATATCACAACTAATTTAATTTTTAATTAATTTTTATTCATATTTTATTTAAATTAAATTATATTTTTAATTATAATTTATATGGCGTTTTTAACTCGTTCTTATTTAATACTTTGCAATAGTAATGAAATAATTAATTTCTATTTTTTATATATTTTGAAATATATGATTATTAAATAGTATTATAAATTAAATATGTGTAGCATATGCAACAACAACAACAAAGCCTTAATCCCACTAAGTGGGGTCGGCTACATGAATCCTTTTTCTCCATTGCGTCCTATTTATGTGTAGCATACGCATTTAAGTAAATTTATAATTCTAAGTATATTGTGTTTAAAAAATATTAAAAAAATTTCAGTTAAATATCTAATGAAATGATTATAATATTAATAATAAAATAATTGTATAACTATTTCAAGTAATATGTTTTATATTTTTTGGTAAGCATATATTTATCAATTTTTTATTAAAAAATTTAAAAAAAGTAATATCAATAATAGAAGTCCTGAACTTCGATAAAAAAGATTAAAGCTATTTTTTAAGTTATTAATTCTTGTCCCAATTGAAAAAATTTTCTGGCTCTGCCATGAACGTCTGTTGAGTTGCCGACGCCAGTCACATTACAAACACTAGTCGCAGTCATTGGTTTTCTTTCTGTTCTCTCTCCAGGCGAATACTAGCCACCTTTTTATTAGGTATGCTCCATCATTTTTTATTTCTAGTGATATACAATTATGACGTTCTTCGTGTCCACTAATGAGAATTTGTGTTTTCTTTTATGTTTGGGCCTTCTTCTTTGTTCAACTTAGTTTTATTTTTGAGTTTTAACTGACATTCTAAGATTACTCTTTAGATTTTGCTTATCATTAGAATTTTGCAAGTTTTTCTTTAAAGTTAAGGAAGAAGACTCAAAATTTGGTTCTGAATTATTTTATTTTCATTTTCATTTTTTCATGTTAAAATTTAGTAAATGGATCGTTATTTAAAAAGAAAAGGAGTGAAAGATTAATTGAAAAACAAGTGTTAATATTATAAATATTACCCTCCTAAACATCAAATTGACCTCAGAGAATATTTGTATGGAATTTCTCCTAAAAAATAACAAGGAGAAACATCTGAGCCTCAAGCTTTAGCAAAGCTCAAAACTTTAAAAGAAGTATTAACTTTTTTCGACACCTGAAACTCATATTATTAAGAAGTTTAAGCAAAATATTCTAAAAATTAATAAAAAAGATAGGCACATTAAGACGACATTTTTTTGACAGAAAGATATTTGGGAAGAATAGCTTTCCCTAATTAATTTCATCTCACTAGAGGGGTCTATAAAAAAATATTAATTCAATTAATATGTATATCTATACACTATAGGCTCGATGAAACAAATCAAGATATTTTGTATAACAAATGCGTTATACAAAATATTGTTCATCATCGTGATTGAGGACTTAATCCATATCAAAATAGGACAATTTTTTTTTTTATCATCTAATCCGCAACATCACATTTCAGTGAATTACTGGAATTATGTAAATGTTATGATGAAAGCATTTTATATAGCAAATTCCAAATCAAAACACCCTTGCATGTTCATTTTAAACAAATAATTTTTAAATCAAGGTATTTCAGGATGGTTCTATAGATGGTGAAATTATTTTGGGGCAGAATTAATTATGGTGCATAACAAAATAAAAGACAAGTATGCGTATTGAGTTGATTATAACAAAATTAAAAAAAAAAAAGATTTGGCCAAGGGACAGACTTTAACTCATTTCTTTATTGACTTTTAAATTTCTTGGATTTGGTCTTGTAGAATTTGTCCAGGAAAAGACCAGTTTACTCTGTTATGTCTGCAACCACAATTTTTGATAAAATGGTTGCATCAAATTAATGAAGAAAATAAATTAAGCATGTTAATGATATTCTTAAAAAATATGAAGCTACAAAAATTCTTGCAACCAATTTTATTGAGACCTATTTTGCAGAGATTTTTGAGAGATTTAGGCTTAAATATCCTCATGAATCAATGGATCAAATTAAAAAGAGAATAATTGAAAGTTGTGAAAAACAATTTATAAAAATCTCCCAGACACCACTCATCTAAAAAATAACGACGACAAATCCTTGAGAGGCTTAGAAGATTGGGCAGACGAAGGGCTAGCCCAAATTATGCCCATAAGTTCAAATGCTGAAATCCAATAACGGAGAAACGCAATAACAACCAGCGGTCGCCTATTAACAGTTAGTACTTATGGGTCCTACCCACCATTTAATGCTTGATGAAGTGCCATCCACTAAAGCCCTATTCTCTCCACTCATGACAATGTCAGGGGACCACTCTCCACTTTTGCCCTTTTTCTCTGCTAATAATAGCAGATTACCATTATTTACTATTTTCAATTTATTTTCCGGACGCGTTATCTTTTTAGCATCTAATTTATATTTGTGATATTTTTTGAGTTAAGCCCTTATCTATATAAAGGGGCTCTTATTGTAAGTAGTGTGTGTGTTTTTTGGAGAAGTTAAAGTTTGTAAAAGCCTATGTGTGTAAAAAGCTCCAGTATATTGGAAGTTTGATTTATTTTTATTTATTCTTGCGCGTTTTGATATCAGAGCCGTGATAACTTTAGGTTAAATTATAGTAAAGAATTCTTATACATGGATAGTATAATACTCTGAGTAAAGGTAATTATGTTGTTTTTAATAAAAACAAAGTCGAGTTAGATGTATAATGGATTTTATAAATCTGACTGGTTATTGTGAGACACATGCTATAACCCACTTTAGACTATTTTGTTTTAAGATGAGCATATATCATTCAGATATATAAAAATGTTTTGAAATTTAACAACCTGTGTGATTGTCAGTCCTTTTTTTAAGTTTACGGGTAGTAAGTTCTTGTATTACAATATGTTTAATTTTAAAGTGTTCTTTGACCCAAGCTGCAATTACGCGGATATTTTAATTAATTGGCCAAAAACTTGACCTAGTTTCTTATGCGGCTTGTGTGCAAAACGAATATGTTATAGAGTTTTAGAATTTGATTTATAATTTACACACTAGAGGTTCTATGCAAGTGCACGCATCGTTCAAGTAATTTAGGATTTTCTTTAAGACCCAGAGTATCGATACCACAGAGAAGCGATGTAAGAATTCCCTTATGATAAGTTCCAGTCTACTGCTATTAGGCCTTAGTTTGGAATGTCGATTAAGGTGGTTTTCTATCAACTACTCCTAAAAACAAGCCAAAATCTAAAGATGAACCTAACTAGATAAATTTACTTGGAGAATTTTGAGACGTAAAAACTACCTTTCTTATGTGTGGACTTATATAATGCGTAGGAATGAAATGCATAGAATTTAATGTGGTCAGTGACAATAGGAGCAAACATATTCTTTACCATTTTCCGAATGCATAAAAAATATTGGCTGACGTTCAATGCTCTATGGTGCTGAATGCTGGCCTTTAAAAGAGAAACATAATGTTAAGTTAAGTGTTGTCGAGATGAGAATGATTAGGTGGATGAGTGGTTTTACACTTAGAGACAAAATGCGAAATGAATATATCCGTAATAGGGTTGGAGTTGCACCAGTGACGGATAAAATTAGAGAGAGTCGCCTTAGATGGTTTGGTCACATTAAACGTCGACCACATCGATGATCCGATTAGGAGAGTAGATGTTTTAAATACAACTTATGTTAAGAAAGGCAGAGATGCGACCTAGGAAAACTTGGGCTTATTGCATAAAAAATGATCTTAATTTATTAGAATTAAACGAAAATTTGACACTAAATAGGATGCAATGGAGAAAAAGGATTCATGTAACCGACCCCACTTAGTGGGATTAAGGCTTTGTTGTTGTTGTTGTTGTATAAAAAATATTGGCTAACCTAGAGTCAAGTTCCTAAATCTTTGGTTATGCTGGATATGTTCTAGCCTGTCACTCTAGATTACCCACTGTACTCGCTCTTTTGAACTAACCTAGCCTTAGGTTCCAAACTCTAGATCAAACTCTAGATACCACTTAGTTGAGAATTCACCGCCCTTCTGGATTCTAATGTAATTACAATAAATTTTAAAATTACAGCAGACCTAAATTGCAATGTAAATGAAGTTCAACTGAAATACCATCACATTTATTATATAAGAGAATTTCTAAGCAAATCTAAATTCCTAAACATTCATCCAATTCATTGTAAAAAAAAAGTAAGATGAAGGTAATGACATAAGGAGTAGAAGAATTGATAGAATCATGTAATAATTATTGTGCAAACAAGGAACATATATCTACCTACCATCTTTCGAGTGTATAGGTACGCTTATTATTCTATTAGTTTTAATCAACTAGCAGAGATGTGAAAGTGGGTAAAAAGAAAGCCTTATGACTCACGGTAAGGACCCCAATCACTTACATCAATTGTCACTTAGAAGCTCCTAATAGAAACATATGATGAATTATGTTTTCTTTAAAAATTGCATTGCCGCCTAAGCTACTTCACCATAGCCAACCATACAATATGAGGGCACAAAAGTTGTGAATTCACCGCTCTTCCGAGTCTTACTTTCAACTTACAATAGATTTTAACATAACATATTGCCAGTGTGTTATGTCAATAAAACAACAGAGATATTACTCTTCACATGAAAATTAAGCATAGAGAAAACACAACAAAAAACTTCATTTAAATCAAAACAAATTCACTAGATAATTGTTTACAACAATTATAAAACAAATCCACTAGATAAGTGTTTACAACAATTATAAGATAATGAAGAACACAATGCTTAGCTTTTTCCTCTGAAAGAAAGATCAAAATTCCTCCAACAAAGTATCCTGCTGATCCATGCGATGTCATACAGTCCCTTGTAGATATTTCTCATAATTTCTCACCAATCTCTCCAAAAAAGTAGAAATCTACATTTCCTACTCCTATTTACGACCTCTAAGTGTTCCTGGAGATTCCAGTACTTTGAAATGTCAAAAGGTGCCTTTCCAAGCGTTCAGATTCGTTAAATAACTTCTTGGGACGTGCTGTAACCATCCGGGCAGTTTTTGGCGCCTAGGCACCATCTTTTCTATTTTTTGGGCTTGGACTGACGCCTAGGTGCCAGCATGCTGACAACACCCTGATTTGCTCCCGTCTCGCTTCGTTTTTCCCTGTTTCAGCTCCAATCCGCTCCAAATATTATACCTACAAGATAAACATGAAAATAATCTTTCTTTAAAGTGCAACTTAATTCAAAAACATGTGATAAATGTAAATGAAATTAAGCATAAGAAAACTTCATTTAAATCAAAAGAAATTCACTAGATAAGTGTTTACGACAATTATAAGATAATGAAGAACACAATACTTAGCTTTCCCTCTGAAAGAAAGATCAAAATTCCTCCAACAAAGTATTCTGCTGATCCATGCAATATCATACAATCCCTTACATATATTTCTCATAATTTCTCACCAATCTCTCCAAAAAAGTAAAAATCTACATTTCCTACTCCTATTTACGACCTCTAGGCGTTTCTTGAGATTCCAGTACTTTGAAATGTCAAAAGGTGCCTTTCCGAGCGTTCAGATTCGTCAAATAACTCCTTGGGACATGTTGTAACCGTCCCGGGCAGTTTTTGGCGCCTAGGCACCATCTTTTCTATTTTTTGGGCGAGGGCTGGCGCCTAGGCGCCAGCATGCTGGCAACACCTTGATTTTGCTCCCGTCTCGCTTCGTTTTGCCCCGTTTCAGCTCTAATCCGCTCCAAATATTATACCTACAAGATAAAACATGAAAATAATCTTTCTTTAAAGTGTAACTTAATTCAAAAACATGTGATAAATGTAAATGAAATTAAACATAAGAAAAACATATCAATTTATGTTTCTGGAGTCAAGTCGGTTTCTGGCACCAAGGCGTCAGTTCACTTTGTGCTCTTTTGCTCCATTTGACCCTGTTTTACTTCGTTTTTAATTTTTTTCTCCAAAACTCCATATTTTTGTACCTGAAACTAAGAACACACAAAATACATATTTTAAAGTGCAATATCATTAATAATGAGCATAAAATGTATATAAAAAAGTAGCACATTTTTAGGCGTGTCATTCTTATACCATCCGGTTGATTATATTTCCTTATTTTACAGTATAACCTTAAGCTGCAGCTACTCAAATTATTATACCCTTATGTTACATGCATGAAGTCGTTCAAATATTCAATCTAGTTCTTCAAATTTAAATTATATTTAAATAGAACGTTCTCATGAGAACACAACATATAAAAAATGTTGAAATGTCATAATACCATCTCAATGAAAAAGATTTGAATATTTGGACAATTCCCAAAGTTGATAAAATTTTCAAATATAAAATAGACACCTTTGATTTCAAAGGAAAAAGTTCAATTAAAACAGTGGAACAATTGATTCCATAGATGAAAATGAAAAAATAATTCGTCTTATAAATCTCGAAGATTTGCAAAAATATTTGCAAGATTATAAATATATTCATATTGGATTAATTCATATTGCATCTAATTCTTTAACATTAATAGTATTAAATGCATTTATTCTTGTTTGTCTAAGAAACGATCGATGTTTAAATTGAGCACAATCATTCATGGGAGTTATTAAAACCAGTTTAAGGAATGATCCAATTTATTTTAATACGTTTTAAAATTTTAGTCTATCTTTAACAGATATAAATCCGTTTGAAGCTATTAAACTTCAAATTCAGTTACACGGGTATGATTTTCTATATGGATCAGAAACAATAACTTTGACTTAGGGTACTGTTTAGAGCAATTGCAATTATCCGGATAAGTTCGTTGATCTTGAATAAAGTTCATCGATAATGATTGATTCGGATAAGTTGTCGATCACGTTTGGTTTTGCGCTTATGAAAAACAGCTAATTCTGGAAAATTGACCATTCTGCTCTTGTTCTGAATAAGCCGTTTAGCTGTTTGATTTGTGCGTTTTGTAAACAACTATTTGCAAATTTTTTTTAATTAAATAAATAATCTGTGGAGCATAATTTGTTATTTTCTCAACAAAATCAAAGAAAAAATTTGAGATTTTATTCACAAATATCCTAGTAGTTTAGCAAAAATCTATACATAATGAAGGAATAACAAAGTTATTTCAGCAAAAAAGATGTACGCCTATAAAAAGCACATTCGTGATTTATGAAATAAACTCCATGATCCAGAGAACTCAAATGAAGGAAAAAATCATAACTAAGCTAAAATAGATTTACAAATTACAGATGAACAGAGAGAAGTTACAAGGATGAAAGGTCTACCTGTTTAGCCTTTTCAAATTTCCCAAAGGTGGCATATGCATTAATAAGGGCCATGTAAACATATTTTGTTGCTTGAACTCCCGTGTGTTGCATTTCATCTTAATACTGCAGGCATACAAAAACAAAAGGAAATAAAAACATTTTATATAGTTGAATCCATAGCAAAACTGGCACCCATTGGGAATTGTGATCTGTTGTAACAGAAGGATGGATGATTATGGACCCATCATAAGATGCGGCAAAACAACTATAGCAGCACGATACATCCTAAATAACCAAGTGGTGCATCGGTCTAGTTAATACATTAAAGTGGGGAGTAGGGGGTGGTGATGACTAGAAAGTGGCAGAAATCATGTTCAGAGTTAATGCTGATGCACATAGGCCCTTTTCTAGTTAATGTTGCAGAATCAACTCTGATTTTCTATTGGGACTCTATCCATGTGAGAATTTCTCTCATCCTTTGTCTTTGTCTCATGCAACACAATTACATAAACTTTCAAATTGAATTGAGAATTAGCCAACCACCAACTGAAAAGCTTTATCTCACTCCCTATGATCCTAATTAATATCATCTTAAGTAAAAAAAACCAGCTATAACTTAAATTAATGTAAATATAAAAATAGTGAACTCACCCTATTTGAGGGTATTTTGCTCTAAGATACAAGCAAAAGCATGAATGCAAAAGATCAAAGAATGAAAATTATAAAAGCGATTGGATTGATAAGAAGAATTCCAAGCAGCAAAAGATCAGAGCATGAAAATTACAAATCTAGATAAGTAAGGGGTGTAAGCAAAAAATAAAAGCATTTGAAAGAAGGCTCATACCAGTCAACCATTTTTCAGGTTCAGAACTCCAGCGAGATGCAGTGTGAATCAATGTTCACTTTGGAAATGCCTAAACAAACTTTTCTGACCACTCAGTTGATTCCTGCAAACCCCCGACATCCATCTCCTCTCCCTTCCTCCTCCCTTCCAAAGCCAAATACAGCAGCTCACCGAAATTAGCCATATGTTGCGCCATGCACAAACTCTGGTAGCTCCTTATCCAGTCCCTCCACTGTCCTCCACTCATCTTTGGTGAAATCATACCCTTTGATCTTCCTCATGTAACCGTACGAGTACAGAATTTCCCCCACAGCAGCTGTCCTACCCCTCCAACCCAAATTCAGTGGTGTAGGCACCAAACTCCATGCCTTCTTCTCGCTAATACTACCTCTGTCGTTTGGGGCACCAAACTCCATACCGTTTGGGTACAGGCAAGGGGCGGCGCAGGTAGGGGGTGAGAGGAGGGGAATGATTCCGGTAGAGGCGATCATGGAGATACCAGTGAGATTGGCCCTTGGGGGTGCGGAGATTGATGAAGAAGAAGTGTTGGAAGGCATCGACGACGAGGCGGACGGAGAAAAGAAGCGGGGAGCGAAGGAAGAAGAGCCAGGCATGTGATACAGCGGCGAGGAAGGGATGATGCGATTCCGGGACTCGAGCGATGCAGAGGATGGCAAAGTCATCTGGAAGTGAAGGTATCAGGCTTTCCATCGTAGCCTGCAGCGCCGCGTCCAGCGGCTGCCTCTTGCGAGCGGGAGAAGAAGCGGGGCATCGAAGGAGGCTTTGCAAGCTCGATTGCGAGGCAGAGGGGGCAGGGGCGTAAAAGAGGCATCGCCCGCGATCGAAACAGCGGCCCCCAGGGGTCGCCCCGCGGGTCGCGTGTAATACAAATTCTAACCTCCGTTTTTAAATCCACTGTTCATAAGTGTGAACCAAACAGTGTGGGAGCGTTTTTAAAAATGCCCCCACACTTATAAGCTGCCCCAAACGGGCACTTAGAGAGCTCATTTTAAGTTTATGAATAACTTATGTCCTAGAGCTAGGTAAAATGTTCAATCAATAGAAAAACATTAATAATCAAAACTAATTTGTTAGCATCAAATATTGCTACAAATATAGCACGATTAGATGGAATAAAATATCATTCCCAAAATAATGGTCACTTAGTGCGGCTGTTCCGCCAAAGTGAACAGTTAATCAAGATATGAACCAAATAATTAAACATCTGAAGTAGATGTTGAATTAAGATTTAATCCTAGAAGATTTATAACTCTTTCAAGAATAAGTTTACCCTCTATATCTTTAATAGAAGAAAATTCGATAGAAAATCCAATAGAAAATATAAATATTGTCTAAATGAACAATAATCAGATATTGCATCCAGTGAAAAAATTATTCGTCCACTCCTGAAATGAATTCTAGTTTTAGATGAATTATTACAAAAAAAGAAAGTAAAAGTTGATAAATCATAATTAGGAATTTCAAAAAATTAAAATATAAATAATTTAGTGAATGATTCCATAAGGTTACCACAGGAAATGAAATGAAAATTATTTCCGAAATATTCTTTATTGATCAGGGAAAGCCTGTTATTTCTTTTGTTCTTTGGTTCATTAGAGAATACATTAAAAAATTAAATTTAGCATTGTTAAATATAAAATGGTTAGAAGAGAAAGTAGAGATAATAAAATCTGTGTATCATCCTGATATCACAAATGTAATCAATACCAACAACAACAACAACAACAACAACAACAAAGCCTTAATCCCACTAAGTGGGGTCGGCTACATGAATCCTTTTTCTCCATTGCGTCCTATTTAGTGCCAAATTTTCGTTTAATTCTAATAAATTAAGATAATTTTTTTTGCAATAAGCCCAAGTATTCCTAGGTCTACCTCTGCCTTTCTCAACATAAGCTGTATCTAAAACATCTACTCTCATAATCGGATCATCAGGTGGTCGACGTTTAATGTGACCAAACCATCTAAGGCGACTCTCTCTAATTTTATCTGTCATTGGTGCAACACCAACCCTATTACGGATATATTCATTTCGCATTTTGTCTCTAAGTGTAAAGCTACTCATCCACCTAATCATTCTCATCTCGACAACACTTAACATTATGCTTCTCTTTTAAAGGCCAACATTCAGCACCATAGAGCATTGCAGGTCTCACCACCATCTTATAAAATTTTCCTTTCAGTCTAAGCGGTACTTTTCTATCACACAATAGGCAGGACGCATTCCTCCACTTCAACCAACCAACCTGAATTCTACTATTAACATCCCCATCTATATCACTATCGCTTTGAACATTGGACCCGAGATATCTAAATCGTTCACACCTTTTAATAATTTGATCACCCAAAGTTACACTTACTATTACTAAAATTACATTCCATGTATTCAGTTTTAGTTCTACTCAAACGAAGACCTTTAGACTCCAATGTAGACCTCCATAATTCAAGTTTTTCCTGGGCTTTTTCTCTCGTCTTATCCACGAGGAGGATATCATCAGCAAAAAACATACACCAAGGTACATCCTCTTGTAAATGCCCAGTAAAACCATCCATAAATAAAGCAAAAAGATATGGGCTTAAAGCCGATCTTTGATGTAAACCAACAGAAATAGTAAAATAATTGGTCAATCCTCCTTCAGTTCGAACACATGTAACAACTCTAGCATACATATCTTTAATGACTTGAATATAAGTCATATCAACACCTTTCTTCTCAAGAACCCTCCAAAGAACATCTATGAACCTTATCGTAAGCTTTTTCTAAATCAATAAAAATCAAATGTAGATCGCCCATATTATCTCTGTACTTCTCCATCAAACCTCTCAATAAATGTATAGCTTCCATAGTAGACCCACCCGACATAAATCCAAATTGATTATGAGAAACCTTCGTAATACGTCTTAACCCATGTTCAATTACCCTCTCCCATAATTTTAAAGTATGACACATCAATTTAATTCCTCTGTAATTTGCACACTCTTGTGCATCTCCTTTATTCTTAAAATAGGGGACCAAAATGCTCTTCCTCCACTCCTCAGGCATCTTTTTAATTTTTAAAATAATATTAAAAAGTTTAGTAAGCCAATAAACCCCCAAATCACCTAAACATTTCCACACTTCAATTGGGATTTCATCAGGTCCTACAGACTTTCCACCCTTGGTTTTCTATAAAGCGTCATCAACTTCTTTAAAGCGTAATCAATACCAAGTTCGAAAATTTAAAAATATCAACATTATACCAGTGCAAATTTAGAAATTATATGTGAGCACTTAACTCAGATAAGTAAAAAATTAGATATAGAACCAGAGAGTTCTGATAAATATCTTGCTATAATTAAAATGCATCCGGCTATACAGCCTCATCCGAGATTTCAATTTGATATAAAACCAAATATGAAAATTTTGAGGAATTAATCTCAAAGTTAAAAGACAATAAATTTTCAACAATTGAAAAAATAAATTCTGATTTCGAAGAAATATCCTTCAAAAACAATTGTATTGAAGATTTATCTGACGAAGGTTTTGATACAATTCAAAATGAGTTTAAAGATTTAAAGTTAAATCTTTTAGAAGTAAATAAAATAAAATATAGAACGAGACAATTAGATCGACATTATTATGCAAGTCCTTCTCAAGATATTTTATTCGAAGAAAATAATAAAAAATATCATGTATATGATGCCAGTCAAGTTTATGAATGAAACATCGAATATGAGAAATTCTTCTTTGAATGATGGTGTATGCCACTGCAGCTCAATTAGGGAGGAATTGTGCTCCTTTAATAACAAAAATGATTACTTGCGGATTCACATATATTCTTAAAGGTTGGTGGGACAATTGTCTCAAGTTGAGCAAAAATAAGATTTTTAAGCGAAGCAAGACTTGAAGATGTTAACTTTCCCAATACGGAAGCTGTATACAGCCTTGTTATAACTTTACTTAACCTTCCCAATACGAAATGTTCTAGATAATGGGGAGAAAACAAAATCATTATTACAAAAGTTGAGATGTCCAACTTTAACACATTTTAGATGGTATAAAGATATATTTGTCAGCTTACTCGGCAATGCTGGTAGTCCACAATGGAAACAAAAGTTTATTGAAGAACTTTCTAATCTTTTTTCCTGAAAGAGTTAAGAGAACCCTTCAAGATACGTCTGGAATAATTCTATGCGACTCTTTAACTTATGGAAAAATTATAAATTGTTGTATTACAACAAGGTTATATATTTGTTCTGTAATTAAACTAAATCATTAACTTAAGAAAGAACGAATTTTAGTAAAAGCGCAATTAGTTCAATTTTGTGAGCAATTTGCTTGCAATATACCTAATATATCTTCTTCCAATAAAAAGAAGAAAATATTTAATAAAGACTTTCAAAAAAGAAATTCTGAAAGAAAAAATACAAAGAGGAAGAACCCATCCATACTCAGTCGAAACATAAATCTTCAAAATCATAGAGAAAAAATTCAGAAATTAAATGTTATAAATGAGACAAAATTGGCTACCATGCAAGTTAATGCAAAACTCAGAAAAAAATAAGTGAATTAAAAACCCTCCAAGGGCTAAGACAAACCTTTATGAAAATTATGTTAACAGATGGTGAGTCTTCTCAAACAGAAGAAGAATATTCACTATCTACTTCGTCTTTATTTGATGATGAAAATTATTGTTTCAAATGTGAATGAAAAGTTTCTTATAAAATTATTATTGAAATTTCAGGGTTATTTGCTCTAATAGATGAATAAAAGGATCAAGTAATAAAAATTCTAGCTCGAGTTTCTGATCCTAGAAAGAGAAAATTATTAATCTCCCAGCATAGGGTTATTTTCTCTTTATAATTGTTCTAGGATCATACAGCTCTTTAAATTGCAAATAATATCTTATTTATCTAAATGATGTTTGCTTATCTTAAAATATATCTCTCTCAAGAGGGTTATAGCATATTTCTCATAATAACTAGTCAATAATTTATAAGACCCATTACGGATCTAACCCTACTTTGTTTTTATTAGAAACAACAAAACCATCTTTACTCAGAATATTATACCATCCTGTATAAGAGTTCTTTATTATACTTTAACCCAAAGTTATCACGACTCTAATTTCAAAACGCTCAGGAATAAATAAAAATACATCAAACTTACAGTATTATTAAAAATAAACTACTTACAGATTGTTCTCCAATATACCGGAGCTTCTTACACATTGGCTTTTACAATTTTCAACTTCTTCAAAAAAACACACACTATTTACTACAAGCGTCCCTTTATATAGATAAGGGCAGAACTAAAAAATATGACAAACTACTATAAGTGGATGTTAAAAGGACACATCTAGAAAGTAAATTGAAAATAGTAAAAGTAATCCGCTATTATTAGCGGAGAAAAAAGGGATAAAAGTGGAGAGCGGTCCCCATTAACACTGTCATGAGTGGAGAGAATAGACATTTAGTAGATAGAACTTTATCAAACATTAAATGGTGGGTAGGACCCATACGTACTAACAACTGTTGAGGGTCGACAACTGACTGTTACTACGTTCCTCCGTTATTGGATTTCAGCATTTGATCTTAAGAGCAATAATTTGGTTAGCCTTTTGTTTGCCCAATTTTCTAAGTCTACCATGGATCCGTCATCGCTGTTTTTTTGAATGAGCGGTGTCAGGAAGATTTTTTTTAACTGTTTATCACAACTTTCAATCTCTCTCTTTTTAATTTGATCTATTGATTCATGATGATATTTACGCTTAAATCCCTAAAAATCTCCACAAAACAAGTCTCAATAAAATTGTTTGTAGGGATTTGCATTGCTTCCTATTTTTTAAGAATATCATTAATTTGCTTAAGTTTATCTTTTTCATTAATTTGAGGCCACTATTTTATTAAAAATTGTCATTGCAGACATAACATATTATATTGGTATTTTCCTAAACAAATTCTTCAAGAGCAGATCCAAGAAGTTAGACAGACAATAAAGAAATGAGTTAAAGTCTGTCTCTTGGCCAACTCCTCATTTTTTACATTTCTAATTTTAGGTATAAATTCACTCAATATTAATACTTGCCTTTTAGGCAAAATAATTCCACTATCTATACAATCATGCTGGAATGTTTTCATTTAAATTCTTTTTTATTTAAAATTAACATCCAAATGTGTTTTAATTTAGAATTTGCTATATAAAATGCTTTTATCATAGCATTTACATAATTTCAGTACTTCACTAAAATGCGATGTTGTATATTAGATGATAGAAAAATTGTCCCATCTTGATATGAATTAAGTCCCCAATCACGATGATGAATAATATTTTATATAACGCATTTGCTATACAAAATATCTTAATTTGCTTTATTGAGGCTGTAGTGTATATCTACACATTTTAATTGAATTAATATTTTTTCATAGACATCTCTAGTGAGATGAGATTCATCAGTGGAAATTGTTCTTCCCAAATATCTTTCTATCGAAAAGATGTTATGTGACTATCTTGTGGATTAATTTTCAAAATATTTTGTTTAAGCTTCTTAATAATATAAAAAGACTCAGGTGTAGAAGAATTTAATACTTCTTTTAAAGTTTTGGGCTCTGATAAAGCTTGTGCCTCTTCTTTTAAAGTTTTGGGCTCTGATAAAGCTTTTGCCTCAGATATTTCTTCTTTTTTAGGAGAAACTCCATATAAGCATTCCAAAATTATTACGTTTAGGGATATTTTTTTCTATTCTGGGTGGTTCCTGAACCGGTCAACTGAATTTAAGGCTTTGACACTTAGTTGGGCATCAATTTTTCTTTTTGTCATCCTTTTTTACTATAATTTTAGAGGATAATGCCTCGTGTCATACTTTCCTGGCATGTAAGCGAGTGACAAAGTTAGATCATTGACTAGGCCAGCTGTTTTAGTCTTGATTATCAGCCCAAAGCCCTCTTATTATGGTTGGGGTTATATGACAGTGGAGAGTTTTAGAAGACAGACCTTTTTAAGGACAAATATATAATATTTATTGTACATTTTTATCCAATTTAGATCGACATTAAAGACAATAATATATTATTTTTTAGCTTTAATGGAAGTACCAAATAGAAATATGGGCCATCTTAAAATGTTTGCTAGCTTATGTTTTTAACCAAAATGTTTTGGAATCGAGGGCTTGTATGTGTTTTGTGTATGTGCTTCAAAATTTGCTCAATGTCTCAAAAAAATACCAAATAGAAGCATCTATAATATCCCAGGGACACAAATGAAAGATTTTTAAAAGCTTGTCTACTGTGAAGGGCTTCCGTATCTTGGGGACTACATGTAATTTACCTTAAATAGTTTGATAGTTCATTACACATTTATAGCTGTTCACAGCAATGCTTTAATTGATTGTTGGCTGTTGGCTGTTCATGATCAAAGATTATAACAACTTTGCTCATGATATTTTTAATTAACATAGCTACATTGACTAATATTGATTATGCAAGATGGTGAAAATTACTCGAAATGCATTTGTTTAAGAATTTCAAAGCATTGGTGGTGATAGAACGGCTTGAATGAAAAAATAGCATGAACTAAAATCAAAGGTAGGGCATTGCATTATCCGAATGAAAGGATTTTCTCATACAAAATGTTATAAGGGACAACATAGTCGCACACTACTTTAATTACATTTTAAATAGGCTTAAAATCCTAATTCAGATTAAAATTGTCTAATTGAGATAGAAAAGGATGCTTAATATTAATCTAGGACAATTGAAGCTTTAGAGTGGTGTGAGTTTTGAACAACTTATGCCCATCGGCACAAAAGTAGTCTGGAGATGAAAATGTCTGCAATAATGCGGGCTCAATTTTGATGATATAGCTTCCAAAGATGTGGACTATGAGCTAATTTTGTGTGGAGAAGATGCTTCGAGTTGTGGCCAATTAAGCTAGAGATGAGGCGTGTAGTGAAGGAAAACAGCTAATCCTAAGAGATGTGCCCTTATGATAGCGGAGTTAACCTGAAAGACAACAGAATATGAATATTATTGCTGAAAATTTAAAGCATAATATGGTTGCACATTCCACATTCATTATGGCCATCAGAGCCTAGGGTGTAAATGAGTCGAGTTGACCACATAAAACTCGAGCTCGACTTCTAAAATGTATGGTTGGCTCGAGCTTGAATCGAGCTCATAACTTGAGCTCAAACTTGGCTCTTGGCTGTTATGCCTAGCTAAAGCTCAGCTTGAAGCTTGAAGGGCTCAATTCTGATAAAAGTACATTAAGAATTTATGGAATAATAAAACTTTATTTATTATATGAAAAGAAAGATTAATGCATAAATTAATATCTATACTTGAGCTGACTCGACAAGCTCTTGAAAGCTCGAGCTCGAGCTTGCATCTCGATAAGCTCAACCCATGAGCCAATTAACAAGCCGAGTTCGAGCCGGTTTGCAAGCCGGCTTGGCTTAATTATGCCCCAGCACCGACCAGCTTCAACGACGTCTAAAATTATGTTGGAGATAAGAACAAAGTATATGGTTATGAGTGCATATGGTTATTAACTTTGTATTAGTTCAACATATATGACCATGCGATTGCAAGTCTTGTCCATTGGAGAGATGGCTGTGTTGATGCTAATAGGTGGAGGAGGACGTGAGTGGACCATGTGAGGTTCGATAGAACGTGAATGGAGGCATTTGAAAATTTTTATGAGAAGTTGAAAGATCATTTTGATGCTTTTGGAGGCTATATTTTTCCTTATTAAGTAAATCGAAAATAAGGCTAGTAGACGTGCATGTAAATTAAAAATTAAATGTCATATCCCTCAGAAATATAAATTATTTATAGAAACCTAATACATCAATTATAAATAGTACAAGAAAACTGAAAATTTTTTAGACAATCCAACTATTTTCTAATTGTTAAGATGCTGTGAAATAATAATTTTTTTTTTTTTAATTTGAAGTTGTTTCTGGTGAGTTCAACTCAATCCGGACTTAAATTTTTTGATTCATACTCAACACAACTCTGAATTGTAAACTAAGTTGATTCACGAATTATTTGTACTCAGCTGACATTCTTAACGATCGAGCAGAACATGAGCTATTCACAAATGGGTAGTTTTTTTTTGACAGGCCTAATTATAGTAGAAGGTGTTGGATTTCTGCAGTTTCTAGTTCTGTATATATTTGATTTGCAATTGATCTTGCTTCCTCTGCCAGGATTTACTCTTCTCTTACAACATTGCTGTGGATCGATCAGATGAAATGAAGAAGGTACTAAACAAATCAGCAGCCAGTGTAGGTCTACGGCTTCCTGAAGTTTATCAACCTTAACTCAGTATTCATTATCACTATATTATCAATAGGTTTCCAAGTGCCTGAACAGAATTGGCCTTTTTTTTTTTGTATTTGTGAGATTTAATTAAAAAAATTCTGCTTTTTAATTCTGTTTGTTTATCCAAGTTTTCTCTTAATGCTTGTTGTATAGTCTGACATCCCATGACACATTTATGATGCGTTTGGGGCAGCTTATCCGCTGGAAACTGCATTTATGCAGCTTATTCAAAAATGCAGTTGGTTTTTTACACTAAATGCGGAACACAGATCTAACCTCACGGTCCGCATTTTCAGATAAACGGCTTATCTGGATAAGTAGAAGTTGTCCCAAACGCACCCTTAATGTAATTCTGAATAAATTGTGTTATGTGCCCATGCAGAGAATTAGGCCTATCTATTTAATCTTGCATTTTCTGACTCTGGTACAAGCCATTTATGTGAAGGAAAATAGGAAATATTACTTGTGGTTGTGATGGGTGTGATATTTATTGAAGATAGTTAGAAAATGTATTTATGCTGTTTGAAATTATAAAATGATGGAGATGAACATATATTAAATTAATCTTCAAGAATTACAAAATAGAAATTGATGGACCTGAAGCTAATGTTTTTATATATTGTTTAAAAAAAATTGATCATAAGAGATCTAATCCTTTTAGACTCTAAAGCTTGTTGCTTGTTTTTGATAATTATAAATTACACTAAAAAATTAATGGATTTTTTTTTTTTTTTTGAGTTCACGTATTTTAATGTAAACAAGTTGTCATTAGAGCTATGCATATAAATATTTGAAGATTAAAGATATAGATTAGTATGTGTTGTGATGTGTAAATGTTAGATATCTCAAAACATTAAGGTTACAAATTTCCTAGAATTTTAAATTTAAAACTATATATTAAAAATAACTAAAACTTAATTTAAAATAAGATAAAAAGTAATTTTGCAATATTCAATATATCTCAATTGAGTCATTGAATGAGAAAATAAGTAGAAAATTATATGTATTAATTAATTCTATAAGTTAACACAAAAAATTAACCATGGGGTAATGAATCTCTAACATTTAACAAATTGACAAGTGTTGCATCATTTCACAAAAAAATTAGAGGTTTGAGGTTATGAAAGTTAATTAATTGTGTGTCAAAGGATGTGTGACTGTAGATTAATGCTTAATGTCTTAGTGTTACACAATGATTCAACACATAAATAATAGAAAATTGCAAGAGACATCAAGATTTTTTATGTGAAAAAATCCTAGAAAGGGAAAAAAATCACGCAACCTAACCGAGTCAAATGAATACACTATATGATTGTAGGTTCATGGGTTTACTCTTCTTCTGAATTATAGAAGATGAAATTTTATTGTTGATAATTACTTTTGTACAATAATAGTCTAGTTATAATAATTATAATTGAGCTTCAACAAACTTAATTCTTGGCTGTAATAGCAATAGTTAGTCACAAATGCCATAGTTAGTTACTGCAAAGATAGTAATTGGCCATAAAGGCTGTAGTCAATGGTTGTAATAGATGCAGTTGGCCACAGAGGCCATAAGGAGTGGTTATAATAGCGTTAGTCAACTACAAAGACCACAGTTGAAAGTTGTAGTAGGAATTGGCCACAAGACATAGTTGGTAGCTGTAAAAATGTCTATAGGTTATAAAGGCTATAGTGGGAAGTTGCAGTAGTAACTTGTCACATTGGCTATAGTTAGTAGTTGCAAAAGAGTGAGTTGGCCACATAGGCCATAGCGGGAAGCAGCAGAAGTAACTGACTACCTAGACTTTAGGTGGTAACTATAAGAGTGTTAGTTGGTAGGTTACAGTGGGAAGTTGTAGTAGTAACTGACCACATAGGCTCTAGTTGATCACACAGGCCGTAGTTGGTACCTGTAGTAATGTCAGTAAAATGTATAAGCTATAGTCAGAAACTACAGTATCAATTAGCTATATAGGTCGTAATTGAAAGTTGTAGTTGTTGTTAGCCACATAGACTATAGTTGCTCACATTAGTTGTAGCTGGTCGCTGTAGTAGCATCAATTGACCATAAATGTGCTAGTTGGAAATTACAGTAGTAGTTAGCCATATAGGTCATAGTTGGTTGTATAGGCCATAATAATAACTACAATAGCATCAATTGGTCTGTAGTTAGAAACTACAGTGACAGTTAGCCATATAGACTGTGGTTGGTCACATAGGCCGTACTTGACAGCTGCAATAGTTTCAGTTGGCCATTGAGATAGTAGTAGGAAGCTACAGTAGTAACTAGCAACATAGGCCATAATTAATGCTACACTAGTTAGTGGCTGCAATCCATCCCTTGAGTTTGCTATTTTACACTAGAGCAACAATTGTTGGTATATACTGCATAGATAGCTTCAAGAGTCCGGAAGAAGTTATCGTATTTTGAATATGTTGGTCGTAAGCTGTTGTCATCGAGAGTTGACATTGGATCTTCAATACACCGTCATTCACTTATATCATATTTGAGATAAGTTTCTACGTCGAAATCGGGATGCGTCGTTAAATCATATTCAATATATGTTGCTAAACCATATTTGGGATACATCATTAGATATCAGAGTTGACCGATAGTGGCTAGCAGAGGTGGCCGACTGTGGTCAACAATGGTTAATGGCAGGTGGTGGATGGTGGTCAGCGGCTGTGGAGGCCTGAAGTTATTGTTCGGATTTTAATACAATGTTATTCATTACACTATATTTAGGAAAATCGTAACACCATATTTAGGATTTATTGTTGCACCGTATTTGAGATATGTCATTAACTAATAGATTCTGACGCGGAAAACAGGGGTGGCTGACGGTGGTCGACGATGTTAGAAGGTGGCCAAATAGGAGTGTTTGGCGACTATAAAGGTCAGAATTTATCACCGGGTCTTCATGTGCGGCTTATTTTTAGGTTATGTGTTTTATTTTGAAAAGGGAGTCGCCTACAGAAATTGTCGGCGAATTTTAATTTAATTTAAATAAATAATTTGAAAAGTAGTATTTGATTTTGAAAATAATTTTAAATTTGAAAATTTTAAGATATGAAATCAAACCGATCTCACATCCCGAATAGTTTATATAAACGAGCGCCGCACCACAAACCGTGTATCTATCCCGAAGAATAGACACACCGCTTCGATAATGGGGCTCGATTAAATAAACTAGAAAGGTTTGTGACATCCGTTTGGTCCGCGAACCAATTTTATAAGCCGACAAGTTCCCCTCGCTTAATATAAATGAATTAAGCGAGGTTTATATTACTCGCGTTCTTAAAGTTCCCTATAAGGGCAAACCCCTATAGTTAATTACATCTTAAGTGACGGAAATCACCTAAGAAAACTCTCGATAATAATCGTAGTTTCGCTCTCAAGAATTCCAAAGTTTAAGTTTTCAAGGATCGAATTTTGGAATTTCAATAGGGAATGGATCAAGTTCGGAACATTTTGCTTTGGAATTCAAAGGAAGAAGGGTAGGAGAAATCACGCATTCGAAGCGAACCTCGGTAATTTCCCCGACTATCCTATTGTTTGGCTTCGAATTTAGGAAGGTCCTAATGTTTATTTAGTATTTCGATCTCGCCAATTTTAATTAATTAGGACTTATATTTATATGATAAAATCATACAAATAGACTTCAAGATATGAGGGTTTATGTCGTACCAAACGACTACCTCTGAGTCCTAAGACCGGTTAGGGCTTAATTTACATGACATGATCATGCAAATGCCTAACGAAGAGTTGAGGATTTATGTTGCACTAGGCAAACTACCTCGAAATCCTATGGCTTGGTTATTTAATTCTAAGAATGGTTTTGCTGAAGTAGACTCAGATTTTGCTGATGACGATGGCCGTGCTGCCCACCATGCTCCGAGCTCCTTGTTGTTGCAGAGGTTTAGTTTTAGAAGTCCATGAATCAGGAGATGAGAGGAGTGTTTGGCTTAGAGAAAGTCTTAATTTCCAAGTATTTTTTATGTTTTAATTAAAACAAATCTTAAAGTTGATTAAACGAACCGATTAAGATCCCACGGTTCCGTCATCCCAGCACCGTTATTTTCATCGAATTCACTTAGTCCGGATGAATTTGCTAAACTCAACAAAATGAGTTCCGCACTTTCATTTAGACCGTGGGAAATCCCTTTAAGCAACACGTGGGTTACATCATCCGAGGTATTCCCGATCATTCAATGAGACATTTTAATTTAGTCGTAGTAGTAGTTTTGTTGTTCGTTTCGTGATTAAATTTTGAGTTGTCTTATATTTTGAAATGTCGTGGAGGTGAATTTTATCTTGTAGTGTCTTTTAATTTAGCTTATGGGTTTCAGCTTTGGTTTCCGTCCTAAAGGTGTAGGTTTTCATGCAATCTGTTGTTTATCATGCAAGAAAAGTAAGTGCGATGCGATTAAATAAATTGCAATAGAGTGAATCACAATAAAATAAAAGCGTACTCTGAGGGTCTTCCCGTCATCCCAAGCCGCACTTAAAACACAGCTAGAATATTTAAGCATTTAAAGTAAGTTCCTAGGTAAAGCTAAGGGAAAGGTTATGGTTTTCTACCAAGTTCTTAATCCTATACTTAGTCATTTCCTATGACGTCTAGGTTCTTGTATTTTAGTTTGAGGACGATTTTCTTCATCAAAGAATAACTAAGTTCAATTGTTCTTATAAATATCCTATCGTATTGAGGAAGTGCTTAAGCACGAATCTTAAACATCTTTTCAATATTTCTAGTGATTGTTTTAAGTCTAAATGAATTTAATTACACAAATGAATTAATTGTCCGAGAGTTTAAGTTTTGTTGTCTTGCTCGATGAACTAGTGACATTTGAATATCCTATGAGTGAAGTAACATTTCTTTTAACACTCCTTTTTAAGAGTTATGACATCACCAACTTGATGGCAAATGGATGTTCAGAGGTTTATGATTTAATTTTAGTTAATGGATTTAAGTCTGGAATAGTGTTCAAGTTGTTTTAGCATTTATTTTGAATTTCTTCACGTCTTAGGTGATGTTTATATTTAATTCAATTTAATTTAATTTAACTTAATTTAATTTAATGTGGTTTAATTTAATTTAATGTAACTTAAGTTAATTTAATATAATATGGTTTAACTTAATTTAATTTGATTTAATTTAGTTTGGTTTAGTTTTAATTTAATTTAATTTAATTTAATTTAATTTAATTTAATTTAATTTAATTTAATTTAATTTTAATATGTTTTAATTTTAATTTAATTTAATTTAATTTAATTTAATTTAATTTAATTTAATATGTTTTAATTTAATTTAATTTAATTTAATATATTTTAATATATTTTAATTTAATTTAATTTAATTTAATTTGTTTTAATTTAATTAATTTAATTTAATTTAATTTAACTTAATATTTTATTTTAAAAAAAGGTTTCGCTTTAAAATAATTTAACTTTAACTTAATTTAACGATTAAGTCTTTTAAGATTTTAAATCTTAAACTTGGATTATCATTTTAATTAGGAATTAAATATTATTGGGATGATTAATTTAGGGATTCTTTAGATTAAAGAACAAATCTCTTCCTAATGATACCCTATTTTAATAATTCCAATTTTATTATTCTTCCAAATTTAATTAATTATTTAATTAAGGTTTATTTCAATTATTTTAAATTATTTAGTAGGTTTCTACCCTTTAATTATCTAAATTTCAATCATCCAAATCAGATTAAAATCAAATATTTTACCTATTAATTTTATTAAGCCTAAAGTTTTAATTAAGGGTTAAAATTTTAATTACCATTTTGCCCTTCAAGCTCTAATAATTTCATAACTCACTAAATTGAGCTCAAATGAATTTGAAATTTTTATGTGACTTCACTCATATGTCAATAAAGACATTAGAGAAGAAAATGTGATTTTTCTGTATTTAATTTATTTATTTAATTATTTTTGGTGAAAAATGGGGATTTTCAAGGAAAATTTAACAACATGACCAAGGGAAAGTTTATGTCCTTAAGAAAATTATGGGACATTCCTAATGACTAGAGGGCCACTTGGACCAATTTTTGTGATTTTTTGAATTATATTTTATTTATTAGAATTATTTTAAGTTCTGGAGTATTAATTAATTTAAAAATAGAATATAAGTTGAAAAATGGATTTTTTAATTTTTAAAATTCTCTCTGATATCAAGGATTCCAGAGAACCAAATTTTACAATTTTCTGACTTTTCTTTAATTTATTATAATTATTTTAGTGAAAATGCTAGAAAATACATTTTTTTTAATTTCAAAATTACCCTAGGGCTTTAAAATTTAATATCTCATTAAATAGACCTAAGAAAAATATGGGGTTTGTTTCTAAGTGATTATATTTAAAAATATGACATTTTGGTGAATTTTATTATTTTTGTGATTTTTATTATTTTTTAATTATTAAAATATTAAAATAATACTAAAAAATTAACTTTTTTAGAAAATTTAAATTTTAATTTTCTTAAATTCCCCTGATATCAGAGAGGCTCCAAAACCAATTTGGTGAATTTTTGAAAGGTATTTTGAAAGTTATGAATTTTTAAAGTTTAAAATGACTAAATGGCTTAATCAACCCATTTAGTAAGCGCTAACCAAGTCCAATTGACTTCAAACTTTTATGGTGGGTTCCTCTGATCCTAAAGGTCAATGGAGAATTGATTTCAAGTCAATTTGATCTATGGTCAACTCTAATTAATTAGGGGTCTATTTTGGGTGTTTAAGCCAATTAGTGTTATCTTAAGTGAATTTACTCAAGTCCTATTTTTCCTGGGTTCTCCGGTCATAAGGAACATCACCAAATTTTCCTAGAATTTATTTCACCACATGCTAATTTTTGGAATTAAAATACTCAAAACAGCCACATGCATTTGAAAAATCAATAACTTTTCACGGAGATGGCCTCCGACCTTGGAAAATTCAGGGAATGTCCCCAAGTTCGGAGGCTTCAAAAGCCCTATGGTCTCATGCCATGGTGAATTGTATGAATGCATGGAGAATTAAAACAATGCAGGGAGTAAATAATTAATTAAAAATAAAGTACTTGACAAAATTAATTAATTTCTTTTCCACATTATTCTCCTCTGTTCACTGAGCAAGAGGGTATTTTTATTTTATTTTTGTGATTTTTCTACACAAAGATATGAATTTTCAAAGTTCAGGGAATTAAATAAATTAGAAAAATCCCTAATTTTCTACTTAAGTGACGCGGCGCCGCGTCAACCTCGGCAGCTCCGAATGCACACGCGGCGCGCTCCCATTCGACGCCGCCTTCTGACTCAACGCCACGCGGCCCGCGGTTCACGTACCGTCTCCTGGTCCGACTCCATCTGAGCCGTCCGTCCGCGCGTGTATTGAATGAACGGCATCCGTTCATCGTCCCCGAGCGTCTTAGCCCGAGAGCCGTCTACCTTCTAGCCCTAAGATCTCACTCAATTCTCCATGGATTTTTATGTTCTTATGTTCTCATGGATTCGTCTCTGAAGAGACGAACACATCTATACCGGCTAATGCTTATCGAAATCGACTCATTTGAAATGGAGAATGTTTAGAAGCTCGGGATGAAGAATTGATCCATACCTTAGCTCCGAGAGGTGAAGCCTCGATCGAGATGCTCGGCACGTTCGTTGGAGCCGCAGGAGGCTAGGGATGAAGCCCTGGGATGTGTTGAATCGCCAGTGTGTGATTTCCACCAAGGCCGATCACAACCTTCGAGTCCGGAACAACCGGGTGGCCCGGAGAGGGGGCTTTCACCGGAAAACTTCTTCTCTTGGCCCGGTGAAGGTGTAGGTGAGTTTAATTTGATTTTGGTGGAAGATTCGGGAGTGTCCCGTTTCGGCTCGAGAATCGAGCTCCAAAATCGAGCTCAATCAATGGGGATTAGAGCGGGAGGACAAGTAGGGATCAATTGCTCTAAGTCCGGAGGGGAGTGAGGAGTGATTTTGGCGAGTTTTGGTATGGTCCGGTTCAAGCACCTCCCATGGCCGCGAGGGTGAGGGGTTTAAATAGGAGAGGGTGGAGGGCCTCCCTGTGGGGTTTAAGGTCGGGGATCACTCGCTCCGGTGAGGAGAAGGAGAGCTATGTTTGTCCATTTGGGTTGAGACAATTCAGCAAGGGAGGATTGAATTTTTTGGCTCCTCCCAAGGTCTCGGCCATGGTGTTTTCCGGCGGCCTGGTGGCTGGCCGGCCAGGCATGGGTCACCCTCAAGGTCAGGTGGGTCAGGGCTGGGGTTTGGTGCAAGCAATTGGCAATTGCCATGTGTAAAGTGGTTGAATCAAAGTAGAAAGGGGAAGGGGCCACTTTGGCTTGGTTTGGGTCAACCCACCATTTTGGGCTTGGTGCACCCTTCCAAGCTCGATTTTGAGCTGAGGGAATCATTTAGGTCAGCTTAGAAGGAGTGGTGAAGTCTCCATCCATGATGAGGTGGCTAAACATGGTTTAGTGTGTGACATGATTAAGGCAAAAAGGGTTAAAGGAGGTTTAAGAAAGAACCCCCTCTTCTTGCCATAAATGGACTAATGACAAGTCAAAGCCCTCATGGCTTCATGTGGCTTCGAGAATGGCTTGTTCATGGCTCCATTTGGCTTGGGAAAAGGTTGACTTGTTTCATGAAAAGGGTTTTAGAAATATTTGGCATTTAGGGGGTAATTTGACATGTGGCTTGATTTGGAATGGTTTAATTGATGATTTTGAAACTTTGGGGTGATTTTGATCAAATGGATGATGAGGGGAAGTGTCATGTGGGCTTTAGGATGATTTGGGCTTTTGAATTTTGAAGGAAATGGGCTTTTAAGAAGGTTTAAGGGAAGTGGGCTTTTAAGTTTAAGAATGTGTTCATGGATGGGAATTTTTGTAAAAGGTTGGGCCAAATAGTTGTTGGTTTTGGTTTAGGGATGTTTCATGAGTAATTTGAAATAGATTTAAGGTGGTTTGGGTTTGAATTGGGTTGAATTTGGGTTTATTTGGTAAATGGGCCAATATAGGTCAAATTGGGCTAACTTGGGCCAATGTTGGGCTAGGGTTGAAATTGATGTAAAATAAATGTTGAGAAATGTTTATGGGAGTGTTTCAAAGAGGTTTTGGCTTTGGTTGGGTTTTGATTTTGAGGTTTGGGTCTATTTAAGCTAGGTCTCAGGTTTAGGTCAAAATCGGGCTTTTTGATTTTGGGTTGAATTTGAGTGGGGTTTGGGTCAAAATCTTGGGCAAATCATGTTAGTGTTTTGTTTATGGGGATGTTAAGGAAGGTTTAGAAAAGATTTGGGATTAATTGGAGTTGAATTGGGTTAGTTTGGGCTAAGTTTGGGTCATGGGCCCAAATTGGGCTTTAAGGCCAAAAGTGAAATTGGATCCCAATGCCAACCAAATTGGGCTTGGATTTGGTCTAGATTGGTGTTGGGGATGTTTAATGGAAGTTTAGAATTGAATTGGACCAGAGTTTGGGTCAATTGGGTAGGTTTGGTTTGACATTGGGTTTACTTTGGGTTAAAATGGGTCAAATTGGGGGTTTTGATAAAAGTGGGGTAAATTGACAAAATTGGCCCATGATGTAGTTGAACAAAATGAAATTGGGAATATTTGGGATTTTTTGGAATTTTCTGGGAATTTTCTGAATTTTTGGATTTTTTTGGCTAAGAGGGGTATTTTGGGTATTTGGAGGGTATTGGGAGGTATCTTTGGAATTTTTGGTATTTTTGGCTATGGATGATCAATTTGATTGTTGAAGACATGTTTAGGAATAATTTTGGAGAATTTTGGGTAGTTTAGGTGATTTTGCAAATTTTGGAGGGTTTCGATGGTTTTGGGTAGGCTAGGCGGGTGTAGGGTCCTGGGGTCAAAATCGAAAATTTGGAAAATTGAAGATTGGGTGAATGTAAGTGGAATGAAATCATTTTTTTTGAGCCATGAAGCCATATCAAGCCCACATGAGCCATGAAGGGACTCATTTGAGACATCCACTATGTTGTTCCCAACCCTCTTGCACAAGGGCTTGTGGGTTAAGGACCATCCATGCGAACCACCTTCATGAGTCGGAGGTCAAGTTGGGTGTGGGTGTGGTTTTAAGAGGTGTGTGAAAGTGTAGTGTATAGGTGTAGTGTGTGTGTAAGTCAGCCCCTTCACTGCACTGAGCCACCTGTAGGCGATCCTAAGGCCAAAGAGTCTTATAGGAACTCATCCTTTAAACTTCCACATTTGATCTCAACCCTCTAGGTGATTAGGGGTCTACAATCAAGTTTGTGGAGTTTGTAGGGAGTTAGGAAGTTGTTTGAATTTCTAAGTGGTGGGTCCCAGTTCTAGTCCTCTAGGATAGTCAAAGGAAAAGCCTAAGACTAGATCCTAAGTACTAAAGAGAGAAGAAAAGAAGACCTCATCAAAAATGAGGTCAACACTTCAGTTCAAAACAACATTTGAATTGACTCATTCCCCTCCCCTCAGGAGAAGAGTGAGGATCTATTTATAGCTCCTTAGTGAGGGGCATTTTGATCATTCTTCTGTAACTCTCATAACCATTGGACCTAACAACCCATATTGATCCCCATTAATTATAGAGTTTTTTAATTAATAGTTTGAGGGTCTTAATGACCTCAAAATTAAACGAGCTTAGGTTTGTTGGATTCCTCTCGTTGAGACACCTAATTTAAATATAAATATGTAAAATTTGGAGTTCATTGAAAATTAAATTGACAATCCAAGACATCCAAAAATGCTTAAATGGGTTGATCTTGGTTTGATTGGACTCAGATTGAACTAACTTTGGTATCATCGGGTTGGTCATTATGAGATGGTCATTTTGACTATAAACACGCCGAAATCGAGGCCCTATATGATCTTGAATATGAATATGGAGCATTAAAAACTCAAAAATGAATTGAGATTCATGCCAAAAGATAAAAAATATTGATGACACATCAGTTACCCCCTATTTCTGAGTGATGTTGCTTGTGTAATCCAAAAATATAACTCCAAACATTCAAAGAATTTGTAGTTTGAGGAGTTTTGACTTGCCCTGTGCACTCCATGGAATTTAGATCATATTGTTGTTGTCACGATAAGAGGATGTTGGGTCGCTGTAGTCTGAAGTCAACAACGGTGACTGACAATGTTACTTCAGTGGCAGTAGTGACCGTAAGGAAGCAAGAGAATTCTAGAGATGACATCATGCATGGATGGGTGTGTATGTCTATTTTTACTAGCAAAAAGTACAACTACAGATTAAGAATGCAATGGGGCCTACAAAAGAGTAAGAACACAAGCAGGGATGCAATGATACACACGGAGACAAGCTAGTGAGCGCGTGTGTACTAGTGGGAGTGCGTACATGCGCATGCACACTTGTGGGTTTGCACGTGCATGCATGTAAACATGCTTATAAGTTCTTGCATGAGCGTGGATGTGTTCTTGGCTGTGTGAGTGTGACAGACACTGTGAGCAGTTGTAGCAATGGGCAGTATTGGCACGAAAGTGGGTGCCTGTCAAAGGGTGATTCCACGAAGCGCGCATGGAGGGGGACAATTCTATGATAGCGTGATGATATGTGGGATCATGGGCCAATGACTGAGCCAACCGAGTTGGATGGCAAGTGGATGTGGGATCGTGGACCATTGATTTGGGTCAACGAAGTGGGGTGTGCAAGAGGATTGTAGCGGAGTGGGCACGGAGTGGTAACCGAGTTTGTGTACCCATCCATATATGATTTTAGAGTGATTTTTTTTTTCTGAAAATTTTGATTTTGACACCTAAAAATCCAAAATTCGGCATAGAAATAAGCTCATTAGGCGGGGAGAAAATGACATCTCTCTTATAGAAGTCAAAGTCCCTTTCTGACTACTATTGCCTCCTCATGTAGGCTGGCGTTGCCCCCTCCTTAGGCTGCTATTGCCCCATCTTGGCTGATATTGCCCCATCTCCTGGGCTAGCATTGCCCCATCTTCTATGTTGGTTTTGCTCCATCTCCTAAGGAGTTGTCACTTCACCTCTTGGGTTGGTATTACCCCATTTCTTGAGCTATTGTTTCCCCATCTCATATGTTGGGGTTTCCCTCATCTTGTAGGCTGATATTGTCTTTTATGAGGGATATTTTTTGTGCTTGAATTTCCCCTGAGATCCTAATGTATTAGGAACCCCACCTGAAATCATAAGAAGGGTCCAATCCTAATGTGGAAGTATCGATACTAACTGAAGATGAGTTGGATCATTACTTAAATATGGAAAACAAAATTCATGATGATTAAAATTAAATATCTTTTAGATGAGGATAAATAGAAGTATAATGCTAGTGTAAAATAAAATTTAGCATTGGGAGATCGACTAATAGAGTGCAAGACTGAACTATCCACCATAATAATTTTTATCTTTCAACATTGTCGAGAGCTGAGGAATACTTAAGAATAACTGGTGTATACACGAGCTCATGTCAATCGGAATTCTAATAATTTGTGGAATTTTTTAGTGAAGATGTTGTCTCTTGAAGAGGAGAATAAAAAGCTATAAACCTAGTGTACAGGGAAAAAATTCCATTGAAGCTTATAGAAAGGGGCTCATGTAATGTACCATTGGATCGGAGTGAGCATTAAGGACCTGCTTCCCAACCAAGCCTCTAAAGAACCCCATTCTTACTTGAAAAAGGGAGAAGCTGAAAGTGAGATGTAGAAACATAGTCATGATGAGAAGGAAATGGATAATGATGTTGATTAGTATTTTTTTCTACTACCTTACTATAGTATTTTTATATTCTGTGTTAGTTAGATTGTTTGTTTGCAAAGCTCTTGGATTATTTGATGTAGCATTTGCACTCTATTATAGTGTGTTTATTTGTAAAGCACTTCGTCTGTTTGATGTAACATTTGTACTTTCTGATAATGTTTTTGTTTGTAAAGTTCTTTGTTTGCTTGATGTAAGAAAGTCAATTTCTTGTAAGTTGCTCCCCTCATATGAGATAAAACCACTACAAGTCTTTACAAGAATCTAATATGAGTTTAATGACACCAAACTATTCCAAGGCTTATGCCTTCTACGATTCTTTGGTGAATATCCAACTTTTTGAATTTAGTAAAATCTTTTGAAACTTATAACCCCTTGAGACTTTTAAGTGCACCTATATCTTTTGAGGCTTATAACCCTTTGAGATTTTTTAGGTGGAGACCCTATCATTTGCTTGCTCTCATAGAGTCTTTTTAGTGTGGAACCTATCCACTAGTAGCTTCTTATCGAGGCTATCATATGGGTGTGCCTTTTAGAGGCACATGTGGACACCTTATCTGTCACTTGCCCTTAAGGAATATTTATAGTGAGAACTTTGCACACTAATAACTATCAAGACTATCTCATAGGCAAGTCTTCTGGGTGTATGAGTTGAGACTTGGTGTGTTACTAACTATCTTTAACATTTCCTAGGTTATTTAGTTGGAGCATCCGCTCGACGAACATAGCCTGTAATGAAAGAAGTTGATTGTAATTCACCGAGGATTTTAGAACCATCCAAGTTTACTCTATTGAAGGTGCTCAATGATGTAAATCTGTTATGAAAAAGGTCAAAAAGAACTCCACCAATAAAGTTTGACATATCTTGGGCTATTAGTCGAAGCTTGTTGATCACAGAAAAATATATTAAGAACTTCATATCTATTTTTGATGAAATTGCACTTTAAAGAAAGGTACTTTCTTTATTTTACTGCAGGAACGAAGATTTATAAGTGATGGAAGCAAAAAGCATGAAATGGAGAGAATTTGGATCAAAAAGGAAGAAATTCATGAAAAAATGAACTAAGTCGCCAACAGCGAGATCGAACCCGCCGACGGCGAGATCATGAGGAGAATTTCTGAAGGAATTGCAACTACCTCGCCGATGGCAAGCCCGAGCCTGCCGACGGCAAGATCGCACAGTTTGAAGACCTTCTAGAAGCCCCGTTGACGGCGAGGTCGTTTCCCACCGACGGCGAGACAGTTCAAAATGCAAAATACATTGAACCTGAACGCTTTTTGAAGAGGTGTTTAAGCACCCCTTGGACCTTTCGACTACCTCTATAAATGAGGCCGAATTCTAGTGTCTCAGGTGTGTCTATTTAGAGAGTCTTAGTGTCTCTTTTTGGTGTCTATTTGTGTTTGTGTGCTAATTTAAGAGTTTTAGAGTATAATTAGTGAGTTAGAAGTGTGCTGTACTAGAAGGAAAAGTCAAAGGAACTTCAAGGAGTCTGCTTGGGGAGGAAATTAAGATAAGTATCTTTGTTTATTGTTGTTGACTTTAAATGAAATTCATGCTTTGTTTAATTCCCATGCATTCTGAGTAGTTTTCTTAGTCTTTCTCCTTGTTTATGAAAATTATGCGAAATGATGAAATTAAATAGAAGTACCTAATATATTAAAATAAGTTGTGATAATTTTTACTTAAAACTTAATTTACTTTCAATCTGCCAATTGATTTGTTAAAATATAATGAATTATCAACTATAGTAAAAATTACATTCAATATTCGGGAAGTCAAAAGCCTTGGAAGGAGGGTGCAAATAAATAGGGAAATATTATTTATCGGACGTAGAATTGGACATTTTAGTGTGACAGACTAAAATATTCAATTTGGTCCTATTGTTTGAGAGCTGAAGTGTAGATGTTAGCCCTTAGGTGAGGGGAACGTGGGAGCTATGAAGTGGAAGCCGTATCCTCCCAACTTACACGCAGATTCGCAATCAAACATAGAATTAGTCAATGTTCTTTGCACCTGGACCAAAGGGTAAAGAATAGGAATGCTCCTATTTGTCACAATACAATTCAAAATTTCTATTTGAATTCATCTTTCACTTAATTTTCTAAAAACAAGAAGAAGGATACTTCTTCTAAATTATTTAAATCAACTTTATTTCAAGCATTAGTTTACTTTAGTTTGCTTTAGTTACTTTAAATTTCCGTATACTATACTAGTAAGTAATTCCTTTAAATTTAGCTGATTCAAATATGTTAAAACTTCCCTGTGGGATCGATAACCAGAACTCCACTAGAGCTCTGTATTATTTGATACGATACGTATACTTGCGTAGAATCCACATTATACATTCCATCATAAAATATATTAAAGCAGGATCAAGTTTTTGGTGCCGTTACTATTAACATAATTTGCAAGCATATAAAAAGTGGGTCACTTGTGCTTGATGACTAGGGCTTATTTTAGAAGAGGTCAAAAGAAATCCATCAAGGATTTTTAATGAAACCTAGGTTGTTTAGTAAGAGCATCTATTTGACGACAATAGTCTACTTTGGAAGAGGTTGAATTGAGTCATCCCCATGATCGATTGAGCCTAAAATAAGGTATCAGAGATGCTCTGTTTTATTGAGTTTGGGGAGAAGGCTTAGATGAACCATACAATAATTTTAGAAATATGATTACAACCATACATAAGAATGATATTTTGTAATTTTTTATTATTGCTTTTAAATTTATTGCTCCCAAGTGAGGGTGTTGTTCACACGAGTCTGGTCATTTTATCTAAAGCAACATATTGATCGAATATTGAGGAGGCCAGCTTCTTGATCAAGTTGAAGAGAAACTCAAGTTAGATGAGGGGTCATTGAGAGAGCACTTTCTACCTGGACATCTCAGGTCAGTAGTCGATCTTATTATTATATTTAAGAATTTGACATGAGTTTCCACTTGAAGTTATGACAAAGGTTACCCCATAGCCAAGAGTCAGTTCTTATAGAGTATATGAAATGCAAGAGAATAAACCTACAAAAATAATGCCTAGGAGGTTAACATGAATTATTTTCAAGATTGTAATGAAGGTTACCCACAAATCTAGAATTGATTCTCATTGACTTGATGTCTAAATGAAATACGAGAAGAATACCCCACCACAATCATCCCCAGAACATTAATGTGGATGACCTTTCAAGATCGTAGAGAAGTTTTCCCCCTAACATCAATGTATACTTCAATAATAATTTTTTAGTGTTTCTCTCTCATTTTTTTTAATCATAGAGAGGTGAGAAAAGTCCTTAGTAATCCATTAATTTGTGATGAATTGATCCTCGAATAATTTTGCAAGCTCATCAAATGTATGAATGATTCTTCCCAAAAATGAATAAAACCAAGTATACGCTTGACCTTTAAGAGGAGCAGGAAAAATTTGACAAAGAAGCACATAAGAAGCTTGTTTTATGCACATGATGGTTCTATAATATGTTCATTTGGGTTAGACGTGCCATCATAAGAATAAATACTTGGAAGCTTGAATTCTGTTAGAATTGTGTATTGAAGGACAATCTCATAAATCATGGAAGGCTCTTAAGAACCATGCTTTGTAGAGAAATGAATTCTATTTCTCAAAGAATTCTTACTGCACTAGACATGGTAACTCATCATAGATTATGTGAGATTGTGCTAAGTTGTCTACACGTGTTGGAGATTTAATGCCAGGCTTGACTACATGGGATGGATGTGTAGAGCTATAAGTTTTTAGAAGTTTAGCTCTCTGAAGAGGAACTCCAAGCAGTGAATTTTAAGGTAACTACATCTCTTCAAAGGTCATATTTAGTTGTTATAAAGGTGTTAGTTGGTCATAAAGGCTATAATCAGTGCCTACAATAATGGTAGTTGGTTAGTATTAGTCAGCCACAAAGGTCACATTTAGAAACTGTAGAAGTAACTGACCACATAGGTTATAGTTGGTAGCTCTAAGAGCATCAGTTTGTCATTGAGACTGTAGTGGGATGCTGGAGTAGTAACTTGCCACATATGTCATAAATGGCAGCTGCAAGTGCGTTATTTAGCCATAGAGGCTTGTGAGAAGTTGTAGAAGTAACTGACTACATAGGTCGTAGTTGGTAGTTGCAGGAGCGTCGGTTTGCCACATGGATCATAGTTAGAAATTACAGTGGTAGTTAGCCATATAGGCGACATAGGACGTAATTGCTACAGTAGCAATTAGCCACATAAACCGTAGTTGGTCACATAAGTCATTGTTGTTAGCATATATCATAGTTGAAAATTACAGTGACAATTAGCCATATAGGCCATAGTTGAAAGCTGCGGTAACAGTTAGCCACATAGAATGTAGTTGGTCATATAGGTCATTTTTGGCTGTTGCAGTAAAGTTAGTTGATCAAAGAGGCCATGGATAAAAGTTGCAGTAATAATAGTCATATAGGTCATAGTTGGTAGGTGCAACAACGTAATTTGGCCACATAACTCATAGTTGAAAATTGTAGTAGCAGTTAGCCTTATAAGCCATAATTGGTCATTTAGGTTGCAGTTGGTAGTTGTAATAGCATAAGTTGGCCACATAAACTGTAGTGAGAAACTATAGTAGTAAATAGCTATAGAGAACGTAGTTTATGCTACATCGATTGGTGATTGCAGCCCTTCTCTCGGGTTTATCATTTTACACCAGAGATAATACTTGTCGATATATGATATATGACATTATTCAAAAGAAATCGTTATATTTTAAATACAAAAGTCATAAGCAGTTATCATCGGAAGTTATCATCAGATCTTTAATACAACATTATTCATTTACACTATATTCGAGGTACATTGTTGCATCGTATTCGGGATATATCGTTACACCATATTTAAGATTCATCATTACACCATATTCAGGATACGTCTTTAGCTAGTAGACTTCACCAAAAATGGCAAGCATGGGTGGCCCACTTGATCAATAGTGACCGATGAGTGATTCTCAAAGGTGGTCGGTGCCTACGAAGGCCAAAAGTTATTGTTAAGACTTTAATATAATGTTTTCATTTCACTGTATTTGAGATATATCATTATATCATATTTGGGATAAATTGTTATACCATATTTAAGATACATCGTTAGCTGGCAGAGTTTGCCAACAATGACATGCAGGGTCGACTGGAGGTGAATGACAGTGGTTAGCAACTAGCGATGCAAGAAGTTATCTCTAGGTCTTTAGTCCAGAACTACACTAGAATTCGACTCCTCCCCCTCGCCCGACCTAAATAAATAGGTTTTATTTATAGCCCCTGGTGGAGGGGTATTTTTTGTCATTCATTGAAAAACTCCCCCCAATCACCTGATTAGATGCCCGATGTTGATCCCACATATTTTTTTAATTATTTGAAGGCCTTAATAACCTAAAATATAAGAAAGCTTAGGCTCGTTGGATTCCTCTCATTGAAACACTCGATACTTTTTGTAACATCGGGTTTGTCTTGTCGAAATAATGAACTTGATTATAAACTTGCTGAAAACGGGTTTCTGGATGATATTAGATTTGAAGTGTTTATTGCTAAAAAAATGCATCGAGATTCATGTCAGATGATAGAAAATTATTGATAACACATCAGGTTTAATGATTCTTCATAAAACATTATGGGTCCCAACAAAGACTATGTGAGCCTTTAAATAATTTGATTTCAAGAAATTTTAATAATATCCGCTAATATTTGAACTTGAATTTGAGCTCGGGAATAAGGATTTTGGAGACATATTTGCAGAAACATGTGGAGAAAATTTAGCGAACTTAGTTTACAATTTTATATAAATTAAGGTTAAACTCTAAGCCCTACATATAAATGTATATTCGAAGGTCAGAGAGAGAGACGCACTTTATGATATCCTTAACAAAGTTCTAGCTTGCTCTCTTTTTACTTACAACCACCAAGAGCTTTATGAATAATTTTTTTAAAAGAAAAAAAAAAAGAGAGATTTCATAATTAAAAATATGCTTGCTTGCATATGAAGATGATATTGTTGCTTAGAAGGATATTGAGCTTTATGGTTTATTTACACTAGTTTGCAAATGTTTATAAGAACCCACTTTTTCATGATTTTAGTTTTCTTTAGATTGTTATTCTTTAATTTAGTCTACTGGTGAAAAATATGGGGATAGTTTCTCTTAACATGAAGATAGGCAATCATGCCATACAAGATTTGGTATCGAGATAAAAGTGTACTTGTAAATGCTTCTTTGCCTATGAACGAGTAATAAATTATTTTAATGGATGTTTTGTAGATATGCTTCTTTGCCTACAGTGTCTTTGTGAAAAAAATTGCGTACGCAGAATTACGTACGTAATAGGTTACAACGAGGTTACAATAAGGTTATTGGGAGGGTACAGTGAAGTTATTTAGAGTTAATTTTTATTAACCTTCCGTGCTACAGTGATGTTATTGCAAAATAACCTCTCAATAACTTAACTGTACCCTCCCAATAACCTCACTGTAAGGTCATTGTAACCTATTACGTACACAAACCGCATCAAATGAATTGAGAATGATGATCCCAAATTGCCCCCCTAAATTATTGTAGGATGATGAAAATTATTATGATGATTTTTAGGTACCAATTTGACCTCTTCAAAACCAAAGTAATGACGTAGAAGATTGCTGGAGCCTTATTTGGCAGTCCATGTGTTGCTTTTGCTTCATAAGGCCCATTTGACGCTACCTATGACAAACAATAAACCTTATATACTTTAAAAAAACCTAGTGAGTTTAAGCACTTTAAACCAAAGAATGAGTTAAAAGTACATAAACCTTATATACTTTTAGCGTTTGACAAATGGTAGAAATAAAAACAAATATGTTGTCAACTTTTGTCTTGTTGCATGGCTTCACATCGTAAAGAAATACCGACAAAAAAAAAAAAAATGTAATTTTTTTATTATTTTTTTTAATGAAGGGCCGTCTTTATTAAAAAAGAAAAAAAATACAATACAGTGCAACATAAACAATCTTCTAAAATAAAATTATTGGTTCAAGCTTTTAACATTATGAATCATCAATTTGTGTGCGGGCGTGTGTGTATATATATATATATATATATATATATATATATATATATATATATATATATATATATATATATATATATTTAAAGAGTAGCCAGAGGTTATTATATGAGCTTCCAGCCACCCTCATGTGTTTAACTATTCGAGGACCGCCCTCACTACCGATAAGTGACTAGAGAGGGATTAGAACCAGTGACCTGAGAGGACTTAAGACTATCGAAGAATTTGCTCTACCTGCAGGTTACGATTGGTAGCATAAATAAAAATGATTTTATTTATGTATTTTTCCTTTTTGAAACATAAATTAAAATGATATTTTTGATGTGATGTGAAATGTTTGAATAATATACATACGACCATGGAAATTTAGTTGTTAGATTGTAAATACATGTGTAGTCAAATACAACAATATAACCTAACAATATTTTTTCAGGGTTACTTCATCTCAAACTGAGTCAACCTATCGAAGTGGCCGAACTGAGCCCACTTGTTGAAGTGGTCAAACTAAGCCCACATGCTAATATAATTGAAACAATCCAAATCATCGGGAAAGACCTTCACTACACACAAGAACATGTGTCAATCTTCACTTAAGACATTGCTCGACACTCACATTTCAATCTTTTCACCAAGATATTGTAGACTGGTACTGTACTGTACATAATGTGATTTAATATTTCTTCTTTCTCATATATAAAAGGTGATGAGAATGACTCGTAGGGGGATTCTTTTCCTTTTCCTCTTTCAAGGACTTCTAAAATAGTTTCACATTCCTCTCTCTCTCTCTCTCTCTCTCTCTCGTCTCTCTCTCTCTCATTATGGGGGATGTATAGATCCTTCCCAGCACCTTCTTTTACACTTCCTCTTAATTACAGTGTCTTTATCTGGTTATATAAGCTCACAAATAATATTGAACCTTATATCTAAAAGAATTCAACATTCTAAAAGATGCAGTGATTGTGGAGTTTTGATCACAGAAAAATACATTAAGAAATTCATATCTATTTTTGATGAAATTGCACTTTAAAGAAAGGTGTTTTCTTTATTTTACTGCAGGAACGAAGATTTATAAGTGATGGAAGCAAAAATCATGAAATTGAGCGAATTTGGATCAAAAAGGAAGAAATTCATGCAAAATGAACTAAGTCGCCGACAGCGAGATCGAGGCCGCCGACGGCGAGCTCACGAGGATAATTTCTGAAGAAATTATAACTACCTCGCCGACAGCGAGCCCGAGCCCGCCGACAGCGAGATCGCGCGGTTTGAAGACCTTCTAGAAGCCCCGCTGACGGCGAGACAGTTCAAAATGCATATACATTGAACCTGGACGCTTTTTGAAGAGGTGTTTAAGCATCCCTTGGACCTTTGCCTACCTCTATAAATAGAGGACGAATTTTAGTCTTTGTGTGTGTCTTTTGTGTGTCATTTGTGTGTGTCTTTGGAGTCTTAAGTGAGTTTATTTAGAGAGTCTTAGTAAATCTTTAGTGAGTTAGAAGTGTCTCGTATCTAGAAGGAAAAGTCGAAAGGAACTTCGAGGAGTCGCTGGGAGGAAAATTAAGATAAGTATCTTTGTTTATTGTTGTTAACTTTAAATGAAATCCATGCTTTGTTTCATTCCCATGCATTACGAGTAGTTTTTAGATTTTCTCCTTGTTTATGAAAATTATACGAATTGATGAAATTAAATAGAAGTACCTAATGTATTAAAATAAATTGTGATAATTTTTACTTATAACTTAATTTACTTTCAATCTGGCCAATTGATGTGTTAAAATATGTTGAAGTATCAACTATAGTAAAAATTACATCCAATATTCAGGGAAGTCAAAAGCCTTGAAAGGAGGGTGCAAATAAATAGGGAAATATTATTTATCGGACGTAGAATTGGACATTTTAGTGTGACAGACTAAAATATTCAATTTGGTCCTATTGTTTGAGAGTCGAAATGTAGATGTTAGCCCTCGGTGAGGGGAACGTGGGAGCTCTAAAGTGGCAGCCGGTATCCTCCCGGACTTAGCCACGGATTCGATAATCAAACATGGGATTAGTCAATGTTCTTCGCACTGGACTAAAGGGTAAAGAATAGGAATGCTCCTATTTGTCACAATACAATTCAAGAATTCTATTTAGATTCATCATTCACTTAATTTTCTAAAAACAAGGAGAATGATACTTTTTCTGAATTATTTAAATCAACTTTATTTCAAGCATTAGTTTACATTAGTTGCTGTAGTTACTTTAAATTTCTGTTTACTATATTAGTAAGTAATTCCTTTAAATTTTAGCTGATACGATTCTGTTAAAAACTTCCCTGTGGGATCGATAAACAGGACTCCACTAGAGCCCTGTATTACTTGATACGATACGTATACTTGCGTAGAATCCACATTAAACATTTCAATCATAAAATCAAATATATTAAAGTGGGATCAAGTTTTTGGTGCCGTTGCTATTAACATAATTTGCAAACATATAAAAAGTGGGTCAAGTTTATACTCAAACTTCGTGAGAGGATCCTTCTAGCATAAGAAGGATCAAGTGAATATGATGGATTATTCTAGAGAGTTTGTGACACAATATATCAATGTTGAGGGAACAAGTCCCAAAAGTTATACAATGCTCGAGACAAGAAGCTTGCATACAGGTTCCAAAGATCAGTCTAGGATACATAAATGATCATCAGGGTCGGTGGCATGTTGATAAGGAATGTCAAGATGTGAACCACTAAGGTAAGAGCTTCTCGGTAGGAACTACCAAGGGCAAGACTCATGCGAGACCTTAATTTGAGATTACAAGATGAAGAAGAACAAATGGGACAAAACCGACATCCTAGAGCGAGAAAGTTTTGATTCCTCAGATTAAATAGTCATAAGGAGAAGAATGAGACAAAGACCATTGGAGAGTGCGGTCTCAAGAGAGATTACAGAAGCTTTGGTATCAAGAAATTTTAATATTTCTTCATTTGAATCAAGTAAAGTAAGATTTCGTTGACCTTTTGAGTCAGCTGTATGTTGGTTAAGGAAAAATGATACCCATCGATGTCATTTATTCTTTATGACATCAAAAGAATCGACCTGGTGCTGGTTCATTAACCTACATATGAGAGTCATTACCCTCGGAGTTCATGCACATGTTCATAACCTAATTTGCTAGCACACAAACTTTTGAAGTACTTTCTAACCCTTCTGAAGATCCATTAGGACCCTATGGAGAGCCCTCAAAAGCATCATCACATGATTCTAGTGGGAGATGTTGATCATTTCAGACCTGGAACCTGTTGTTGCTCTTGTAGCTTTGGCTCAAGTCCTAAGTGAAGGTCCATTCATATACACACTTAGCTTGCAAACAAGAACTTTGGATAAGATTACGAAGCTCATAAATCTCTACATTTTTACCGAGGAATATAATTCTCAACTTGGCTCCTTCAGACCATAAGATTATAAAAGGGAAGTCTCAAAGACTATTCCTTGAAGAACACGGGAGCCCAAGACATCACTCTGGCGGGAAAAAAATTTGACGCCATTCCAACAAACACTTCCAATGATAGGAGAGTGAAGATACTAATAAAAATTTGCTTTAAAGAAGGTCTAAGAGGAGATAGGAACCACCTCAATTCATGCTTACCGTGGTTACACCCTTAAGGATATTAATCGCTGAGATCGTCAAAGCCATACAAAATAAAGACTTCTTCAAGAAGCCATTTCTCATGATGGTGAGTGCTTACGCGTGTGATCCCACTTGATACTGTGCTTGTTATAGGAACCACGATCATGGTACGATGGAATGCCTACATATCTGCAACCTTTTCAAATAACTAAAAAAGACTAAAAAAGTTAAAGAAGTTTATGGCCCAAAAAGCCAACATCTGAAGGCAGGGAAAGACACTTGCAAAGGACACCGACAATTAGCTCACTCCGACAAACAGGTACACATCATTGGCATCGTATAAACCACTTTCGAAAGATGCAAACCCAAAATTTTGTGTGAATTTCCAACTTAAAATGACCAAAGTTTAGAGAAGTCCACTCAATCACACTAGTTAAGCATGCAACTCCAATCCATCCTCTCATTAGTCTCACGTATGCTGACTTGCATGTTGGCGGACATTCCTTAAATGATGTCATCGTGGTCACTACAGTGATTGTGAAATACCTATTCAGGAGTATCCTAGTTGACACAAAAAGCTCTGTTATTATCAATATTTAAGAAAATTGGCTTAGAATCCAATCGGCTTGCTCCAAACTCGAGACCACTATATAGGTTCTTCAGCAAAAGAAAAGAGACCTATGGAATAATTGCCTTGCTCGTGACATGGGAGGAAAAGAACACCAATATATGACATCAACTGAATTTATCATCGTGGAAGCTCCTAATAAGTATAATGCCATCTTTAATAGACCAATGTTGAACACTTACAAAGCAGCGACATCCACTTACCATGTTGTTGTAAAGTTTCCAACCGAAGGACAAGTCATTATTGTCATGGAAATTTAGTCTAATCTCGGACCTGCTACTTACGAGCTTTGAAGAATGTATAGGAAGATCTCCGTAAACTTGACAACAATATAGGCAGTGTCTTTAAGGCCATTGAAGTGCTAGAATCAGTACAGGTGTCCAAAGAGGAGCAAGTAAAACCTTCCTGGTTAGCTCTGATTTCAGTAGAAGTCATCATGAACAACTGATCGCCACCTTGGGACGTCATCAAAATGTGTTTGCATGGACATCCAAAAATTCTTTGGAGTTAACATTGATGTTACCTGCCATCGAATGAATATAAGACAAAGAGGAGAGCCCATCAAGTAGAAGATGTGGACCATGCTAAATTCTCTGGTTCAAGCTATTTGATAAGAAGTTGCCATGCTACTAGACGTAGGCTTCATTCAAGATGTATGGTACCCTGACTGACTCACTAATATCATAATGATGCATAAAACCAAAAATAAGTAGAGAATAATGATGAATTTACCAACCTCAATGCTGCATGCCTAAAAAATAGCCATCCACTACCACAAATTGAAGTGTTGGTCAACTCAGCAGTGGGACACTCAATCATGAGTCATTTGTTTGGCTTTTTTGATACCATCAGATTAAGATTCATCCCGCCGACAAAAAAAATAGCCTTCATCATTAAATATGGAATATAATGTTACATTATAAAATATTTTGACCTAAATATACTGGTACAACCTACCAAGGAATAATGGATGTAATTTTTGTAAATCAAATAAAAAACTATATTAAAGGCTAGCTTTTTTGGCACATGGTTATTGTGTTGTGATGGCTTGGCTATCCTAACCAAGTGTCATTTTCTACAACATTTTGGTATGCTTGCATGTTTACTTTATGCATGCACAATAACATATTAGGTCATTTTCCTTGTATAGAGCCATGCCTAAAAAAATTACACACGCACAGGCTCACGTGTAATAGGGAGGAACAATGTAATAATTTATACTAACTCTTTTATGCATGCGCTTCTTAGCTCCTCCGGTCAGGCATGTATCATATGTGTTGCATGTTAATCTGTGCCATCACTTTTTCTATGTGCCAATACTTTTTCTATAGTGTAGGATTGATTTTGTATTGAAACTATAGTACGGCTTCGGGTGCCAAGACGCACGACACATTGAGCTCTGTGACAAGGAACCAGGAGCAACAGGCTCATGTCCCATACCTTTAAGGCCGAATCAACATTCTCATATAGAATTAGGACCAAGAATGTTTATGTGGTGCTTGACCGCTTTTCCTGCTTTTCTTGTGATATGTGGTCGACCTAGTAGCGCTGACCTTTTTATATATTTTAGCATGCTTTTACTTTCTATTGCATGTTTGCATGCTTGGATTGATTTCCATGTTTCTTCCAGTTTGTCTGTGATGCTAAAAAAATTATAATTTAGGCTCTCCAAAACCTAAAATGTTAAATTTTTCAAAATTCTAGTGACAAAAGATTGAGATAATCAAAATTTTAAGATTAAAATTGCAGGATTATTTAAACGTGTCTTTACTTTTCTGCATGGCTTTTGGGTCGATTTTAAAACGGGTTGTATGCATGGATATACACCTCTTTATGCTTAATAGGGTATCCATAAAATCTAAGGACCATTCTAGATAATTGTATCATTTGCATATACCCAAGGGGAAGTCCTCGGTCTTCACCATATTTTTCTGACCTAGCATACCTTTTTTACTTTGGAGGTTGTCTAGAACACATAGATAGTTAGAAGACTCCCTGATCTAGATGGGGTGTAAGTTATTTTCTTGGGTGTGTTTCTAGTTTTGTAGACGAACCTCCATTCTTTCTCTTTTCCACCGGCATCCTCGCCACTTCAGCAAGTACAAGTCCCACCTCTTGGAACTCCACCTTATATTCATAGGGTAGAGTTTCATTCCTTTGACCTTTGGGCTACTGAGGCTCCCACGGATGATGAAATGACGGATTACTGACCGATGATCTCTAGACGTGTTGGGTTGAGTAGCTTCATTTTCAAGTAGACTTAGAGTCCTAGTAGCTCAGGATAATAGGTTTGTGGTTACCTCAACTCGGCTACCTCTACCTTTTAGGGATAATCCTCCCATCCTTTGACTACCCTCCTTTAAGCCCTGTTAATCTTTTTGACGAACATCAATATCATTTTGTGGGCCCTGCATGCCTAGGCTTTGGATCTCGTAGAGGTTACAGTGATTCACCTTCTGCTTTATGGCTCGGTATAGATTTTTAAAGCTCTGGGATTCTCACTTGAGATGATTTAAATCCATTGGCTTCCCAAATAACCAGATCTCACTCTTTTGTAAGTAAGACCCTTTTTATCGAGAGTTTTCTTTGGCATCCCACAATATTCCAGCACAAGTATTCACACTTTATTTCTCTGGTTGTGGTTACCTTTTGTAAGGTCCTCTTTAGCGGATATCTTTCCAGAGAATTTTCCATTTGATCTAATTTCGGATGTATGGTTTGGGGCTATCCAAGCGAAGTTCATTTTATGAAAAGTTCTCTATGTTCTTTCTCTTGTTTTGCCTATTGCCCGTCGCATATCCCTTTTTTTCGGTTCCTCTTCTCTTCAAATTATTTGTTTAATCTGAGAGGGAGATTTACTCGAATAAAGAAATAATATGAAGATTATAAATAGAAAAATTGATGACTCCTAAAAAAATAAAAGAGAGAAAAAAACAAAAGCACGGCCATTACCACTGTAACGACATTTACCAGCATCATCCAGAATGAGTCCCTTTAGCTAAAAGATAGATCAGCCTTCATTCACTTTGCTACAACCTTATGGCATTTTGCACCCTCACCATTCTTATGCTAGTCAACCATGCCATAAATAAAATCTTTGTGCGTGTTGTTCATCTGCAACTGAGTAAGATCCACCCTAGTTAGCTAAAATGCATAAAGAAGTGACAGGATCTGGGAAGTAAGAGGAGAACACTAAAATAAATGGGTTTAAAAGATAAGTCATTGTTATAAGAGATAGAGGCCCTAAAATTCAAGGAAGTACACATTACAAACATTTATTAAAAGTTAAGCTCAATTATTACATTTAATTCTTATGTTCTTATCATAGCACAACCTCCTAAAGTATAGAAGAATTGTAAAACTAAATATGTATGACTGAAAAGTGGTTATTTGGATCAATAGAAATTGAGTAGCTCTCACCTTTTCCATCCGCTGAAGATGGTTGAGTGACGAATTTGGAAGTGGACTATACAAGATCAACCCAGAGCTTTAGGAAAGCACCTGTAGGCTAGGTGCAAGAGTCAAAGTATGAAAGGCCGAGCAAGAAAGGTCGATCGAATGCTAGACGCTGAGTTTGAGAATAGACTGAGGCAAAGGGCCTTCCTCTTAGTATAGAAGTCAAGCAGGAGAAGATATCTCCAAGGCTTAAACTTTAGCAAAGATAGGGATTTTAAAGATAGCTATGTATCCAGAGGTCTAGAAATTATATAGGCCTTAATATATGATTTTATGAAGGCTGTGTACTATAAATAGAGGATATTAAATTTAAACATTGAGGTTAGAATCCACGATTTAAACCCCAAATTACTTATCCTGATTTCAGGCTTCCAATAGTTGGAATAATGAGAAAATCCCTCTAATGTCCTCCATCTTATTCATCATTGTTTTATCTCGTCAAACTACTTATTTGTTTATCCCTCAGTTTCTCTCTCTATCTCCCCCCCAAAAAAAAACCACCCCCCGCGTTGTCTCTCATTCGGGACACTCTATTTCTTAAGTGTGATTTATGGACAAATATGAACTCAACAGACATAAAATTTTAACTTGCATATTACAACCATTGGCACATTAGCAAGGGTTTCTAAATGTCAATGAAACAGAGTCAAGTTGTAGCCAATTTTGAACTCATTCGTCAAATACATGCTCAAGTGTGCTTAAATTTAATTCGAGGACTTTTGACTCCATGTTTGTTATTAGACCGAGCCTATAAACCATTAACATGCCAATTTTATCAGCTCAAAAAAGTAATTTTTAATTCTAAAAGCTTTAAATCTTTTATAAATTTGTTTAGTTTTCTTAAAACATGATTTTTAATGATATCTTGCAAAGCCCCATGAGTTACATACTCAATAATTCAAGCAGAACCTTTACATCTTATAAATAGTACTATTCTAAACATTTCAAGTATGTCATTCTAAATGCATAAAAAAAGGGAAAATTTTTCCATCAGGACTCCGCACGTACCTCTACGCGCGGAGTCTAATTATACGCCGCCACGTGGCATCCCGCCACGTATGATGCCACGTGGCGTTGTGGGTCCCGCTCAGGAGAGAAAATTTTTGATTTTTTTAGGCCCGACCCGAAACCCTAACCCATCTATTTACTGCCTGTTCCGTTCCGTCAAAATATTTTGCCGCCCGAAGGAAGATAGTACTATTGGATTGCAGGTGAAATTTTTTTTTTGGAGCTCAGGTTCTATTCGCAGCTTAGGGTTTAGGGATTCGGCGGACTTCTCCATGGACGGTGAAATGCCTGAGGATTTGAACCCATCATTCTCCCTTAACTTCGAAGCAACTGAAGTGAGTATTACTTGTTATTTTTTTGTTTTACTTTACGTTAGTTGGTTTATGGTTTTGATATAGGTTTAGTGATTTTTCTGTAGGGTTTACTTTGAAGAAGATGAATTAATATGTTGGTGTTATTACGGATGTTACGTTTGTATTATTGTTGTGTTATTTTGGTGTTATTTTGGTGTTATTTTAGTGTTATTTTGTGTAAGTTGAATAAAATATTGTGTTTAAGGTGTTACTAAGGTGCTGTTGTGATGTTTAGTTGATTTATGGCTTTGATATAGGTTTTGGGATTTTTCTGTAGGGTTTACTTTGAAGAAGATGAATTAATATGTTAGTGGTATTACGTTTGTTACGTTTGTATTATTATGGTGTTATTTTGGTGTTATTTTAGTGTTAGTTTGTGTAAGTTGAAAAAAATATTGTGTTTAAGGTGTTACTTAGGTGCTACTGTGATGTTTACTTAGTTTATGGCTTTGATAATATTATTCTATTATCATGGTGTGGGAGTGGTGTTATGCTGGTCCTATTATCGTGATATTGTAGTATTATTCTAGTATTATCTTGGTGTGGGAGTGGACTTATTATGGCATTATTGAAGTGTTATGCTGGTGTTATCATGACTTTTTGATACTCTTTTGACAATGTCTAACTTTGTATAAAAATATTCATCAAATATACAGTCAGGTGAGGCTACAGAACCTTGCAATCCAGCAATTACAGAGATGTTTTTGAGAAGCAACATCTGCAATGAGGAAGAAGCTTATGAAAGCTATCGTAACTATGCACATCACGCAGGATTCACTGTTCGGAAGGACCACACTAGCTACTGGCCCAACTCTAGGAAACTGAAGAGTAAAGATTATATATGCGAGAAAGCCGGCTACAAGAAAGAGCCTAACAACATGGAGAGCGTTAAGTACAAAAAATCGGACACGAGGACCGGTTGTAAGGCCATGGTTCGATTTGCTGTTGACCTTGAGGGCAACTGGACAGTGGCAAAATTCATTGAAAATCACAACCATCCTTTGGCTGAAAGTGGTGATTAACATCTTCTTCGTTCGAGCAGAAGGATAAGTGAGTTGAATGCAGATGTCTTAAGATCCATGACAGGTGTGGGAATCAGAGCAACAGATGCATACAATTTCATTGCTTCGGAGGTTGGTGGTGTAGAGAATTTGGAATGCACCAAGACAGATGCACATAATTTCATTCAAAGAGAAAGAAGAGAGAAAATTGAGCGGGGAGATGTCAATGCACTAATACGGCTGTTCATGGAAAGGCAGGCTGGTGATAGCATGTTTGCTTGGGATTTCCAAACAGATGAGTCTGGAAGGTTAACAAACATTTTCTGGAGTGATGGATTATCCAGGTTGGATTATGATTGTTTTGGGGATGTGATAATATTTGACACGAGCTACAGATTAAATAAATATAACTTATGCTGCGCTCCATTTGCGGGGGTTAACCACCATTGGCAGAACGTACTATTTGGAGTTGGATTTCTGTCCGATGAGACCACCGATTCATTCGTGTGACTTTTTAAATCGTTTGCTCGAATAATGGGAGAGAAGCACCCAGTAACAATCTTTACCGATCAGGACCAAGCAATGGCAATAGCCATTGCAGAGTGCTTCCCTCAGACACGTCACAGATTATGTCAATGGCATATCCATAAAAAACTTCCTTCAAAGGTGAATTGTGGAGTTCGTACTAAGAGCATCTGTGGTCTTTTTTATAAATGCATGAGTAAGTGTGACACCGAGGAGGATTTCGAAGAAACTTGGTCATTAATGATTGAAGTTGGGGAACTTCAGAATAATACGTGGTTGGCTGAAATGTATCGTCACAGGCACAGATGGTCAACATCATTTAATAAGGATGTATTCGGTATGGGAATCTTATCAACACAGAGGAGTGAGCAACCAATAATATATGTCAGAATGTTACAAAACCAACCAGCTCTCTATCAGATTGTTTCATTGGTCTTGAAACCATTGTGAAATCTTGGCGTCGCAACGAGAAAGATGAAGATTTCAAATGCGGTCAGTCCGTCACAATGCCCATGGTTAAAATCAATCCCGTGTTGAGGCAATCTGCTGCATTATATACAAGGAAGCTTTATTCAATGTTTGAACAAGAGCTACTGAATGGATTATGTGGGCTTACGAGTTGAATTATGCACGGATAGTGAGGGTAGATACAATATAATGAGTTTGGATGAGGAGAGGACAAGGCAGTCGTGGACTGTATTAGTCGACAAAGTTAGTGCTGAGGTTACATGTACTTGCAAAAAATTTGAGATGATGGGACTGCTGTACCTCCATGCTCTATTTGTACTCAATGTAGTGAAAATAAAGGTGATTCCAGATAAGTATTTCTTACTGCGGTGGTCTAAAAATGCTAAAAGGGATATCTACAATAGGCATGGATGTAGAGAAATGAGAAATTCCAATGTGAATAATTTTTCATCAAGTGCATTGTTATTCAAGTCCAGTTCTCAGAAGTTTGTGTATCAACTCATAAATATGGCACAAAGACATGATTCAGCGGAGGAGTTGTTGTGGACGACCTTTAAAAAACTATCTGTTGACCTTGGTGACGTTCTAGCAGGGAGAAAACCTGAATCTAATAGAACGACGAAGAAGAAAAAAATTCCAAAACTAGGACTTTCTGTTGACGACCCCGCAAAGATGAGGCCGAAAGGAGTTTCAACATCGAGATTGAAAGGATATTGGGAAAAAACTAAGAAATGCAAAAGTAAGAAGTCGTTGCTTGAGTAATGCTTTCTTTCTAAGTATGTTGAGTTTTGTTCTTTTCTGGGATATAATTTTTAACTTTGCTTTCAGGAAAGGAACAACATGGGTCATCTAGCTGTGAAGCTATTAATATATTCGAAGAAATTTTGACAGATTATCTTACACAGGTGCGTTCAATCTATTCAATTCAGTCGGTTCTTCGATGGAATTATGCAATTCAAGTTTACCCGGTTTTGACATTGTCTTGCAGGAATACTATGAAACGCAACCAGTCGGTACATACACTGGAATGCTAATGGATTCCATAAGTTAGTGATATGTTGTTTGCGTTTCTGTATGATATAGATGTATTTATTGTTGTTTAGGTCCCTGTTTGATATAGATGTATTTATGTTTGACAAGTTGTTTAGTTTATATTTTGTTGGAGAAATAATTCAGTACATATTATGAATGACAAATAGCTCTGCTTGGATGATTAAAATTCGTTCTGTAAGCTGGCAACTATAGAATAACAACCGTAAAGGAGTTCAGTAACAATACAATAACACTTAACAATAGAATAACACGCAATAATTTACAATAACACGCAAATAATACGGCTATAATACGTTAATAACTCCAGAACGACAGAACCATAAATGTCTGGTAAATAATACCATAATAACCACCGATAACACATAAATAATATGTCTATAATACGTTAATAACACCAGAATAACAGAACGATTAATGTCTGGTAAATAATATCAGGATAACCCCCAATAACATGTAAATAATAAGTTAATAATACGCCAATAATACCAGAATAACAGAACGATAAATATCTGGTAAATAATACCAGGATAACCCCCAATAACACGTAAATAATACGTCTATAATACGTTAATAACACCAGAATAACATAACGATTAATGTCTGGTAAATAATACCAAAATAACCCCCAATAACACGTAAACAATACGTCTATAGTACGTTAATAACACCAGAATAACAGAACAATAAATTTCTGGTAAATAATACCAGAATAACCACCGATAACACGTAAATAATACGTCTATAATACGTTAATAACATCAGAATAACAAAACCATAAATGTCTGGTAAATAATACCAGAATAACCCCCAATAACATGTAAATAATACGTGAGTACAACATACAAAATCCTGCTCGTGCTACCGCGCGTTCGACTCTCATATCGAACCGTGTTATTATGGAATATTCCGTCTATAAATCGGCAATTAATCATGTTACTGTCGAAAAAATCGTAAAAAAATCGTGTTACTGTCCAAAAGAACGCATTATTCTAATTTAATATATTTTTATTAGAAATATTTATAGCATACAAATATAATATTCTGTACTTCCAAATCATTATACTATACATCAATACAGAGATTTTATGCTTGAATATTTTTAATTTCCAAAATAAAACTAATATTTCAGAAAAAATCAAATATTTTAAACTCTAATATTTTAAGATATTTTAAACTCTAATATTTCAGAAAAAATAATATAATATAATATATATATATATATATATATATATATATATATATATATATATATATATATATATATATATATATATATATATATCATTTTATGTTTCTGATGGGCATTTAACACCTTGATATTAGAAATGCGAGATTTACATATGTACCACCCATTTTCTATACATTTACAGGTTTACCAACTACACTTTCAAATTCTTCTTATATACATGCCATCATACATATTTCTAAACATAAACAGCCACATGCTAAGCCTTCCGAGGTATTTGATAAATTTCACCACCCAATGGATGCATTCTGCTATATACTGCTTGCAATAAAAAAAAGCATGGAGTCAGTAAGAAATGCACTGCTATATACTGTGTTCAGCATTTAAAATATTAATAAATTTATGGAATACGTAAGAAAGGCTGACCATATTAATAAATTTATGTCCTTGCCATGTTGCAAATATCATAAGCAAATTCTGTTCTGAATCTTTCCATTTCGTCCTGCCAATTTAAGTATTGTTTCCAATCGGGGTCTTCGGCCAGCACGAGTGTTTCCATGAACTTACACATGAACATCCCACAGTCAATGCTATTCGATTGTGTTGGTGCACCAGATACTATTGCATAAGGCCATTTGAGGATTTTTGCCTTGAAAAGATCTCCACAATGTGCTGCGAACATTTCGATCTGCATGAATGATTAGAATAGTGAAGTGTAACTTGTGTGTTAATATGAGTTATTATGATATGTTATAAGTCTTAATCTGAAGTTGAAATAATATTTGAAAGAGTTGAATTAACTTACAACTTGTAGAGCATAGGCCTTATGGGCTCGGCTTTGGAAGGGAGTCGTAAATTCTCCATCTAAACTTACCGATATCGTGCACCAACAAAATCCAGATGATCATTATGCACAATTGGAAACAATATTGTCTTCGTGTCACGTAAAGTCTCCGCGATTATGTGATTAACAAATTGTTGGTCATCGCCTGTATTTCTTGTGCATATGAATAACATCATTAGTTTTAGTTTATCCATATTTTTTAAAAATTTCATGCAAATTCTAGTATCTAAAAATATTACCAGATATGAAGGTGAAACATAGAGGTAAGGCTGGTATAGATCAGGTCTCCTCAATGTTCGTTCGCGCAATAGCGTGGCAAAAAGATCAATGTGTTCATTTCCGAGAGACTTATGCAACAGAAGATCTGATAGGGCTATTCTGTCAATCATAATGCCTCCTCTATACAACACAATATCGCTACTGCATTAATAACATAGCGTTTACGTTAACTCACATTAAGTTAAAAAACAACTACAACAATTGAAATTGAATGTTCATATTAACTTACGATCCTAAGTGTCTTGCAATGCACTCATCGATCACTTCCTGCATTTCCTGTGGTATTAAAGATCTGTCAGGATAATCAATAGGTCCAGTTGCAGGACGGCTCTGCAACATCGAACAATGTTTCTTAAAGACATGGATAATACATAAATTCTAGTTGAACCTTTATTATGTACTTACAGCTAGGGCGAGTTGGATCTCAGCAGAACTCGGACTATATATTTCAATGTTTTCTTCCATATCTTTGCTTCCTTGGCCATCACCCTCTTGGGCATCAATATCTTCACTTGATGCCACAAGATGCGTCTGCAATACAAAATATGTTTTTAGTAAACATACAAGAAAGGTAGATCGCACCGTTAAAATAAAATCATGTAGTGCTCACCGATATAGAATCTAACATACACTTTATTGCTCTGTCGACTTCATCGGGGTCTTCTTGCAATGTCGAATCCCAAACAGCCTGGGCGACATCTACATCCTTATTATGCACATCTGCCTCTTGGTCGACTTACGGAGGATCAATACGAGCACCGCCCTCTTGGGCCACCGCCGGAGCATCACTCTGTAAATCAGCGTCTTTTGCCACTGCCGGATCATCAATATGAAGATCAGCCTCTTGGGCCATTGCCGGAGCATCAATCTGAAGATCAGCCTCTTTGGCCACTGCGGGATCCTTAGTATGCACATCGGCCTCTTGGGACACTGTCGGATCCTCAAGATGCACATTGGCCTCTTGGCCACCGCCGGAGCATCAACCCGCAAATCGGCCTCTTGGGCCACTTCCGGATCATCCGTCTGTACATAGGCCTCAATATGCACATCGGCCTCAGCGGTATGTAGTATAGTATCTGTATCTCTGTCAGGTAATGTCGGAAAGGGATCATCTATATGTACAGGATCTTTTATGTGTATGGTGTGGTCTACATCGCCTACCCCAGTCTTCTTCCGAATTGGTACCGAGTGACCGGTGGTTCGAACGACCTCTTCCGGGAACTGGCTATCGGACCGCTCCTTCTCCACCTCCTTATCGCCCATGTTTTCAACCAACCTATGTACAAGGCCTGTGAGGTTGGTAACGGCATCAGATATCGTATGCAGCTGTACGTCATGTGAGTCTACTTTGTCTTGAATATGTAAGGTCACTTGGTGGTGATGTCTCATCAGCTCATACATAGCTTCAATATCAACAGGACCACCAGTACGACCAATCACTGGAGTCATCTCACTCGACACTAGAGTATCTGCTCTAGGTGAGGATGGTCCTGCCTCGATCTCGTGCTATGGGCGAGGCCTTGGAGGAGTATGTGGTCTCTGATCCGGATTTGAGAGCAGCTGTACTTTGTCATCCCTCAAATCCAAGAACGTGTCATTGACCTGCAATGAAATTAAATATGTCATTGTATGACCATTTACAATTAATTTAATGCAATGAATGACAAACCTGTTAAGGATGAAGACCCCTAAATGCTTCATGAATCTGTTTCGCAGTCCTCCCATGACTTGTTGGCCATCTCAGCATGCATGGTCGAGCCTCAGGGGCGGCAGGAGTAACCAGTGATGTTATCTCGTAAAACCATAGCTGAAGATGTCATACACAATAACCATTAATGTAAGAGAAAAAAATAATAAAACTAAAATTCATAATGAAATCTTTTTAAGGATTACATACCGTAAGTAGAAATACGAAACCTTGGATATAGCACAATGATTTATTATCCTTTAATTTCGTGTAAGCTGTGGTGACTTGTTCTAATAGCATTTCACATATGGCAGCAGGCTAATTAAAGGAGGGAAAGGCCTGTGAATCATCAGCAAACGCAGCAAGCTTTGTGTGCACGTGAAAATTGCTAGAAGGAAAAAATAGGTTAGTTAACAAAATTTTTAAATACAGCTGCTCAAAAGGAAGGGTAGATGCTTCTTCTGCAAAAAAATCTGTCAAATGTTCCTTTATTGCTTTGGCATCCTCCGCAGCTAGTCCACTTCTCTTCCGTGCGACACGCTCTCCTCTGTTAGGCATGCCAAGCAACAAGGCCACATGGTCAGCATCTACCCTCACCTCTTTCCCACCAAATCTGAAAACCCTCCTCCTGTTATCCCAACATCTCAAAATATGCAAAATCAGAACATTGTCTTGAGGATAGGGGGGCATGTCAAAAAAATTGTAGACCCTCATTTCCCTTAAGTTATTTACGACCTGCTCGAAATGCGATCCTTAAGTCCATCCAAGCATGTACCCTCATCGTAGATAGATGACATCTCGCAATTGAAAGTCCTCGCGCTCATTATCCCGCAAAATGAACAAAGTTATGCATAAATAACACACAAATGACTCATGAAAATTGTATAACACATCAAAATAAATCAACTTAAAACAATAATACATGAATAACACAACCAGACAACAGAAATACATCAATATTAATAAAACAGTAATACATGAATAACACAATAATAATACAGGAATAACACAGAAATAACACATAAAAAAAATACAATAACCTAAACACTAAAGAATAACACATGAACAGAGGATAACACATCAAAATAAATCAGACTAAAACAGTGATACATGAATAACACAACCATACAACAGAAATACATTAATAACACAGGAATAACACAGGAATAACACAGGAATAACACATCAAACAACACCTAAGAATAACATATGAACACATGAGCAACATACATCAACTAAAGTAACACATCAATAATACATGAATTACACATGAATTACACACTAATAATACGTGAATAACACTGTAATAACACAACAATAACATAATAATAAAACGTCAAACCAGTGTTTCATGTATCTTATTGCTGTATAAACAAACCAATAACCTAAAGACATAAGAATAACACATGAACACAAGAGTAACACATCAACTAAAGTAACACATCAATAATACTTGAATTACACAGCCCTAAAACATGAATAACACGGTAATAACACGACAATAATACAACAAAAACACATATAAAACAATTTTTAATTAATGGTATTGCTTTATTTAGGATGTCGGTCATTGACTAAGAAAATTATTACATAGAATAATACAACAATACCACGAAAAAAATATATGTTTTAGTCGGTTATTGCAAGCATATTGGTGTGTTATCTGTGTATTATCGTTGTATTATTCATGCTTAGAAGTAATTCATGTTTCGAATTTAGTTTTTAGAACGCCTAAACAATATGCCTTAGCTATTGTTGAGTTTACTAAACCCTCGTACTTGTTTTATGTTTTCTAAACCCTATCGAGAAAAAAAAAATTCCTCATACCTTGACTTAACCGACCGCTCGGACGCCATTGTCTTCTCCTTCGCTAGCGCTAGCACCGGAATTGTGTCTCGTGCGGTCGCCGACGATAATGGGTAGCGAAATGGCCGTCGGAATTCCAAAGAAGATGAAAGGTGAAATGGCGGAAGGCGTTACAGGAGAGATGAAAATCTTTTTTTGAAAGGTGAAATGGCCGTCGGAAGGCGTTACGACATTCGGTCCGGGTTTCGAGCATGGTCGAATTTATTTTCATTTAATTTAATTTTCTCTCCTGAGCGGGACCCACAGCGCCACGTGGCATCATACGTGGCGGGATGCCACGTGGCGGCGTATAATTGGACTCCGCACGTAGAGGTACGTGCGGAGTCCTGATGGAAAATTTTTTCTAAAAAACGATAAAGTTTAAATGATTACGAGCAAACTTTAATTCAATTTTTTAAATAATATTATTTATAATATTATTTGTAACCATTATTTAAATTTGTTCCTTCAACAACTAAATATTTATATAAATGTTCAAATTTATTCAATCAATTAGTCAAATATATATATATGAATGTTTTTTTCTTTGATTAATTATAAAAATATTTAAATTTATTCTATCAATTAAAAAAAAAAAAAAGTTGAACGAGTTTTTATTGATTCTAATCATAAATATTTTGTTAGATACTTCACTTATTTTACAGCCCGATTATAAAGTTGAATAGGGACTCAGCATTGCCTAATATAGTAGAGTTCTCACAGAATAGTTTCATGTGTAATTTTTGGAACAATTTCAGCATTTGAATTAGAAAACGACAAATCAATTACAATCAAGTCACCCGATTCAACATTTTTAAGAGGAAATCACGAGAGATTTGGCAATAGAAACCTCTATATGTTTCCCTTATCAACAAAAAATAATAAGGATAATTATATATATATATATATATATATATATAGCACCCGAAATATTACTATTTATAAAATCTAACACCTGGGCGATATTATAGAACTACTAAACTGATGTATAAGCGTGTCACAATCAAACCATTGAGAATTTATTTAAAATGAAAAATATGAGTTGGTGTTTATCATGAATTTTGATATTTGAGTGAGAATTTGAAAAATGGATGAAAGAATGTGCTAAATTTATAAATAGCAGGCGCTATGTATGTAAACAGAGTTCTGATGCAATTTTGCATCCTGACTTATCAGTGCCGCTACGCGTATGCAGTACATGTCCACCAACGTATTAAATTGGAGACTCGTTTAGTACACATGTAATGACATTGATTAGACAGATGCTACGTACATAGTATACTCTAATTTGACTAATTAAAGAAACAATCCAACTAGAGATTCCTCTATGGAGCAATTTTTTTTATTAGATGTTTTTCTTTTCTTATGATTATTATATCAACATATTCGAACTTTTTTTTTTCTTTTTTCAGGAAAGGACTATTAGGTGAAGATTTATAAAAAGCTAGAAAGAGTAAACTCAGAATTCGTCCATTTTATGTATGACTTTTGCTGGAATCATCAATCGAATTTTGCTTAAACTTCTCTTTTACATCATCCAACTAATACATATATATTTGTAGCCAGGCAAAAGGAGGACACATGAACTTTCAGTCATAGATCATGCTGCTCTCACCATTCCTCGCGCTCTCATTCTTCTTCTCCATCCTTCTCTTCTTCCTATTTCTAAGAAGCCATAAGAACATCCCAATCCATGGAGACAAAAAATTTCCTCCAGGGCCATCAAAACTCCCTCTGATTGGAAGCATACATCACCTTCTAGGTGTAAACCTGCATCATAAGCTTAACAACCTGTCTAAGCTATATGGTTCTCTTCTCCATATCAAGCTTGGTGAGATTAACTCTGTGGTTATTTCCAGCCCAGAGCTTGCCTGCCAGGTTATGAAGACTCAAGATCTCAACTTTGCTTCTAGACCTCCAATAGCTGTCAGTGAAGCCTTGCTTTACAACTCCAGTGATATAGGTTTTGCACCTTATGGAACTTACTGGAGAGAGCTGAGAAAGATCTGTACTTCAGAGCTTTTAAGTTCCAAAAGAGTGAAATCTTTTCATTCGTTAAGAGAGGAAGAAGGTAACAGTTTGTTAAAGAAGATCCTGTTAACGCCACATGGAATTCCAGTTAACTTAACCAGGATGTTGCTCAGTTTAACAAGCACAGCAATTACAAAGGCTGCTTTTGGGAAGGAGTGTGTTCACCAACAGAAGTTTCTGTCGGCCATGAGGAAAGGATTAGAGTGTGCCTCATTTTTCAGCTTGATGGATCTATTCCCTTCGTTGGGTTCTCTTAGGATGTTCCTCAGTCTGAACTTTAAAATGAAAAGAGCACACAGGGAATTGGACTCTGTATTGGATGACATAATTGAGGAACACCTTGAGAAGAAGGCTGGTGGAGATGACATGGAGGAAGATCTGGTTGATGTTCTTCTGAGGCTTAAAGAAACAGTCCAACTAGAGATTCCTCTTACAATGGATAATATCAAAGCTGTCATTTTGGTAAGTTTTTTTATCCAAAAACTCAAGCTGAAAATTTTTTTTTTTGGAGTGATTATCTAAGCCAAGTCATGAGCTAAAAAAATCTAATTTTTTCTTGTTTTCGAAGGGTCTGTTTGTTGCTGGAACAGACACTGCAGCTGCCTCAATAGAATGGGCGATGACAGAACTTGTAAGACATCCAGAGGCCATGCGTAAGGCTCAACAAGAGGTGAGAAAATCAGTAAAAGGAAGGCCAAAAATAGAAGCGAGTCATTTGAATGAAATGAAATACTTGCAGCAAGTCATCAAAGAAACTCTGAGGCTTCATCCTCCAGTTCCCCTTCTAATGCCTAGAGTCTGCCGTGAGACCACTAAGCTCTCAGAGTACTTGATATCTAAAGGTACTCACGTCATCATCAACGCATGGGCCATTGGAAGAGATCCAAAGTATTGGAAGGATCCTGAGAGCTTTCAACCTGAGAGATTTGAGGGGAGTGAGATTGACTTCAAAGGTACAAACTTTGAGTTCATTCCTTTTGGTGCGGGGCGTCGAATGTGCCCAGGGATGCCATTCGGGCTTGCTGGTGTGGAGCTCTGGCTTGCTCAGCTTCTATTGCATTTTGATTGGGAGATGCCTGATGGGAGGAAACCGGAGGAACTTGACATAAGTGAGGCTTCTGGTGTAATTCTTACTAGGAAAAATGACTTGTGTTTGCTTGCTTTTCCTCACAAGTCAGTAATTTGAGTAGTTAATGTGGATTATCATTAGTAAGTGTTGACTTTTGAGGAAGTTTTTATCTTAGTATGTTCTATTATTAAGTATTTTTTGTTTTTAGAATGTAGTATTATTGGTATGTCTTTACATTTCCATCTTTTATCATGGGATTTATGGCTGATTTTATTGTTTTTCTATGTGGGAGACATCTTCCTCTATTTATCTTGAAATTTTTTTCTATAAAATCATGGAGAAATAATTATTTCTCTCCTATCAAAACTACATGGTACCAGAGCCCATCTTAGCCTACTAAATGTAAAACAAATCCTCTGATTGTCTGTGGGTTCTATTGTGTGACGCTTGCCCCTCTCAAGTTCGCCCAATAACGCCATCTTCATGACCGACCCCTCATGTGACACTGTCTCAATGGGAAGGCAATATCTAAATTAGCATTTGGAGACCTCTCACGAGACAGCCACAATTAGAGCTCGTTGGGAAGGTAACGATTGGATCATGACATTCAAAGACCCTTACAATACAATTGCTATTAGAGCCAGTTCAGAAGGCAAATGATTCTTCTGAGACATTAGAGACGTGAAGCGTTTGATTAAAACCAATTTCAAAGGTAACGAATGAATTGCAACATTCAGAGACCAGAGACATTCAATTATCTTTTCATTAGCATCAAAATTGTGCACTTGAATCCCTATCGAAAGTAGGGCATGTTTATTTTTTTTGAGGTAGCCATTGTATGTATGGTGCTCTTCTCATGTTGTGACGATGTCGTACAAGTCGACAAAGATAATAAGAGCACAAAGAAATTCTGACATTGACCAGTTCTAGTAATTCTGAAACCACCTTATCTCATCCTACAACTCCTCTCATGGGTTTATTGGCTGAATATTTTCCTCAAAATTTACTACCTTATCTCAAAGTTATAAAACTTAATGGACACAACTATCCAAGTGAGCTCAAACCATGAATTTTTCGTTCAACGAGAGAAGCAAAATTGGGTATTTAATATGAGAAATTCCAAAACCTATTGCTAGTGATTCGAATCTAAAAAATATTGCAATCCAAAAATTCTCTAGTGATGGCATGGCTCATCAACTCCATGAAACCTATCATAGAAAATTCTCATCTATTTATTTCCATTGCTCAAGATATTTGAGAAGTTGTTGAAGATCTTATATAGATTTAGAGAAGTCTTCACAAATTTTTAACTTGAAAAACCAATTTTGGAAATAATAAAAAAAAATTTTGAAGTTATTTTGTATTATAAAAAGTTGGTAATATTATGATAGGAGCTTGATCAATATTAAGATACTATTTTAGAGAATTTGAATGATTGTCTCACCATAAGAAGAGAGAAAAATGATTAGGTCTACATATTCTTAGTTAGTCTTAATCGGATTTTAGGCAAGGTTTGAGGTCAAATTCTTGGTAAGAAATCTCTACCCTCAATTCTAGGAATCCTTTCACTCAGGAAATGAGCTAATTAGTGTCAGAGTTGCGTCAAAATATTTCCAACGCCAATTTCTAGTGTCGAATTTGTATTTGTTTAGCATCTTTTATGGTTTGTGAGTTGAATAATTTTGGCGAACAGTTTTAGTGTCGTGTTTAGCACCACATATTGGTAGATGTAAATAATTAGCGTCGACATTAGTGACGGCATGTTGCTAACGTAAAGGATCCACTTAATAACATCGAACAAGCTGACAATAAGTCCGACAATATTTTATTTGTACGCAGGTGCCTTAAAATTCTAATTCCTGACCCCGCGGCCTTATTTGTGCACTCCTCCCTCTTCGAATGTAGCTCCAGTGATTATTCTTCTCCTCAGAGCGTTCGCGGTGTTTCTCCGGCGAACTTGCTTCTCCAGTGAATCATCATCCACTCCAAGTTAAGGCAACCATCTCCTCTTATTTTCTAATTTTCCCCTTCATTTTATTTTGATTTGGATGGCTGAAATGGAGGAATGTACCAATATTATTGCGTGTGACAGGAGATTACCACTTAGAATTATGGATTCATTTATATGTGTGTGTGATATCCAACCTTTTGCATCATCCTCCAACTAACTATGGTTCTAGGAAATATTTTTGGAATGACCATTTGACTCTAATGGACTTGCTACATTCTTACTCACTTTTGACTTTTAGGTGTAATCATATGGCTACAATGATATGCCATTATATTCTTGATAAGCTTTTGGTTGTCTTTGAATTTGTCAACTTTGACATGATTTAAGCCTAAGGTAGCTATGAGCGCATAGCAATTGTTGCTGCGTTTTGAACATCCTAATATATATATATATATTCTTTGGAAGTTTTTTTTATCTTAAGCATTAGCTGCTAGAGCTTGTCAAATTGAGAAGTGATTTAGTTTTTTGAATAGGTGTTTTTTGCTTTGATGTAGATTGTTAGTAATAAAATAATTCTTATAGCATGTTGAGTCCATCCTAACTAAGAATATTCACCATTTGTTCATGCAGGCCTAGAATTTTTGTGCATCATTACTTTCAACTTACAAGGGCTTTATGAACTTGAATGCCTTTTAGCTCAACGCTTGAATCTTTTGACAAGCTAGATATCTAATACAAACGAAATGTAAGTACAACTAAAATCTAAATGTGCTAATATATAAATCTACATATAAGGTGCAAATGGATATTCAAAATTTGAGATCATTGTTATATAACAGATATTATCTAGGAAGAAAATGACTCATTGATGAGTTCTTGAATGATGTTGAGAAAATTGTATTGGTGGCATCACAATTGTTCATTTACTTTCGAGAGGTAATTTTTGATGCCCTTGTGAAAAGCATAAAAATCATACATATCTAAAACAAAGAATTCAAGTTGGATCTAAACCATAAAGGATTTGAACTCAATTATTGGAACTGGACAGCACATAGTGAGTATGAATTAGATGTTCAATATGATTATGTTGGTGTCCCATGAAGTTATGCCTCTCAAACGAAACATAATCCTGACACATACAAAAAAATGATTCATTATATGCATAGGGCTCATTTTATTGGGAGTATTCCTAATGATTACACAACAAAAATTTAGCTTATTACCGACGGTAAAAAACTGTTGTTAATAAAGTAAAAATTGTAGGTAATATGTTTACTGATTTTAAGCAACTGCTAAATTGACGTAGCAAAAATGCTTGTTGGTAATAAAATTACCGAATGATTTAGTACGGTTTACATTAACCGACGGGTATCTGACATACCATAATCATCACTAGAGATCTAAAAATTTGTCATGTTTAACCGTAGCTTGACGATCGATTACATAACCAACACATATGTCTGTAAGGAAAGTGGTACATTTCCATCGAAAAATTATTGTGGTTTTGTTAGTAAAATATCTCGCAATCGTCGGTTAACCCTGGGAATTTACCGACGATTTTGTTCATAATAAAAGTGTGGCATTTTATCTGGAGGTCATTTGTTTGATAGACCATCAGAAAACTATCAACATATAATCTAGGGGTCGTAAAACCGTTGGTTAGTCGTCGAAAACCTATAACATCAGAAGAAAAAATTTAAAGCCCTCCTTGAACACTATATTCTACAAACCTACAATCATAACAATGCAATCAAAATACAACACAACACATTAAAGAAACCAATCAGCACAAAAATCATATACAAAAATAAAAGAATAAAAATTGTATTATAGCACATAGGTGGTCCCAAGCCCTTAGCCTTTGGCTAAGGTGGCTACGAAAAACATGTGAAGACTCAAGTGTGAGTTCTTATAAGATCAGGATGACCTTAGGGGTGGTTTGGTATTGATCACACACACACACTTAAGCCTACGAAATACACACACTCCAAAACCCTAAATTCACTTACAATTGACTTACCTCCTAACTCCTTTTGGAAATTCATGTTGGTGGTCCCAAGCCCTTAGTCTTTGGTTAAAATGGCTATGACCAATATGTGGAGGATCCAAAATGAGTTCTCCCATGGGTCTTATGGCTTTATAGAGGCTCCATGATATGCATGATCATCCTACCCAATCAATTCCAATTCTACTAAAACATCTAACTTAAGCCTTCTAGCCCAAAATTTCTTCAAAATTACCAAAATACTCTCAACACCCCCATAAATACAAAAATAACACAATTCTCACCAAATTTCGCAAAGTGCCCCTAATTTTCATCAAAACCACTCCAAACCCACCAAACCTCAAATTTAAGTTATTTTCACAAAAATTACCAAAATTACCCAAGTGCCACAATTTCACCAAAATTGACCCAATCACCTTAAAATTTTTTAAAATTACCAAATTGATTCAATTTTCATCAAAATTACCAATTTAGCCCACCTTCCATCAAAATATCAAATTCATTTTTTTTAATCCACCAAAATCTCATCAAGACCAACCTCGCGTCAAATTTTACCCTAATAATCAAATTTCACCAAAATTGAAGTCATGAGCCAAATTCAAATTTCATCAAGCCCATGTCCGAAAATTCATCATGAAGGGCTCATGAATTCATGAAGCCCATTATACTCATCCCTTTAAACCAAATTACCCATGTCATGAAGCCCATCAATCCTAATCCTAAAATCCCAAGGTTAGTTCATCATGCTTAAATTTTAAAAGCCCATGTTCAAAGCCCACATGACATAAAACTTCCACTCTCATCCACTTGATTAAAATAATTTCCTAAGTCCTAGTTTAATGAGTTAATCAAACCAAATTTAGCCTCAAGACAAACGCCTTCAAAATGCCAAAAAAAGTTAAAATCCTTCTCCATGCAACTCAGTCAAGCCAAAGCCAAGCCATGAAGCCACCTTCAAGCCATATGTAAGCCATATGATCCATTGCCATGCCACCATGCTTAAAATGGCAAAAGGAGGAGCCTCTTTTAAGCTCTCATAAAAAAGTTCTTAACCCTTCTAATGCCTCACACTAACTCATGATTAACCCTAATCACTTGGATGGGGACTTCTTCAGACCAATCAAGCTGGTTCACCTGAGCTTGGTCAGCCATAGGAAGCCATCCAAGTCCATTTCCATGGACCTAACCCAAACCTAGCCTATACCCCTTTCCATTTCAATTAACCACCTTATATGTAGCAACCTCCAAATGACTTCACCAATCTCCAGTCTTGCGCTCCCTGAACCCGATGGTGACCTTCCCCTTGTTGGCCGACCACCTTGGCTGCCGGAATACCCAAACCCATGGGGATCCACCTTGGTCAACGCTCCCAATTTCATTCAGCCAAGGTGGCTCACTCCAATTTGTCAATGGTCCTTTTCTTCCCTCCATATAAGCAGCCCTTTTGCACCCATTGGCTTGGCCAATTGAGCCCTGCTTTCTCCTCTATAATTAGGGCACCACCTCTCGGCCAAGAGAGGTTGTTGCACAAACCTTGGGCAAAACTCTACCAAAATCATTACAAACTTCAATTGTACTCTTCCTAAGCCCATTCCAATCATTTTTAGCCCATCCCTCCCACATTCTAGCCCTAATTTTGAGCTCAAAACCCAGGGCATTTGATGCGCCCCTAGTGTGTGTTATTTTTTTTTTTGTGTGTTTTATGTCAATTTAATTCCCCTGAGACGGCGTCAAAACTTGACCTGAACGGAAATTACGCTGTAATTTAGCTTCCAAAATATGGTCAAAAACTTAACCTAATTTATAGTTAACGGCTAGTAAGCAAAATCAAAATGTTATAAGATATAGATAATAATTCACGCACTATGGGTTCTACGCAAGTGCACATATCGCTTCAAGTAATATAGGGCTTTACTTAAAAACCCTAGTCTTGATCCCACATAGAAGCGATATAAGAAATTCCTTAGGATAATTCTAGTCCACTACTATCAGTCCTTAGTTTGGAAGGTCGATTTAAGTGATTTTTCCAATAAATACTCCTAAAGGTAAGTCTTAAGTTTAAAACAACCAATAACAATTCTTAAATGAAAATATTAATTCTAAAGATAACCCTTTCAAGATGAATTGATTTGGAGAATTTTGAGATGTTAAAACTACTATTTTTATGTAGTGAATTGGATAATGTATAGGAATGAGATACATTAAATATTGTATGTGTCAAATAGGAGCAATAATATTCTTTACCTTCTATCGAGTGCATAAAGAACATTTGTTAATCTTGTGTTTGGTCCATGAATCTATGGTTAGGATGGGAGAATACTGACTCTCACTCCAAAGCTCTCACGTCCCATCGCTTGAGAGCTAACATCTCGCTTTAGTTTCCAAACAACTGGACCAAATTAAAAATTTTAGTCTATCACACAAAAATCTCCAATTCTACGCCCATCAAAGTATATTTTGCTATTTATTTGCACTCAACTTCATGGACTACATTCTCATCCATGAAATCAAATGTGTTTCCACTTTGCTGAGAATCTCACCGCCGTCTCGGATCTTAATGCAATTACAACAAATTTTAACACTACAACGGGCCCTTATTGTAATGTAAATGAAGTTCAAGTAAAAACCAGTACACACTCTTTTTTTAGCAGCATTTAATTTTACCATTTAATTGTAGGTTATGTTTTAAGTTTTGATCGGTATTTTAAAATATTATTTAAAGTAATTAATTTATTATAAAATATATAAATTCAGTTATGGAAAATATATTTAATACATTCATGCCACCCCAAGCTTATGGAGTTTCAAAATGTGATCATCATAATCTTCTTTCAAATAGATTTACCAAACAGGGGGCAACATGTTCATTTCTCAAGAAACAGCTGCCCCACTGTTGTTTTCACACAACTGCACCAAACAATCAACGCACTTTCTGCCATTGCTTCCCACATAAGACTTTTCGAGACAATAGTAATTACAATTAAAAGTTCGAGAAGCTCGAGCTACACCAAACAAACCCTCAAACTTTCCGAACTCTTAACATTTTAGCTCTTTTAACTTTTTAGAAAATAAGAAGCGAATAAAAGATCATTCCACTGTCATTCATTAAGAAAAAGAAGGGGCATTTACATACATACCACCCAGTTCTTAATATTTACATATTTAACACATACTTTACTTTTTACATTTACACCACCCAAATATTTGAAATCACATAAGAATATCATCATTTTAACTTTTAAAAAGTTAAATACATCTATTATGTTATTAATAAAATTTATCATTTCACATAAATCTCATGACAATTAGTACGCAATTTGAAGATCTTTTTAGTTAAAAATATTCAAACTTAAAACTAAAAATCATCAAAAACTTCAGTTTTGGCATACTTATAGTCAAACTCACTGGCTCAAAGAGACAGCCCTAATGATGTGAAAATTGGCCCGATATGAGTCAAAATAAGCACACATAAAGTCGTTAAACCATTTTTGAAAGATTTGGGTGTCTAATTGAAAGATAAAAAGATTATAAATATGACGAGCTTACAGTAAAATTGAGTGTATTGACAAGACAAGTCTAACGAGTCCAAGATCACTCAATTCTAACATTATTATGACACCAATGTGCTTTAGAGTTCTTTCTTTTTTGCAGGGATGTCACTCCTAGTATTTATAAATAGAGGCATACCCTCTTCATTAATAGAGAACTAGGCCTTGAACCAAAATAATTGAACCTAGAGCAAGTTCGCAAAAGATTTGAATTCAAGTGTCATTCAAGGCTTAGAACATGATATTTTTGGAAAGAGGACCTTAGTTCTTTTTTGCGTGAGTTGTACGGGTGTGTTTGATAGGTCCTCTTTCTCGGGCTTGTTTTTTCTTTTTTTGATGGAACGCGTAGGGAGCATCAGTCTCCTTTAACTAAAAAAAAAGGCTTAAAACCTGATAAACGCTTCACACTCTTGCAATCACTGACCCCTATCGACCACCGCTCACTGCTCACTGTTAATCATCATCAACCGCCCCCTAGTTTTTTCATTAAAGCCCCTTGTGGGGTAACAACATGCATTGTAGTGTACCAAAGCACCGTGTGAAGTAATGACCATCATCGCGGAGCCACAAGGCATCCTATGTAGTGCATCATCTTAAACATTGTGCAATGGTGCTACTAAAAAACGGTGCACCAAAGCCTTAACAACTACTCCTAACAACTACTCTCAACATCAACTTCCGACCATTATTCAACAAATCATTCTACATACAACTATTTGCGGTCCCTTTTGTTCTGATTAGAAATTGAGCCTTCTTGGATTCCATCATCGAAAGGGAAGAAAGATAAGGTTGAAAAATGAACAAAAACTAAGAAACAATTAAGTGTAGTTACAAATATATTTATATAAAAATTTTTTTGTAATATAAATCAGAGAAGAAAGGTCCTAAATAAATTAGACCATACTCGACCCGAGAATACATATGAAAAAGATCATATAGAAAGACACTTGCAACTAAACTAGAATTCAAAATAAAATTTATTTTGTTTTGGGTTCAAGAAACCTTCCAAGACAACATATTCTCATGATCAATTACAACATTGAAAAAAACTCAGAAAGACTCACAATAAAGCTAAAAGGGGCAACTTTTGCCCACAAGCAAAGTAGGGGTGATGAGGTGACTTTTTCCCAATCCTTCTAGGATTCATAAAAATTCTTGAGAGTGTGCTATGCACCAGGTTCAAGGAGGCCAAGTACTTTGTAAGTCTTACCATATATGTATAAAATTTTATTGTTTCATATTTCTATTATCCATTCGACAAAAAACTTATTTATTTCAAATGGCTAAAAGAATGGAGCTTTAATCAGTTTCAATCTTTCTTTGAGAGATTGTAATTTTAAACTCATCAATATTAAGTTTCTTAGGGGCGAGTAAAAGCGTCGATATGATTCTAAAGCTGAGGAAGTTGCAGCCTTAGTGCAGAAGAGAGCTACCTATGATGGTGACTTCTTTTTCGCGATGTAGTGTCAAAATATGGAGAACACAAGAAAGGTGCTGGTGGAGGCACAAGCCAATCTCAGCTAAAGCACAAAGAGTCTGAAGGCTATGAGATCAAAGGTGTTAGCTCTCAAAGAAGAGATCCATAAATTGAGATCCGAGAAGGAGGTTCACATTGTTGGAGTTGAGATGAGAGTTGTGTAGAGCTTTAAAAGCTTGGTTGAAGAGCATCATTCAGGATTGCATTCAGGAAGCATGTGATCATATGTATGATGTCGAGCTGAAGGAGCTACAGAAGGAGGGAGTCAAGGGAGGATTCATGTGGGTTTTCCTAAAGGGGGCTTGAGAGTGCATCGTTGGACCGAGGCTGACATAGGGAGACTCACCCCCAGTTAGACTTCAGAAGACCCTCTTTAAATTCTTAAAGTGATGGCACTGAGAATTGATACGTCATCAACAAAATTTTTCATTTGACATGAATCTAGAGGCAATCAATAAGAATCTTAGAGCATTTTTAAAACAATAAATGTTCAAGCCCAAATTAAAAATATCCAGAGCTCCATTTTGTGCAAACTAACAGTAAAACTAACTTACTCATTGAGAAAAACACAATTACTCCAACTTTAATTCAATCTAAGTCAAAACAAGCATGAATCGAGCCATTTAAACATTTTTTGGAACCTTTTGGAGCACAATTGGAGGGGTCAAACTGATTTTAAATTTGAAAAGCTTGTAGTCAAATCGAGCATAACTATCAGACGAGTTCAGCAAGCTCAAGATCACTCAATTCTGCCATTATTAAATCACTCAAATATCCAAGCATGCAGTCTAATTGAGGGAATCTCTCAGGACTATTCGATGGAATGGTCCAACTCCTACCTATTTGTAAGAGGCCTCTCCAAAACTCTAAAAATAGAGTCCTACTATTTCCAAAGGAAAACCTGAGCTTCGTGGAGGTTCCGGAGGATGAGCTAAATTCTAACAATATTTTATGCACCGAAGATCCGACGCACACTTCCCTTTCCTCTAGCAACCCTCGAACACTGTCCGCCGCCTCTTACTCATTACAACAAAGCTTCGCACAGAGTCAAAAGATGTATTGTGAAGTAATGAAGTACTGTACAAAGTAACCACCAATATCGTGAAATAATATATGTCCTACAGAATAGTGCATTGTCCTAAACACGGTGCAGTGACGAACCTCGGAGACGGTATATCAAGCCCCTAACCACTGCTCCCAACTACGACTGTTGCTAAATGATTTCTTCAGTGTATGAATATTGTACTTCGAGGAACTGTGAAACTCTTTTTCTACCCGTGGAACAAGGTTTTGGACGTGTAATCGCTTATTCATATTGTGGATCATTTCAGCTAGGCTTGACACAATATTTTTTTCCCTTTTGGGTTTTTCACGTAAGAACTTATGATTTCTCTAACTGTTACTTCTATTCTCTAACAGTGTGCTGGAATTTCGTGCAATTCTAAGACACTAAATAATCACTCTATCACCACATATCTCTGGAACACATCACAAAGCTTTCACATCACATCAAAAATCACAATGTTTAACTTTTAATAAGTAAAATGCAACTTTTAATGCATAAACTAAGACGTCGAATTATATATGAAAAAACCGAAGTTTAGGTATTAGATTCATAAATACATAGGAATTTAGTGGTATGTATGTAAATCCTTCCAAAAAAAAAAAAAGAAAAAGAAAAAAATGCTTGTAATAATCTCTAACGCCCATTTTTACGAAGTTTTCAATTCCATTGATCTATAGCTGCCAGCTTCAATGTTTAATTTCACGGTGCATGCCAAGCATAAAAACGACAATAAAGTATTTATGAGGGCCAACATGACGCAAAAGAACACATGCAATTGTGAAAACCTTACAAAAGGGAATGAAATTGGAAGTGAGAGAATATATATATATATATATATATATATATATATATATATATATATATATATATATATATATATATATATATATATAAAAAAAATCAAATATTTGGCAGAGGCCCAAATATGAATTCTTTACGTGCCTACAACTCTATGATGGAGGCTGACGCTGCTGTGCCTATATATTCAAGAGCCCCGCGCCACGGTGCATTAAACCCGCGACCCGAGTGACTTACAAAGCTAACCCCACCAACCAATACGCTATGACTACAAGACATACACACACTCACACAGATAGATAAATAGATAAATACATATATATATATATATATATATATATATATATATATATATATATATATATATATATATATATACGTTGATATATTTAATGGTATATTAAAAATTTGAGTGATATACATGTAAATATGAATATTTAGGATAATAACATAAGAATTGTGTGGTTTAAACGTAAATATCCCCAGTATTATTAATTATTGCCGCTTACGGCCAGACATATTTGCCTGCAACAGTTCACTAATTTATCTCATTTGATATCTAATATTAAATTACTCCTTAATAACATTTATTTATTTGCAAATCAGAATATTTCAATTTTTTTTCTTCAAATTAAATACCAAATAAAAATATTTGAATTATCCTTTTGTTTTATCAAACGAAGAGCATATGATTTTGCATTTAGCACTTAATTAGATCATAATGTTTAAGATAGGGGCGTGTTCGCCTCGTTTATATTTCGAGCTAAAAAATGTGTTCGTGTTCCGCTCGTTTGCTTAGCCAGTCGAACACAAGGTGTTTACGAACAAAAAATCGTTTTGATAATCATAATCACGTAACCATAAGACGCTAAGAATTGAGGCAAGCTTAAAAAATTATTATTTATATTAAAATATCATTTGAATCTAATTTAATAATAATTTTTTCTATTTTCTTAATCAGTACTTTTAATTGATTATAAATCTTTGTTATAGTCAATTAAATTTTTTAAAAATGCTACTCATCAAAAAATATATATATATATATATATATATTTCGAGTTAAAACGAGCCGAACAAGTAACGTACAATCTTTATTCGTATTCAAACTTCGTTAACTCGAGCCGAACGAATCGAATATGAACTTCTTAATAAGCATTTAAGAAGGGCCAAAGCTCTAATGAGAGGCCACACACTAGCACCCTGCACCTAATCCATTTTTCTCTTTCAAAATTCATCTGTGTCTTAAACCCTATCAATCCCATGAGGTTTAAGGAATAAGACCAAGGAATAGTTTTGTAACAGAATGTGCAAGTGGGGAAGTGAGGCGTGGCGCTGCTAGTGTGGGTGGACTCTCTTGTCCGTTTTACCAACTTTTCCCGATGCGAAAGAGTGTAAAAGCATCGTGTTATTCCATGTTTCCCGTTTGAAGAAGGCCGATTGTAGGATGGTTTTCTCACAGTCTACCTCGCCTGCTACATTCTAAGTTCTATGTCTCACTTTCCTCCAGTGATTGTGGTAATGGAAGAAAGGAAGAGAGGGTTTTCTGCTCTCCTAGTAATGGTGCTGCTGCTTAGTGGGTGTAGCTCGGTTTCAGCTGCATCTCCAGCAAGTGAGTTCGTTTTCATTTTTCTACTGTTGTTCCTTCTCTCATTTCCTTGTTAATCTCGCTTTTTGTAGCAGAGTTGGTGAGTGGATTTATCTCCAATGCACTTTCGGCGATCTTCAAATTGCTATGGTCGATGACTTCTACGCCAAAAACTGGTATAGATTTTTTATGGTTCTTTGCTGTTTTGAGGGTTAGAGTTGGGGGTTTTGATTTGATTAGTGTTTTATAGTGCTATCCGGCCGCCCAATGATGAAATTTGAGAGTGGGTATACGGTGGAGACTGTGTTCGATGGTAGCAAGCTTGGAATCGAGCCTTTCTCGGTGGAGGTACTGCCGGGCGGTGAGCTATTGGTTTTGGATTCTATGAACAGCAACATTTATCGGGTTTCTCTTCCACTGTCCAGATGTGAGTTGGTCATTTTCTTGTTCTGTTCCTTCTTGTGGTTAAGTTTTATATATGCGAAGATCGTGTAGGATGTGGTCCATGTTGTTAAAAATTGCGTTTATTTCTACTTTTTCTTCTTGTTATTTTTTCCTGCTGTGGCTAAAGTTCGTTGAGGGATTTTAATCTTTCGAGGATTTTTTCGCTGCTATTTTTAGTGATGTGAATTATCTTTCATCAACTAGCCTGTGGGACGGAGACTCTTCAAAGAAGGGGAAAAAGATGCAGTGTTCTTAGGGGTGTTAAAAATCTCATTTATATATATATATATATCCTTCTTCTCTTGGGGGATTTGACATTTTTCGAGGTTCTCTGCTGGAACAATCAATTCTATTGGACCTACAGGCTTGGTTTGGTTTGAAAGAATTGAAGGGGATGTAAATGAATTTTTATTTTTATTTTGGAGCATTGGTTTCAATATAAATGAGAGGTAATTAGATTTACCTAGAGGATATTTGATTTGGTGTACTTTGAGTGTTAAGTAAATGCATTACTTTTGAAATTTCCAGTGTTTGGTTAGAAAAAAATTGAATGTGATATAATATTTTGATGAATTTAGAATCCCTCACTTAGTAAATTTATTGGTGTTTTCTGAGCTCGCCTGATTTTCGGGAATTCACGATACACAACATCACGCCACGTTCCACGGGCTTGTAGTTCTCTGCAAGCCCGGGACCTTTGGTGATCGCCCGCATCCACTACCGCTCACAACCTTGTCTCATGTGCAACTAGCAGCCATCGATCTCACTTCTCATTCAATAACTGGCGATCTCCGCCCTTGTCTTACCTACACATGCGACCTCCATACGCGATGTTTTCATATCACATTCAACTAGCTAAACTTGCCAAAATCACAACCTAGTTAGTGACACCCTCGAACCCACAGTAGCTGATGATATCCTTGTCATTTGCGATTTTGTCCGCTGTCACTAATGAACCTACTCATCGTTGGTAAGTCCCTAGTGTCATGCCCAAAAATACATCAATGTAGAAAATTTTACAAAAAAATTAATTCACATTATACTAATTCAAGCTCGGAAAACTAACTCTTGAATTTACTTTGCAACCAACCAAATACCAAAAAATTTTTAAAAAATATTGAGTTTATTGTACAATATATTTAGAATATACCTGAATTCTAAATTCTTATTATCAATTTGCCTCTGAGAAAATATGAATAAATATGTTGTTCTATTGATAATACCTTCTTAATCATATTGAACAGTACGAAGAAAAATATGGGTTAATTGTTGTCGCCCTTGGTGTCATAAAAAAAATTGTTGTTCGTGAATAGTTTGTGTTCAACTCTTTAATAAGCTTATGTTTGATTTGTTCGTTAAGTATGCGCGCCAAGTACGTTTAAATTTGTATTCTATTTTGTTCAGCTTGTTATTCAATTGAAATATACACATTCATGTTAGGAGTTTTCGAAGATATCTCAGTTTCATCATGTATATTGGGGCATTTTGATTTTGTGAATTATTGAATCTTGTTTCCTAAATATAGGTCTAGCTTCATAACAAAGGACACAAATTAAGCGTAAAATTGCTATGTGGAGTCTCAGTTACATATCATATCATTATAGCGTTTAGAACGAGTACAAAACTACTATGGGGGTGCAAAGACACAATAGATGGTGCAACTTTGGTATTAATGGATCCATTTTAGTTTGCATTAATATTTGTAATTCAGTCTTGTGATGCATGCTTTGGCCTTTGGTAGATTGTTTAGTAGAAAAAAAGGCTCTGGCTTTGGTTAAAGAATTAACAAATGTGCCGGTGTTGAGAAAGAAAGCTTGAGACAAAGAAACAAATAATTAAAAAAAAAAGTGGAAGAAAAAAATATTATTTGAGGTTGTGAGGCGCTAACTTGACCAAAAAACACACAACTGAGCGAAAGCATGAGTGTTTTAAAAATTTAGGAACCATTTCATAGATGTCATGGATTTTACCCATTTGAGAAACTTTTAAATGGATAATTTTTTTTATAGATATGAAAGCTTAGTTTATTATCTCAATTGTTTTATTTTCTCTATTATTTAGTTTGAGAGATTACAGGGTTCTCATTCATGTCGGGATTGAGTGTATTTGGGTTTGGTGATAAATGTTTTCTTGTACCTATTTAATTTGTACACTGGCATTACCTTTCTATTATAGATCATATCATTTATTTGTTCCCATGGACATAGGCTATTATCTTAATCAAAACACATAACTTCTATTGTCTTCTTGTGGTTCTTGATCTCTTTGTTATTACTTCATATGCTAATTGTATTTTCTTTTGGTAGATACTACCATAGAGAAATTAAATATTATTTAAGGAATTTTACCTTGAAAAGTTATTTTTTAAAATTTTTTCAGAGTTGCCTTGGTATCCTTTCAAAAAATTTTTAGTGGGTTTTTTTCCGTATTCTCTTGTTACCTCTTGGATCTCCTTACCATGCCTTGGTTTTGTTGCCTTATCTTTGGTTTTGGGCTTGAAATTATGATAACTAAAAATGTGATGTGGATAGAGAGGATGGAGAAAGAATATTGCTAACTAGATTGCTAGAAGGAAGAAATATAAATTAATGGATGACGAGGAGATATAAGATGCTTCTTTCTTTTTCTCGTGCTCTCTCTCATTCCTATTACTTTATTTGCTTACCATGAGCTTGGATCAATTTTATGGCTACCTCATATGTGAGGTATTAAGTGGCTACTCCCTTAATGATATGAACCCCGTATTTTGATGTAATTTTTTCTTGGCTTGTTATAAGCTTATGCGCGCTCATAGCATCTTGTAGCACACTTTGTGGTTTTGGTTGGCCTATTTGTAGTGAAACATCACTAATCCACTTTTTAGCTTGGCCACTTAATTAGCTTGACCTTATGTGGAGGAGACTTCCATATTATTAGGTGCAATTTTTGGAAATCTGTTCTTTTGCAATTGGACTCTCTCTTCTTTAGCCTACTTGCAACAGAATGGAATTTTGTTGAAGTACCAAGTAAAACTAATATGCTTTGTCAAATTAATAGGATTTACCAACTTAAATTAAAAGAAATTTTTAGTCTGATTCATTATAATTGATAACATCATTTATTTAACCTTAAAAGGAGTTATCTTATTATAATGGTAGCGAATGATGGTTGGCTATATGCTATCTATGTAATAACTGAAAATAATAATAATAACAATAAAATTAATTAATATAAATAAAAGAAAAAATTTTGAATCGATGAAAAAGGTTCGATTAATAATCACGAGGTTTTCTTCTTAAGATTTTAGTATTTATTTTGAATCACAAAGAATAAATTGGGAGGAGCATGAGAGATGCAAGTGAGGCAATGGAGAAGAAGAAGAAGAAGAAGAAGAAGAAAGAGGAAGACGTTTGCAAGTGATGAAGCCGACCGAGGAGACTTTGTCGAGCAGGCGAAGGCGATGAAGGAACCTCAGCAATTTCCAAGCGGGAGAAACTGCGAGTTTTGCATAAGAAGAAGTGTTGAGGCGAGTAGGAGCCGAAGCCAAAAGCTTACATGCATCACATTTGGGTGCGGTAGAAGAAGGAGAGGGAAGAATGTTTGGCGTGCAAGAAAATTGTTCCAAGAGGTTTCAACTTCAAGTAGAAGAAGAAGAGGAAGGAAGAAGAAACCTGTCGAATGCTCTGCGTCTAAGGGAAGCTTGTGACCTAGCCGAGAGAGAGGAAGGGGAAGCAAAAGTGGAGAGGAAGCTTAGTACAACATTGTTCGAAGGAGAAGAGTAGGGAGGAGAGTCCCGTGTGTGGCTTTGCGTGCGGGAGAAGTATTTGAGCCTGCGTGCTATAAAGGTAAGGATACACCTAACATATGTAATAGAAGGTTAGGGTTTGTTTGTGTAGATTTCTTTTTATATATTAAATTTGAAATTATGATTAAGTGTTAATGTAATTTACCTTTGCTAATTAAACATGGAGTAGAAATGGAAGTAACACACGACGGAAGACAGTGATGGAGGACGCTAAAGCGTCAATGGGTAAACAAATAAGATAGAGGTCAGTAATTTTGTTTATAAATTACAGTAGTATTTATTATTTCTAAATGTATTTTTATTTCAATTATTCACACTTTATGTTATATATCATTGAGGCTTAGATTAGAATTGACTCTTCATATTGTTCTTTATAAAAGCATGCATATTGACAATATGCATAAACAATTGTGTTATAGTTTTCCTATGAGGAGGTTATATGACTTCATGATATGTACATTCTGGTATAGTTGTATATATCAGTTTATTTCGTGACTTTTAGATTTAGTAAGATTTCATTTATTCATCAGTTAATAGAAGTAAAATTTTTCATAAGAAAATAATATATGCTATGAAGAATGAAATTGTGTATATATATATGAATGCCCTTATGGATAAACTTGTGACACTATTGTACCCCCACGTGTAACATTTTTCTTACCATCTCAAATAATGGTGAAACATAGATCACCAATATCGGTCAGGGATGAGTAGACATCTTGTTAGCTTAGACAATTAAGAAATTAGATCACTAACCATTGTACTGATGAGATAATATTGATCAGGTGTGAGTAGATTCAGTTACACCTCAGATAATAGTAGACATATTCTACTAACCTCTATGTCGATAGGACAATAGTAGACATATTCTACTTACCATTATGTCGATAGGTTATGTTTTGACGATGCTCCTATGACAGATGTGAAAGTTAAGAATATGATGTATGCTAATGCTTAAGAGATTACACTTTCAAAAGTAATGGAAAAGAGAATGCTTGTTCCATGTGCAAAAATTAAGTATGGATATTATAAATTATTATATGATTTTCTAGAATATATTAATAGAGAACATTATATTTATTGTTTTGTTTTCCATGGTTCACAGTAGTTTTGAAGTGTGATTGCGTCTGAGTTATCACAGATAACTCATTATGTTGTTTTCATAACTTTTTCATATTTAAGTTTTTGAATAAGATGAATACTAGAAGAGATCTTATGTACATAAGGCAACGTCAACAATTTGAAATGTAAATTTTTATCTGTTAATTAAATTGCTTTATTTTAGTGGCTCTTTCTATTAATATCTGGATATTAAACAATTATTGATATAAATAGAATAATAGAAAACTCAATTTCACCGTCCAAACGTCTGTTCTCGTCTTGGTTGTTTCTAAACTTCTGGTTGGGTTGTGACAATCTGACCTTCTAGGAATGATTTGACGATAAATTTTCTTTCTATTTTTTTTTCTCTACATATAACCAAGTGTCTGGGTATGCTGATGGCATGTTTTAGTTCTGCAATTTTTATGGCTAAAAACATAATCACAATTTTTATAGAGAATTTCCAAGTAATGACATTCATACTGGCTATAACGAATATTATCTTGAACATATTAGAAAGTTTGCAATTATAGAATTTTGATAATTGGTTCTCTATAACAAAATTTGATAATGGAAAGGTGTTTTACTATCTTTGAGTGCGAAACATTTTTTCTTGGGTTTTGTAGATCACTTGAAATCTCGTTCACTTATGTCCTTTTATATGCTTTAAACCCAATTAAACTCTTGATTTCCACTAATAATGTTTTCACAGATAGCAGACCAAAACTTATTGCTGGTTCAGCAGAAGGTTATGCTGGTCACATTGATGGCAGGCCACGAGAAGCAAGGATGAACCATCCGAAGGGACTAACAGTGGACAACAGAGGAAATATTTATATTGCAGACTCGTTGAATATGGCAATTAGAAAAGTTAGTGACATTGGTATGCTGATAGAATCCATATTGTAGTTATTTCTTGCCGGTTTTTGTTTCTCTTTCTGCTGCAACTTTTAATTTACTTCCATCCTTACACTTGAAGAATCATGTTTCTAGGATTTTATAAATGTCACAATTTACAAGTCTGATGCTGGACATGATATGAACTAAAATTAAGTTACAAATATTTTTGTTATTGATGTTACTTGGATCTCAAAGAACTCTACTCAGCATTGGATGAATCTTGAAGCAATTTTGAGCATTTGGGAGTATTGTGTCATTGAAACACTTAAAATTGCTTTTTTATCTTGCAAAAGGCTTGTGTTCTGCCAGCTTAAACGTTTGTATTGCAGATTCCATGGCTAGTGCATCATCCTAAAATTTAATCAGCTTTCAGCACATTAAATTCTATTATTTGCATCTAATAACCACTTTTGTATTGCAGATCCCATGGCGAGTGCAGCTTTCTGAAATTTTATCGTTCTTTTAGAACATTAAATCTTATCATTTGCATCTAGTCAATGATTTATTGGATTTTGAATATTTCATAAAATTTTGCTAATGTTTCTCAACTGGTTTCCTAATTCATTATAATTCTCTTATGAGTATAGTTGAATTCCACTCTTTTTATTGGCAAACTATTGAATCACTTTCATGTCTGTTGTTTATGTTTAGTTCAATTTCATTCAAGGCAACAATACTTGCAGTGTATTTGGATTATTCATCTTACTATATTTATTTATTTTATAATACCTTTTCTTTTTAGTCCATTTTTGTCAAAATATAAGGTCCAAATGACCGTTTCAAGTTTTAAGTTTGTTTTTTAAAGTTCAAATCATTAAAAGTTTTGATAGCTTTCTAACATCTCCTCCGCTTAAGTGGGCATCAACAGGAGAACTAGGTCTTTCTACCTCGCCAAGGAAGAAAGTTGTGAATGGTCCGTATTCAAATTCGTCACCGATTATAATACTTTTTAACTTACTGTGCAAAGAGAGGCACACAGACCTTCAATGTACAATAAAGACGTGCATGATCGATAATCAAAAACACCATTGGTCGTAATAATTTTTGAAACTCACTGTGCCAAGAGAGGCACGCAAACCTTCAATATACATGAACGGAAGGCAACACAAATTTCTACGCTATCTTAGAGCAATGTAAATGAGTAATTAATATTTATGAATTTATTATTATGCATGAAGTGGCAGTCAACGGTGATGGAGAGACAATGAATTTTTCAAGACAATATATAAAATTTTACACTATATATATATATATATATAGATATATATATAGATAGAGAGAGAGAGAGAGAGAGAGAGAGAGAGAGAGAGAGGCAGAGGCTTGGTAGGTGACAGAGAGGAGAGTTGGTTGGGTATTCTTACTGGCGCCTAAGGTCGAGGGGTTCAATTTGCGGTTTGTTGTGAGGGAGTTTAGGTAGGGTTATGTGACAGCAGGGAGATGAGGGAGCAAACAGATAGGTGGAACATGGAGAAAAGCAAACTTGAAGAGGGAAAAGCTGCAGGTTTATGGTTTGGTATTCTTACCGGCGGCTAAGGTCGAGGGGCTCAATTTGTAGTTTGTTGTGAGTGAGTTTAGGTAAGTTTATGAGATACTGAGGAGATGAGGGAGCAAACAGAGAGGTGAACATGGAGAAAGGCAAACTTGAAGAGGGGAAGGTTGCAGGTTCACCTGGAGTCACGAGAGGCTGGGTTTTTGGCTGTACGTCTTTGGAATAGGCGTGGATGGGAGTGAGATCGAGAGACTGGAGCATTTTGGGTTTTGGTGTGTTTTAACAGAAGGAACACGGTTGCTGGTGCTCATGAAGGCATGAGGAGAGGGGCACGACTTCCATGCGTAGTGGACAAAATTAAGAAGGGGCGTCCGTTGGATGTTGTACGCGAAATGACAAAGGGAAAATTAGGGAGATTGGGAATGTCCTAGTATGTAGTTTTTAGATTCATGGGAGCCACAAGAAAGGGAGAGCAGGTATTTCGGGTGAGAATGTAACTAAAGTTATGAGATTTTGATTTTTTAAAAATATATTTTAATTCTTCAATATATATGTATAAATTTTAATTAAAGATTGATTGACAGGAGGAACTGCCGATCAACCCTTTAGCGCTAATCCCTGCTAGGTTTGTGGGCCGACGGGTTTGCAAATTATTCGAGTACCACCTGTCTTAAGTTGACGCAACTATACCTACAGGGGATTCGAACCCAGGTTCCGAGGGGATTTACGATCAACGAAGCTGTTGCTCTACCAACAGCCCATGGAACACGCACTCAATATATATATATATATATATATATATATATATATATATATATATATATATATATATATATATATATATATATAATCATTTTGAATAAATTTTTAATTTTATTTCACCTTAATTTAATTAATAACTTTTTTTTTTGCCTCCTTATCATATTTGTTGTTGCGTGTCTCTGAAATCATGTCATTAGCCTCGCGCCTAGGTTAGATTTGCATTTTGCATTTCAAATTCCTGTTGGGTCAGAACAATCTAAATATCATCTCTAGGCAATTCTGATGCTTTGAACATGTCAGCATACTTTGTTTTGTGACACGGGTTTAGGTTCTGGCTGAACCCACCAGCAGTTCAACAGGGAGAGTCACGATTCAATAAGAGGCTAGACCGATCCTCCCTCCCACTCCTTTGTAGTGAGATTTGTCGCTCCGTTCCCCCTTTTCCTTGTTTGATTACTTCCATAGGGGGATCCTTGCCTATTTTATGTCATTCCTTTTCTATCTACTAGCGTCCATTATATATATGTTGTTGGCTTGCTTAAACGATAGTTTTTGATTGATTCTGCTTTTAGATATCCGCCCTTAGGCATTCTTCTCTAGTTAGGGTTGTATCCGTTGAACATGTGGTGCTCCGATTGTATCTCGCCCCGAGGTGGTGACTATTCTGACCTATTCCCTTGCATACCCCTCTCCCCTATGCCCTGCTCTCTAGTCGGCGTCCTCACCTTCACTGACCAGCCACCGATTCCCTGTCCCGGCGCTTGCTGCTACCGCAACCCCCACGATCAGCCCGCCTGATCATCGACAACCCCGTGCCTCCCTCCTCCCCTCCATTGGCCACTCAATCACTCCAGTCGCCTCACTGAACCTCACACCCCCTTCCCATCTCCTCTCTGTTTCGCTGCCTATCCCAGTTTGTTCCTAGCCGAACCGCAGGTTGGAACTCCACTTCCTGCCACATCGACCCCCCCCCCCCCAACTCTCTTATAGCTCACCACCGCCCCTTTCTAGACCCCATCACCGCTGCCCACCGGGCCATCCTAACTAACCCTAGCAAGGGGTTATTGTTGTGCTATTTTCTCTCTTAATTGAGTCTTTTTTGTAATCTCATTGATTTGGAGTAGTAAAATTTCGCTCTTCCTATTGAATTTGGGTTAGCTCCATTATTAATTGGTATCAAAGTTAGTCTAACCTTAGTCCTATCCTAGATTTTTCTAGCATCCACCTTACCCCTCCACCAAAAATTTTCTTGCCTATCGTCAACCAACCATTCAACATCCAAGCCCTAATCATGCCATTATGGAGATACATTTAGGACCCTACCCGGGATGAGATACAACTAGAGATCAGTTGTCTACAACTGAGACTAACAGAGTTGGATGACGGAACCCAGGGGAGATTACCCTCAATCGCAATTTGGAGAGTCGATGGGGAGATAACGATGAAGATTTGAATTTGTTCCACAAAGAATACATCAACGATGAGGAATACTAGCCATGCCACTTCTGAATTCATTACTAGATGAGACCGAGAGAAGAGGACTTTGACATCAAAATGAATCTACCAAAATTTTATGGGAATATGGATCCAAATGATTTTATTGACTAGCTATAATCTGTTGAGCTGGTCTTTAAGTATAAAGCTGCGTCAGAAGATAAGCTGGTGAAATTAGTAGCTATCATGTTGAAAGTGAGTGCCTCTCTATGGTGGTAGAATTTACAGAGATAGGAGAAGAGAGGCCAGTGACAAGATCACCAAGTGAAAATATGACGAAAACAATGCAAAGAAAATATCTTCCACCCACTACCGTTATGACATGTTTCTAAGACTCCACCACCTGCAACGGAGAGACTTTTCAGTGAAGGAGTTCATAACACATTTTGATCACCTACAAATGAAGTGTGAGTTTGTCGAACCGAGGAGCACATCATCACCCGGTACCTAGGGGGCCTAAAGCTCACTATTAGAAATTTGTAGTTGCAGTCATACTGGATGTTCAAACTATAGTCTTGAAGGTGGAAAGGTAATAAAAACAAAGCAGTCAACAATCCTCATTCAGCCAACAACAACCTTCAGTCAGAGTGTCACCTACAACTGCTGCAACCGACAAAGTTGCCTTGGGAGGAGCTAGCAAGACAAAACAGATCAGAGTGGAAAGTAGCCGGAAAAAGATAGCTCTTCTAGTATAGTTCTAACCAAGAGGTGTTTTAGGTACCACGGCTACAGACACATTATCTCCAGCTGTCCCATGAGCCGAGTTGTCACATTGACAGATTAGGGCGCCATCGAGGAGTGGAAGATGAGGAGTTTGAGGATAGTCTAGAGGAAGAACTTCAACTCAAGGGGGATGAGAGAGAGTTTATTGTCATACAGAAAGTTTTGTTGTTTGAGCTAGAGCGAGATCAATCCTGGTTGAGGCAGTATCTTTAGCACCAAGTGAATGGTAAAGAGCAAGGTTCACAGCTCAATCATCGAAAGTAGTTGTGAAAATGTGGTGTTTATGCTGGTGGTGAATAAATTGGGATTAGCCACGCAAAAACATCCCCAGTCGTATTCCCTTACCTTGTTGAAGAAGGGAAACATGATACGCGTGGATCAGTAGTACTTGTTCGAATTTTCGATTTAGAATTACCTACAGAGCAAGTATGGTGCGATGTGATTCTGATGGATGCCTGACACATTCTGTTGGGTAGGCCTTGGCAGTTCGACTGCAAGACTCAGCACGACGGCTTCAAGAATACTTACTCCTTTAAGAAAGATGGAAAATACATCGTATTGCTACCTATTAAGGATGCAAGCGGCAGACTTGACAGAGAAAGAGCATTAATCCCACGGGCCACCTTCATGGTGTCAGTTCGGGATGCTCTAGTGGCACTGGCATTAGTCCTCTTAGAGGGAACTGAGGGGAGTAAGATATAAACACGACCATAATCACTACTACAAGACTTTCAAGATGTGATGACTGACAGTCTTCTGGATGGATTACCACCACTAAGGGACATTCAACACGCCATAGGTCTTATACCAGGATCTATGCTGCCAAATCAGCACGCCTATAGATTGAGACCTGCAGTGTACCAGAAGTTACAATGGCAAGTGCAGGATCGTGTCATGAGAGAGCTAGTCAGAGAGACTACTAGTCCATGTGTTATTCCCACCTCGATGGTGCCCAAGAATGATGGGTCATGGTAGATGCACGTTGACGACATATCCATCAAGAAGATACCATCAAGTACTAGTTTTCCATACATCGCCTTGATGATCTCTTGGACTGGTTACATGGAGTTAGCATCCTTTTCATGATTGACCTGCGTAGTGGGGGTATCCCTGGATACGGATGAGGCCAGGAGACGAGTGGAAAATTTCTTTCATGACATGAAATTGTTTTTACGAGTGGACAGTAATGCCCTTCAGCTTGTTAAATGCTCCCAACATTTTCAAGAGGTTGATGAATTAGCTATTTCAAGCCCACTTTGGAAAATTTGTGGTAGTCTACTTTGACAATATTCCGGTATATAGTCGTTGTGTGGGGGATCACTTACAACACCTAAGGGAAGTATTTTTGGTATTGCGAGTAGAGAAACTATATGTCCATCTGAAGAAGTACCATTTCATGATGAACCATGTATACTTTTTTTGGGTTATATTGTGTCTAGTGCAGACATTTAGATGAATCCTACGAAGATCGAGGTCATTATAAACTGGATCACACTGTAGCCGTTCACTGGGCTGAGGTAATTTCTTGGGCTAGCATCGTTTTATAGGTGATTCATTAAGAACTTCAGCACTATCACAGCCCCTTTGACGGAGCTTTTGAAAGGAAAGGAGTTCACTTGGACACCTGTAGTGCAGACCACCTTCGACACCCTAAAGGAGAAGGTGACTGAAGCAATTCTAGTATTACCAGATTTCAACTAACTGTTCGAGGTAGAGTGTGATGCATCCGACGTGGGAATAGAGGTAGTGCTGAGCCAGGGAGGTCACCTCTTCATCTTTTTTAGGGAAAACTAGAATGATTCTAGTAGGAAGTACTCAACATACAACGAGGAGTTTTATGTTATTGTAAGAGCTCATGAGCACTGGAGCCATTAATTACTGACTAGGGTTTTCACATTGTTTACGGATCACGAAGCCTAAAAATTCCTAAACTGATAGAGCAAATTGAAGGGTTGACACACCACTTGGATGGAGTTTTTAGCATTATTCCAGTTCATTCTTAAGCACAAGCTAGGAAGCTAGAATCGTGTAGCATACGCACTCAGGTGTCGTCATTTGCTGATCTCGTTGTGGGTTTTGAGATAGTAAAGGATTTATTCGAGGAAGACAAAGACTTCAAGGAGATCCGAGAATGATGTTGAGGGAAGCCTACTGAGTAGTACTATAGAGCCAATGGGTACTTGTTCTACATGTGACAATTGTGCTTTCCTTGGTGCTTACCAAGGGAGGCTATCGTTTAAGAGAGGTACAGAGAAAGATTGACAGGATATTTTGGCAGGGACAAGATTCTCACACTCGTGAGAGAGCACTTCTTTTGGCTCCAACTGATGAGAGATGTGGAGCGACACATCAGACAATGGTGGATTTGCAATATGGCAAAGACCAGAGGGCGGAATGCAAGGTTGTACACTCCATTACTGGTACCGGAGGCTCCATGGGTAGACGTCAGCATGGACTTTGCGATGAGTCTCCCGATGACGCAAGGGAACAAGGACTCCATGATGGTTGTGGTAGACTAATTCTTGAAGATGACACAATTCTTACGTTAGCTTTGGACACTAGAGGCATCTCATGTTGTTGATATGTATTTTAGAGAGATCGTGAGATTGCACAAAATTTTCAAGACCATCAGCTCAGACAGAGATGTCAAATTTCTGAGCCACTTCTAGAGAGCCTTGTGGGGGAAGTTAAGCACCAAACTCCAATTCAGTTCAGTTGCTCCTCTATAGACAGACAATCAGAAGGAGGTAGTAAACAAGAGCCTAGGAAATCTTTAGAGTGCTTCGTGAGAAAGAGCATTAAGCAGTGAGATCTAATTATAGCTTAAGTCGTGTTTGCGTACTACAGATCTGTGAGTCGGACCACAGAATGCACTCCACTCAAAATTGTGTACGAGCACAACTTGGTCACGTCACTTGAGTTGGTATCACTCTTGCAGACATCAGAGTTCAGTGAGGATGCTAAAGAATGGGTTCACGAGATTTAGAAACTCCATGAGGAGGTTGGAAAGAAGATTACTAAGCAGAACCACAAATATCAGGCACAAGAAAATAAGTCCCGAAAGAAGATGATGTTTCAAGAAGGAGTCCTTATGTTGATTGGCTGAAGGAGAGATTTGCAGTGGGGGCATTTGGAAATCAAGCCCAGAGCAAACAGATTGTTCAAAATATTTCAAAAGCTTAACGATAATGCCCACACGATCGACCTAGTTGGGGACTACAATGTTTCAAACACGTGCAATGTGACAGATTTGACGTTGTATTACGAAGATGTTGAAGCTTCAACAGATGAAGTCGAAGTTCCCCAATCTCGTGAGACTAGGCCCTGGCTAAACCGACTAGCGGTTCAACATGAAGAGTCACGGTCCAATAGGAGGTTGGATCGGCCCTCCCTTCTGCTCCTTTGGGTTGTGATTTGCCGCTCCCTATTTGAATCCTTCCATAGTGAGATCCCTGTCGATTCTATTTTATTCATTTTCTATCTCCTTCCTATTCTAGTCATTAATATCCATTATATTTATGTTGTTGGCTTTCTTAGAGGATAATTTTTGATTGATTATGACGAACAAGTGGTGCTCGGGTTGTATTATGTTCCGAGGTGGTGACTATTCCGACCTATTCTACTGCATACCCCTCTCTCCTACGCCCTGCTCTTCAGCTGGAGTCCTCACCTGCCCTGACCAACCACCGATTCTTTGTCCCCGCACTTGCTGCCACTGCAAACCCCAGCAGCAACCCTCTTGAACACTGCCAGCCTTTTCCTCCTCCGTTGGGCCCTCCACTCGCCTCACTGAACCTCACACCCCCTTCCTATCTCTTCCTCGTTTCGCTCCATCTCCCTGTTTGTTCTCAGGTGGACCCCAAGCTGGACTTCACTTCCTATCACAGTCGAAGCCCTCCCACAATTGCCTTACAGCTTACCACCACCCCCTCCTAGACCCCATAGCCCCTGCCCAGTGGGCCATCCTGACTAGCCCTTGCTGGGGTTTCTTTTTGTGCCGTCTTTTCTTTCTTAATTGAGTCTTGTTTGTAAACCTGTCGATTTGAAGTAATAAGGTTCCTATCAGATTGGGCTAACTATAGTATCATGTTCTGGATGGGCCTTTAAATCAGTTTCAGCTACGGAAGTTATTTGGGCTCAATGCATATTCTATTGTATTTGTCAACCTTCATCCTTGATGCTTCTACTTAATTCAACTAATGGAACATTAAGGGAGGTCAACAAAATCTTCATCACCATTGATTTGCTCTTCCATTTCACTGATTATGGTCCTCCATCTCTAGCTCATTCTTAGACTCGTCTTTTCTTTTCATCGTCAAGCTTAATCAACCTAGAATTCAGTAATTCTGCATTTGTTTAAGTTTTATTTTGGTTTGTATTTTCAATTCTCGATGCTGTTTTATGAACATCTCATGCCAGCTTAACATCATAAAAAGTAGTTCATCTTTAGCTTGTGAAGTATTAGGAGCTTTCTCTCAAATATTAGGAACCTTCTTTCAAATAAGCACAACCTTTGTGGTAATATGCTCAACTTTGCACCAATTAATAATGAAACCTATTTGGGAGGTGTGAGTGGCGTTACCTTCTTGCCTTGCTAAAGCTCCCTAGGTAAGAACCCATCTCACATTTAAGAACAATGATTTTTTCTGCTTTAGATAACTTTTTCTTTTCTATAGCAGTACTCTTCTGTGCTTCTGTACTTATATTCTTAAGCTTGTTTAATTTGTGATTTTCCTGCCAAATCACAAACAAGAAATCATAAAAATAAAATAGCAAATAAATTGCAAAAGATGACTGATTGGTATTTTTTGCAATTTCTTAGGAGTCACCACAATTGCCGGTGGCAAGTGGAGCAAAGCGGGGCATATGGATGGGCCAAGTGAAGATGCAAAATTTTCAAATGACTTTGAGGTTGTTTACATTGGAAGCAGCTGTTCTCTTTTGGTTGTGGATCGTGGGAATCAGGCTATTCGGGAAATTCAACTTCATTTTGATGACTGCGCGTACCAATATGAAAGCAGTATTCCTCTAGGTAGCTTGCTCTTTAGTTAATGTCCCAAAAACATTATATTGCCCTCAATTCACCACCCCCACACACAGCCCGCCACACCACCCCCCCACCCCTCCACAAAAAAAAAATAAAAAAAATCTATGGATTCACCTATTCGGATATGACATTTCAATTTTATTTTATATTGCAGGTTTGGCAGTGCTCTTTGCAGCAGGATTCTTTGGATATATGCTTGCTTTGCTGCAACGACGTGTGGGAGTTATGGTCTCTTCACAAGATGTGAGTTTCTTTAACATTTTGATTTTACTGTCCAAGATTGTTCCTTTTATAAGCCATTTTTTTGAAATTATTGAAGCCTAATTTCCTTATTGTTGAGCACATTTACGTGGATATGATTTGATACGCCATCAATAAATTTTTATCAGTTATTATGAATCTCGAGGCGTGACACATATCTCGAGACATTTTTGAGAAAAAAATTTCAAACTCAAATTAAAAATCATCCAGAATTCTAATTTCATCAAATTTTTAGTTAAATTAATCGGCTCGACGAGACCTAATGACACCAAAATTGATTCAATACAAGTCAAATCAAACATGAAACAAGTTATTAAACCACTTTTGAAAGTATTAGGCGGTCAATTGGAGATTCACATGGATTCCAAATATGACAAACTTATAGTCAAATCAAGTGTCTCAATGAGACAGATCCAACGAGCTAAAGATCATTCAATTCAGCATCATTAAGGTCCTTAAATGCCCATAAAAGGTCATCTAATCAAGGGAATCACTCCGGGCAATCCGATGAAATTGTTCGGATTCCTGCCTTATTTATGGGTGATGCTACTCCCAAACTTTATCAATAGAGCCCTACTTACTTCATGATTGGGGACTTGGATCGAGAGTCGGATCGTGAAGAGGAGAATCTAAGAGTCATTTTCAATTCGAAGATTCGACAAACACTTCCTGCCTCCCAAGCTGCCGATCATCGTTGACCATCGTGCGCCAGCCATTGTCAATCATCATTGGCAGCCCCCTGCTCGTCGCTAACGGAACACGTTGAGAAGTAATGACGTACGTTGGAGAGTAACGAAGTATACTACGGAGCAACGATGCCCCCCGAATACGGTGTAACGACGCACCGTGAAAAAAGGTGTAACGACACATCTTAAATCCATTGTAACTGCTCCGCTCTGGCCTTGTTGGTCAATCGACACTCACCTTTGCTATGGCTTTTGATGCTAATCGACGTTATTGCAATTCCCAACTTTGGTCTCTATATTCTAAGATCATTATCGTAGCTCACCACTATGTCCTATGTGACTAACTATGGCTTGTGTGACTCACAACTCATGCAGTTCTTAACTCCGACCTCTGTGGCTTATGGATGTTATTGCAACTCATCACTACGGTCTATATGACCAATTACAATCTACGTGGCTCTAAGCTCATGCAACTCCCAACTCCAGCCTTTGTGGCCTATGGACGTTATCGTGGCTCACCATTGTGGCCTTTGCGATCAACTACGGCTTACGTGGTTCACAGTTCATGAAACTTCCAACTCAAGCCTTTGTGACCTATGAACGTTGTCATAGCTCACCACTGCAGTCTCCATGGCTAACTACTTCCTTCGTGGCTCATTGCTCATGCAACTTCAATTCCAGCCTCTATGGCATATGAACGTCATTACAGCTCACCAATACGGCCTATATGACTAAATATGGCCCACGTGTCTCTCAACTCATACAGCTTCCAACTCCGATCTTTGTGGCTTACGGACTTTAGTGCAACTCCCTATTTAGGCCTGCTTGGCTGACTGCTGTCATTATAACCCTCCGTTAAGGCCATTGTGACGAACCAAGGCTATTAGAGCTCTCCATTGAGCCTTTGTGTCCAACCATCGCTTATGAAGCTACCAACAACGGCCTATATGGCCAATTACGACTATTGCTTCCAACTAAGGCCTCTACGACAAGTTGAGGCTATTACAACTATCAAGAACTAGATATACTATAGCTCAATCGCGACTATTAAAGCCAGACCACTATTGTATTTTTGTAATTCCATCTTCCCTATTTCAAGAGAAAGTGGACCTATGTACTCATAATTATATATTGGATTACTTCGACTGGGTCAAGCCTCATGGTTTTCTCCCTCCATAGGCTTTTCCATGTAAAACTTATGATGTCTCCCTTTGTTACTCTTCTATTATCTATATGTGTGCTAGATTATAGTGCAACGCTAAAACGTCAATTTATTACTCTACCGATACAAATCTTTCGACACACAGCAAGATTACTCCAAATTAATGCTTTAGTACACCTAGTGGCGAACTAAAATTTAGGCAGAGGGGTGGTGGATATTTCAGTTTAAATTTTCTCTTTTTATGTATTTTTTAAAATTATTATAAATAGGATTATTTCATTTATAATACACTTAATATTGAATTATTATTAAGTATTTAAGTTTAAGTTACGGGGTGGGGAAATTTTAATATATTATTTATTATTTTTGTATTCCACAACTGAGTATGAACAATCTCGAGAAGTGTTGTTTTTGCTAAGTTTACTAGTCATATGATTGCTGCCCATCATTTGCTGTCAACAGGCTAATTATCAAGAACTCTTACAGACTCCCGCCTCTATTAACACAAGCATCACTCAATCGCAGAAGCCAAATTGGGAAACTGGAAGACCACTGCTGATCTCAACTGAGAATCACTCAAGGAAGCCGGATGACGAAGAAGGTTTCTTAACCTCTATCATAAAGCTTCTATATGGTGCCAAATCATCCATGGCGGAAATACTAGGAGCATTCTTCAGTAGGAAAACTCAGGACAGCCAACACCAAGTTGCTTATCGTCAGCAAAATCTGTCGAACTCATGGCCTATACAGGATAGCTTGACCATCCCCGAGGAAGACGGGCCTCCTCCCATTGAGACGAAGACACCGACACCTCGTAAAACCTACGCCTTCATGTCAAAAAACCAGGCCAAGATCCACCACCTTCGTCAGGGCCAGGCTTACTTCAACCACTGGGATGGGAAGATGCAGCAACACCAACCACAGAATCAGCAGCAGCTGCTGCACCAACACCAGCAGTATTCCTCAGGCCCTCAAACTTATTATGAGCAGAGGTGCGACGCTACGAATGAGATTGTATTTGGAGCGGTGCAAGAACTGGATGGCAGGTTGAGTACAGAGGAGATTAAAGCAGTACATTATGGGGATGAGCTCAGTGGTCTATATGGCCTGCACTCAAGGTTGGGTTACAGTACTTACTGTAATGACTACTGAGTATTTTCTCTTGTTTTAAATATCACGTTTCTTTCAGAAGTTAAGAGTCTCTTTAAGATTTTCTTATTTCTTCTGCTTATAGAAGTTAAGAGCATGATGATGTGCGAAGGTTGTAAAAAAAATACTCTTCTGTTTTTATTGATTCTAGTTTCATCTCTCTATGTTATATCATGCTGCACCTCATAGTTCTTATGGACTGGAATGCATCAATATTAGGCTTGTGATGACATTAATTGAAATGTGCTTGAATGTATAGCATATTGGTGTAAGGTATTGAGTTAGAGCGCTCACCTCGCCTATAAACATTAGTTGATGTTCTTAGAAACTTTAAGCTTGCTGTAGAGCATCCTTGGAATTCGATCGAAAAATTTATTATTAACCAAATGATAATTTGGTCTTTATATCAATAGAGGTCATGTTGGATTCCCAGAATAACACCAAAAAATAAGAAACCTCAGTGAATTAGAGATTAATTTTACATTTATTATTGATAATATATTTTAATTCTAATATATAAAGATCATTTTTCATACAATATGCTCAAGTATTTCTAGGTTTGTCTCTTCCTATTTTAACACAAGTCGAATCTAATGCATCTACTCTCCTAACTGGATTATCAGAAGGTCGACGTTTAATATGACCAAATCATTTAAGATGAGTCTCTTTAATTTTATCCTCCACTAGAGCTACACTAACCCTATCACAGATATATTCATTTCATATTTTATCTCTAAGTGTAAAGCCACTCATCCACATTCTCATCTCGACAACACTAAGCTTTATGCTTCTCTTTTAAAGGCCAACATTCTGCGCCATAGAGCATTGCATGTCTCAACACCATCTTAAAATTTTCTATAAACGAAATAAGTAGAGAATTCTTTTCTTTCATACCATTGAATTGAACATACAAGGTGTTATATGAGGAGATTACGAGGAAGCAAAAGCGAAACTACCTAATTAATTCCTTGATTTAAGGGATTACAAATTAATACACATTAATACTAATTGATTACACAATATTCTCCCAATCTATTTACAGGTCAAATCTGGAAACTTCAACACTCCCCCTCAAGTTGGCATGAAAATGTCTTTTAGAGCCAACTTGCACACTAAATTATCGAATTGTCTCTTGTGAAGACCCTTAGTTAAAATATCTGCTGTTTGGTTGTGGGAAGGAACGTACACCATGTAAATATCTCCTCTGTCAATTTTTTCTTTGATAAAGTGTTTGTCTATCTCTACGTGCTTTGTTCGATCATGAAGGACAGGATTATGGGCGATGGCAATTGCAGATTTATTATCACAGTACACCTTTATGGGTGGTGGACTATAAATTTTTAACTCATTCAGAATTCTTCTAATCCATAAAACTTCACATATCCCGTGAGCCACGGATACGAATTCGACATTGACACGAGCTTCTTGCTACGACACTTTGTTTCTTACTCCTCCAAGTCACTAAGTTTCCTCCCAGAAAAGTACAATACCCTGAGGTTGACCATCTATCTGTAACACTCCCAGCCCAATCTGCGTCTGTAAATGCTTCTATCTGTAAGTCCTCACCTTTTTTGAATAGTAGTCCTTTTCCAGACGTTCCTTTCAGATATCTAAGGATCCGATATACTGCTTCCAGGTGATGAGTATTTGGAGAGTGCATAAACTGGCTTATTTACTAACAACAAAAGCTTTATCAGGACGACTATGTGATAGGTAGATTAGCCTTCCTACCAATCTCTGATATTGTCCTTTATTAACACCATCTATTTCGTTTGTTACTTGTAACCTTTTATTTGGTTCAATCGGGGTTTCAGCTGCTTTGCATCCCAGCATCCCAGTTTCACTGAGTAGGTCGAGTACATATTTCCGTTGGCTAATACAAATCCCTTCCTTTGACCTGGCAAATTCAATGCTGAGAAAGTACTTTACCGGCCCCATATTTTTTATTTCAAATTCTATGGCCAATCTTTTATTCAATGTCTTAATTTCCTTAGTATCATCTCCTGTAAGGATAATATCATCGACATAGACAATAAGTATAGCAAGTTTACCTGTTTTGGAATGTTTGTAGAACATAATATGATCAGCTTGACTCTGAGCATATCCATACTTTTTAATCACCTTTCCAAATCTCTCAAACCAGGCGCGGGGAGATTGCTTGAGCCCATACAAGGATTTCTTCAATTTGCACACCTTGTCTTCTCCAAACTTCTTCTCAAATCCTGGTGGAAGATCCATGAATACTTCCTCCTCTAATTCGCCATTTAGAAAGGCATTTTTAACGTCAAGCTGGTGCAAGGGCCAATCCCGGTTTGCTGCTATGGACAGTAGAACACGGATAGAATTTATCTTGGCTACTGGAGTGAATGTCTCCTGATAGTCAATTCCTTAAGTCTGAGTGAATCCTTTTGCTACTAGTCGTGCTTTATATCTTTCGATACTCCCATCAGCTTTGACTTTAACAGTGAAGACCCATTTACACCCAACAGTGTACTTGTCTTGTGGTAACGTGACAATTTCCCAGGTTCCATTTTTTAACAGAGCATCCATCTCTTCCTTTACTGCCATTCTCCAATTCGGATTACTAAGTGCTTCCTGTATTGTTCTGGGTTCAGACAGGTTAGAAATTTTTGACAAAAAAACTTGATGTTTGTGTGAGATTGTTTTGTAGGATAGATATTTTGTAATAGGATGTTTGGTAGAAACGGAACGTGTTCCTTTTCTAAAGGCTATAGGAAGATCCAAATTCATATCTTCCGGATTTTGAGCTTCTGTTGATGTAAAAATAAGGTTGGGATTGGAAATTACCTGTGTTTCTTGAGGACAATCATTCGGTTTTTCAGATTGGGATGGAGCTAAAGATTCAATTTGGACATTTTTCCTTTGATGAAATCTCTTCCTTGAATAAACCATCGGTTCGACTTGTCTTATCCTCGCGTATTTCTCCCCTGTGTTAGATAAGATAATTTCGATATCTCTTGACTAGAATTCTCCTGGTTTTTATTATTTTCAACAACTATTTCAGATTCATTTTTATCAAGAACTTCAGGTGTTAGAACCATTCTAGGTAAATGATTAGAAATGTGCCAAAAATCATCTTCCTCATCTATATTAGCCCCCTGAAGAGGGTTTTGGTGAAAGAAAGGAGTTTTTTCCATGAAGATCACATCCATACTAATGTAAGTTTTTTGTGACAGGATTAAAGCACTTGTACCCCTTTTTATTTGAGCCATATCCAAGAAAAATGCATTTTTCAGAGTTTGGATCCAATTTTGATCGAAATTTATTCGGAATATGGACAAAACATGTGCATCCAAATATTTTTAAAGGAATATTTGAAGTTATTCGTAGATTTGAAAAATAGTTTTTTAGTTTGTTTAGAGGAGTAGTATATTGTAAAACACGAGTAGGCATTCGATTTATTAAATATGAGGCTGTTAAAATGACATCTCCCCATAAATATTTAGGAACGTTCATTGAAAACATCATTGCCCGAGCAACTTCAAGTAAATGTCTATTTTTCCTTTCAGCAATTCCATTTTGTTGTGGAGTGTCACGACATGTAGATTGATGAATTATGCCTTTGTTTCTTAAAAACTCCCCCAAACATTCATTAAAGTATTCAGTTCCATTATCTGACCTAAGGATGCATATTTTTGTTTCAAACTGAGTTTCAATCATATTGTAAAAATCTTGGAATATTTTTTCGACTTCTGATTTTTTGTTTATGAGATAGACCCAACATATTCCGGTGTGATCATCAATAAAAGTTACAAAACCCCTTTTCCGGATAAAGTTTTGATTTTGAAGGTCCCCAAACATCACTATGGATCAGACAGAAAGGTTTTGAAGGATAGTAAGGTTTTGGAGCAAAATTTATGCGATGACTTTTTGCCAAATAACATGTTTCACATTGCAGTAAGGTACAATTAACACCCTTAAACATATGAGGAAACAGGTGTTTTAAATAAGGAAAACTTGGATGGCCTAGTCTAAGATGCCATTCCATTATTTTTTCTAATGCAGGGTTCGAAATTATACTGTTGTAAGCTTCGAACCTTTTTATTACTAGGAATAGTGTCGACAAAGTAGTAAAGTCCTCCTATCTCTTTAGCTCTCCCAATCGTCATCCCCGACTTCTGGTCCTGAAAAATATAAGAAGATTCACAAAAAATTACACGGCAGTTAGAATCTTTTGAAAATTTGCTGACGGATAGAAGGTTACATTTGAGTTTTGGAACATGGAGTACAAATTTAAGATCTATACTCTTGGACAGGTTAATGTTGCCTTTTCCAGCAATGGAAGAGAAACTACCGTCCGCAATACGAATTTTTTCATGGCCAGAACATGGGTTATATGAATAAAATAAATGGGGTAGATTTGTCATATGATCGAAGCTCCAGAGTCAATAATCCAAGGGTTTAAATTTCTACCTGCATGAACCATGAACACTTTGGAGTACCGGTAGGCTGAATCGGGGTTTAGCGGATTCGAGAGTTGATCGATTTGCTCTTTCTTCGAATGGGTTGATCTGTTCTGCAGCAGTGTTTGCGATAGGTAGCTGGCGCTTGTTTCGTGGCTTCCAATCGGCAGGCTTCCCGTGGAGATACCAGCAGGTTTCTTTAGTGTGTCGCGGCTTGTTGCAATGATCACACCACACCCGGGTTTTCTCCTCATTCTTTTGTGGATATGGAACATTTCGCTTGTTGATATGAACTTCAGAGTTGAATGTCGAGGTCTCAGGTATGCTGGTAGGAGTGGATTTCTTGTTGAGCATCACTCCTCTTCGAGTTTCTTCACGGCGAACTTCCGAGAAGGCCTCATGGATTGATGGTAGGGGGCTTCTCCCAATGATTCTACCCCTTACCTCGTCAAACTCCTCATTAAGACCAGCGAGAAATTTAAAAATTCTATTTGCATCAACAATGGTCTTATACCTACTAGCATCATCAGGGCACTTCCACTCTTGATCATTAAATAAGTCTAGATCTTGCCATATTCTTTTTAAAGAATTAAAGTATTTTGTGACAGAATCATTACCTTGACGAATATCACCAAGTTTTAAGGAGAGTTCATAAACCTGAGATTAATTCCCCATATCTGAATACATTTGGGTCACATTCTCCTAGAGTTCTTTGGCAGTAGAGTAACACATGTAGTTTGCGCCTATCTCCTCTTCCATAGAGTTCACCAGCCAGGTCATTATCATGGAATTTTCGGCATCCCATATTGTATGGGATGGATCTGCAGTAGCTGGCTCTCGGACTTCTCCTGTTAGGTAGCCTATCTTTCCTCTTCCTCTAATGTACATCCTCACCGATTGTGACCAGCGTAAAAAATTATCACCATTGAGTCGGATTGTGGTGATTTGGACTGGATGATTTTCGGTGGTTCTAGAGGAGAGTGGTGCGGAAGCCGACGACAGAGTGGAGAATTGAGTGGAGGTAGCAGAATTTTCAGACATGATAGAAGGCTAGGGTTTCGGGTAGATAGGGTGCTCACGGCTGGGCAAGGTGAAAGCTAGGGTTTCGGGTAGATAGGGTGCGGCTGAAGCAGAGAGATGAAATATTCGGGTTTCTGTAGGCCGTGATCCCGTCGTTGCCTTCCCAGGCTCTGTATCGTCGCGAGTTCGGGAGTTTGCCGCGATCCCATCGTCACCTTCCCAGGCGTATCACCGCGAGATTGTTGTAGGGCGCGATCCCGTCGTAGCTGCGCGGGAGTTTGCCGCGATCCCGTCGTCACCTTCCCAAGCGTATCACGGTCGTCACCTTCCCAGGAGTTTGTCGTGATCCCGTAGGCTCTGATACCATATAAACAGAAATAGTAGAGAATTCTTTTCTTTCATACCATTGAATTGAACATACAAGGTGTTATATAGAGGAGATTACAGGGAAGCAAAAAGGAAACTACCTAATTAATTCCCTTGATTTAAGGGATTACAAATTAATACATATTAAGGGTCCGTTTGGTTCCAACCTTTTGCCGCGGCGCGGGAGGGTCGCAGCGGCTTCGTCCGAAGCTCGGACGTTTGGTTCGCAGCTTCGAGGAAAAGCTTCCGATAATTTGGGTGAAAGCGGGCCGCGGGATCGACCCCGCGTCCGGCGTCCTAGATGCGCGTTCGACAATTCTTTCCTCCCGTGCCCCCGTTGTTCGTCTCCTCCCTTCTCTTGCCCGATCGCAAGCACCGATCTCTTCCGCCCGTTCCATCCTCTCATGCTCTCTCAACCCTCCCGCAGCAATGTCCACAGCCGGTGCGGTACCAATCGTCTGTCGCCGAGCATCTGCGTGCTCTTCGATTCAGAATCAGGAAAGAACTTCGATCATTTCCCTCTGATCAGCGAAGCCGAGAAGGTCTCGTTTTTAAGCTTTTTTTTTTTTTTTGCTTGCTACTTCTCTTAATTTTTACCCTCTCTTATTATTGATTGATGGTATCTGGAATCAAGTCGATTGGCTAATGGGTCTTTAGTATTGAATCCATAAATCTGTTTCTCTTTTTTGTGGTGGGATTAATTAACTATATCTAGTCTTTCCTCCTATAATTTGGGTAGATTAGTTTCTGTAGATTTTTAGATTGACTCACCACTTCAGGAAATATTGATTAGGACGCTTCTCCTGTTGCTTTACTGGATCTTTTGTTAATTTTAAAATGATTTCCTATATTAATCAATTTAGAAATAGCATTTCCTGTTACAGAAGACCAAAAAAGTTTGCTTTTGTAATTCAGATATAGAGAAGGTTTGGGATATAGGTTATTTTTTAGAGATTCAAAGGAATTTACGGTTGATTCAAATGGATGTATTTCGATATCACTTTCATTTTATTGTAGCCATTGTAAAAACCCTCAGGTAAAATGAAGTAGAAGCTCTAAACATCATGTTGATTGATGATTGAAAGAGTTTGGGTTGTGACAGACAGTTTTAACAAACAGTTTTTAACAAATATGGGCGATTGGTCATTTTTCCCGAAACAATCGCCTGCATACTGTTCTCGATACACGTAACCAAACAGTACAATCAGACTTACCCGCAATGTTCTTCGAGAAGATAGTACTGCATTCTGTAAAGTTCAGGCTATGATCGAACCAAACAGACCCTAATACTAATTGATTACACAATATTCTCCCAATCCATTTACAGGTCAAATCTGGAAACTTCAACATTTTCCTTTCAGTCTAATTGATACTATCACAAAATAGGTCCGAAGCGTTCGTCCACTTCAACCAACCAACTTGAATTTTACTATATATATATATATATATATATATATATATATATATATATATATATATATATATTTACTTTATAAAAAAATTAATTATCGTAATATTTTTGATATATTATTAAATATTTAAATTTTTTTGAGCATAAATATAAAAGTTTAGGTGTTATATATGTAAATACATTAAATTTGTATTGTATGCACGTAAATACATAAGAATTTTGTGGTATGCATGTAAATACCCCAATTAGGCCTTCATCAAATTTATAAATATCCAAATCGATCACAAATATTTTTTATTCACCCATGACAAATTTTTAGGGTCTGTTTAGGGCAGCTTGTGCAGGATAAACAACTTATCCTGAAACGAGACCTGCGGGGGTTGGCCCGCAGCCTATGTTTAGTATAAAAAATTCAAATGCCGCATAAAGTGTTTTTAAAAACGCACAAATCAAACGGTTAGACGGCGTTTTCAAAAATATCACCGCACTTATAAGTTGCCCCAAATGGGCCCAGATTAACGTAAATTATGCATATGCTCAGGTTAAATGCTAAAATTCAAGACGGCAATTAAGAAATTTTATTGGCCATTTTGACCAATCTCAGCTCAGCCGTTTAATGAGCTGAAAATTTTTTGACCAAGCCAAAGCTACTGCTGTTCGGTCGTTTTGGATTTATCTTGGATTAAACAAAGTTTGGAAAAAGAATTAGGCCGAGGATTTATGATTGTTGAATCTTTTTAGGATGTCGGGTTCGTATTGCTCCTGCATCGATGAGTTTAGATACGACTTTGGAGGTAGAGAATAATGCGATGTTTAGGCCTCTAACATCTGTTCTCTCTATATGACGCGTTGTCGGCGAAAAAGAGATAATAATCTAAAAGCAAAGATCAAATAAGAGAAGGGGTATGAGAGCTCTCTAAAAAAGGAGAAATATTAGGTACAAAGTACGCATGCAGTTCTGCGAGTGTACTTCGCGAAATAACCCCCCAATAATGAGTTATTCGGGGGTTATTGAGAGGTTATTGGGTATTAACTCTAGTAACCTCCCAATAACCTACCAATAATTTCCGCGGTTTTGCTTTCAAAATTTTTGGTGTTATTCTGGGGTTTTGTGAGATTATCGGGTGTATTAACTCCAATAACACGAAAATAACCCTCTAATACTCTCAGAATAACCTTCGTACGCACACAAAACTCCGTACCTAAATATTTCTCCTCAAAAAGACCCGAAGAGTCGATAGATGCCTCTTCCCGAGATCTCCAAATCGCGACATGGTGTCAGACACCACATAAAATGAGACGGCCATATATCTATTTCGGATGTTAATCTTAACTTTTGTGTTCTGTCAATTCAAAGTACCGCCAATGAGACGAACTTGGTCAAAGAAGTTGATTAAGCAGTTCAGTAGAAGAACTCGACAAGCTAATTCGACATGCCAACTCTTTAGGTCAGCTCGACAGTTAGTACACAACAGCGGCACACCGATTAACTCGAAAGATTATTTTTTTGTATGCACTGACATCATAATTTTGAAATTTATTGCTATTACGACGATAAGAAAATGTTTAAATTTTTTTAATTTTTAAAAATAAATGTTAAGTAATAAATGTCGGTGGGGTGGTTTGGTGGTTGGCTGTTGTGAAGATGGGACGCAAAGCCATGATGGATATGCGGTATGAAACATAAAACATATTTCACTTAAAATAATTTTTGGCACTTTTTCAAATTTATTTGATGAGTATATATCATATAATTCTTTCTATTTAAACACAATTATTTTTAATTAAAAAAACTTTGGACTTTCTTTCTAATTTTTTTATAAAGATCGGCACTTATTTATCTAATTCTTGCAAAAGTAGTGGTAAAAAATCTAATGGAGAGTGAGAATCTCAGTCAAGAGATGACAATCAAATGATGACGATCAATCAAAAATGATTTAGAGATGATGGTTGGGCAAAAATAATCGGGTTGTTGTGGGAATGTGATGATTGTCGGTGATGGTGGTCAAATGATAGCAGTTGGGTGATGGTGGAAAAATTGAAAGTCAAATGATGACGAAAATGGATAATGATGATAGTCAAGCTATGATGTACATGGGACAATAGTAGGGTAATAGGACCATATACACCCCATTTTTAGCAAATTTAACTTCAAACTAAAAATCTCAATGAGATGATTCCAGTGAAACCAAAACTGGTTTGATTTGAGTTCAAATGATCCCAAATCAAGCACTTAAGCATAAGTAAAAACATTGCAATAAGCATTTTAGATTTTTGCGTGTCGGAAGAATTATGTCGGTAGAGTAATAAATTAGTATCTCAGCCCTGTATGAAATTCCAACACACACAATAATAGAGAGGTAGTAGGATGAGACACCGCAATTTTTATGTAAAAATCTCATAGAGGAAAAAACTCACAGGGTCTAGCCCAACATAAGTAATTCACCATAATATTGTGAGTACATATGTCAACTTTTTCTTCTGAATTAGGAAAGCTAGGATTGTAGAAGAAAAATAGTGGTTTTGCTTTAATAGTCATATATGGGGAACAACAAATATAATTGTTGGTGTTTGTAATAGTCCAACTTATTATAGCGATCATAGTTGAAAGTCGTAGTAGAAGTTGGCCATATGGATAGTTTTTGGTAGCTTTGGGAGTGTCAGTTGTTCACAAAGGCCATATTGGAGAGATGTAATAACATCAATTGGCTACTAAGCTCATAATTGGAAATTGCATGAGATGTGAGCCATTTAGGTCGCAGTGATGAGATGAATATCGTTGGTTGGCCATAGAGGTTATAACAGAGGATCGTAATGACATCAGTCAGCCATTTAGGGTGTAGTAAGGAGTTGCACTAACGTTTGTACTATTGTTTGTTAGCCTTAGAGGCTAGAGTTAGGAGCTGCATGAGTTGTGAGCCACGTAGGCTGTAATGGGTAATATATACTGTAGTGGTGAGCTGTAATAGTGTCGGTTGGCCATTGAGGCCATTGTAGAGGGTTTTAATGATAGTAGTCAGCTATTTAGGCCATAATAGAGAGATGCACTAATTTCCATATGCCGCAAAGGCTGGAGATGGAAGCAATATGAGTTGTGAGTCATGTAGATTGCAGTTGATCACATGGGTTACTGTGGTTAGCTGCAATATCTTCCTAAAGCCACAGAGCCTGACTTAAGAGCTGCAATAATGTCTATAAGCCACAAAGGTTGGAGTTTGAAGCTACATGAGCTATGAGTCAAATAGGCCATAGTTGGTCAAATATGTCGTAACAGTGGCTACAATAACGTTTACATGCCACAGTAGCTAGAGTTAGAAGCTACGTGAGTTATGAGCTATGTAGGTCGTAATTGATCTCATAGTCCATGGAGGTGAGCTATAAAATTATCCATAAGCCATAGAAGTTAGAGTTGGGAGCAGCATTAGTTATACGCCACATAGGCCATAGTTGTCACGACCTTGCCCAGTGCTTGTTCTTAATTAAGACGAAAACAGACGGTCGAAAGGTGGAAATTAAATTTTCTATATTCAACTATAATTTAATAAATAAAGAAGTCAATAATCAAATTAAATTAAAATAATATATTTAAATTTACCTTGTTACTTGTTGTCTATATCTTCTATAAATATTATTCATTTTATCGCTCATCATTTAATCACTTAATTAAACTTGAAAATTTAGTTTAAAGTAATACTGAGTTAAACAAGTCAGTGAATACTCATATTCTTAAACTACAATAATATAAAAGAAAATAAAACAATATGCATGTTGGGATCAACAATTTATAGGATGAAATTTCACCTCATTGGCTTCTTGACACTTCTCGCTTCATCTCCCCTCTGTTTGGTTTTCTGGCTCCTCACTTCTTCTCCCCATCTTTAGTTTTCGATAGCTCACATCATCTCTCTTTATTCGACTCTTTATTTATTCTTCTAACTCGTTGTTTCTTCTACTCCAAGTAATTGAAATTGGACCTCTTGATCTTACCTACATATGAAAATTTTGTCCTCAAAATTTAGAATTTTAAATTTTATTATTATTAAAATGTTCTTATTGTTACCCTAATGGCTCTTTAATCAATATTATGTAATTAATCCCGCATCTTCTGCTCGGACACAACTTTTTTCACGACCCGGCTCATAGCATGGAATTAACCAAGACAAAAACCGATGGTTGGATGATGGAAATTAAATTTTTTATTTTTAACTATAATTTAATTGATGAAAGAGCCATTAATCAATTTAAATTAAAGCAATATATTTCAATTTATCTTGTTGGTTGTCCGCATATTCTATAAATATTTTCCATTCCATCACTCATCTTTTCATCATATAATTAGAGAGACAAACTAGTTTGATTTGACTTGGATTGGATCAATTGTGGCGTCATTTGGCATTGTCTTGTTGAGCCGTTCAGTTTGACCGTAAGTTTAATGAAGAGTTCTTTAAAATTTTAGTTTTAGTTTGAGTTTGAATATTTTTTTTCTCAAAAGTGCCCCTAGATTTATGCCAAACGCCTAAACTTTCATGCTAAATGGAAAAATTTGTTGACGGCGTATCAAGAATCAAATAACATATGAATTTTGTATGTTCACAAAAAGATTTTAGTAATTTAATGAAAAAAAAAATTTCAAGCCGGAGTTTCCTTAATTATGAGATAATTAAAGCACTTACGTGGTAAAGAAATGATATATTATAAAAAGAAGTCAACATATGCCATTTGATATAGTATTGTGTTATTTTAGTGAAATTTATCAAAATAATATTTTGGAAATTATTAAAATTAGACTCACATTCTCTACATAAAAGAGAGTATAAATCTTAACCTAAAGTTGAAAGAAAGATAACTCGAAGATCTATGGAACTATAAAACTCTGCTTGTTGCTTGATAATGATGGTCACCACCAGCAGTCATTGTCCCTAGGTATCACCATTTTGCCCTCTTTCTAGATCTTCATCCACATCTATCATCATCTAAATATTATTATCCAACTATCTTTACTTGAACATTATTGTCCATCTACTATTATCTAATTCTTGTTTCATGTTAGTCATTGTTCAACTTTAATCATCTGACTATTTTTACTCAACTATTATCACCCATTCATTATCATTTGACTACCACCATTCAACCGCTATCAATCAATCATCATCATCACCTTTTAATAATTGTTCAACATTCTCAATTAGAATCATAAAAGATCACATTTGTGTTTGATATTATAATCCCATCTTCTCTACATGTTGGCAAAAGTTTACCTTTATAATCCTGTCAATGTAATGTATCATGTCATTTAAGCCATACTGCTATATTTTTTTTCTTTTTTAGTTTTTTTTTTCATACAAAAATATTGGGTGGATTTCTAAATTCTTTTTATCTATATGTGTGTATAATTTTCATGTAAAGTTAATATATAAAATTATTTCTCCACCAACATAAATTGTGTATCATATAATGGTTAAAAGTCATTTATGAGAAACATTCTCAACAATCTCGAAATCAATTTCTCAATCAAGTACATCATGATCCAACTAGTGATGTTTATCCAAACCAAATTTTAGAGGATCATCTTTATAGGATGGAGGGGAAATAAGCTCAAATTTTATAACTTTTATATGAATATACTAATTAAAGTATGGTAAACTGGATAATTTTTCCTTGATAAACACCTATAGTCCCCCTAAGAAGTTTAAAATATTGGACAACTGAACTCGACCATAAAAATACTAGTTTTGAAATTTAAAAAGAGTATTTTTATAACTTGTAGATGGAATTAATCACTTGTACCAGGGCCGTTGCGGACCAGTAACTATGCTGTAGTTGGAAGTAGGGGGCAAATGCGCTGGGAAAGTTGTTGGCCATCAATCCCTGCAATATGCAATTAAAGCCAAACCCGAACGGCAGCTTCTTGAGAACAGGGAGCTTCTGCTAGGCCGGCTGGCTCGCCACATTCCAGAATCGAAGATCGGAGGAGAGAAGACAGAGGAAGAGTTGAAGCCATGGTAGGACCAAGCCGGCCACTTTTCGTTCTCTTCGGGTCTTCGATCGTTCAGTACAGCTTCAGCAACGGCGGTTGGGGCTCCATTCTCGCTGACATCTACGCGCGCAAGGTTTCTAGTTCGTCTTTTCTCACATCAATCTGTTCTTGTCGGCTCCAATTCTTTCTTTGTTTTTATTTTGGTTGATTTGTTCGGGTTTTAGGCTGACATTCTTTTGCGCGGATATATCGGTTGGAACTCCAGGCGTGCCCTACAGGTGCTTGAGAAGATCTTTCCCAAGGTATGCGGTGTTGTTTTTATTATATGTTATTGGTTTTTGTTGAAAAGAAATTGTTGATTTGAGGAATTACGAGGTCTGCTGGAACTGAGTTTTTAGAAAATGTTTGAAGATTTCAGGAACATAATTACTGTTTTAGAATTGAAATATGAACTCTTATTGATGAAGTTTTAGAAAAAAATGTTGGTGCTTAGATTTTATCTTAGGGAATATGATTCAAATGTAGTTTGTGGTTGAAGTAAATTATGTTTGAGATCACGGTCAAGTGAGGCCTGATGTTTTCATGATAAGGGAAAAAAGGAAAAAAATAAAGGAAGAAAATACCTAAAATAGAAACTATAATACTGCAAGTGCCAAAGAATATACATTGCCTTGCCCTTAATGGTTTAGGGTTTTTTGAAATGCAGTTGTCATGTTTGGCTCAGCCTGATTGGTTGGGCATGACAGTTTTCTGTTAAAGTCTTCGAATTTTCTTTATCTGGAGTCCTACTTTTGTATGGTTGCTGAAAAGAAACAAACCAGAACAGTTAGAGAAAAAGATAGAAACTGCGGTACACTTTCACCATATGTTTACACCCCTCTTATTATAATTTTCTGTGTTTGTATGGTTGCTGGAAAATGTTCTTCAATTAGCTGTTTAATAAATAAAGTTAAATTCCAACTTCAGCGATAGGTTATATTGATTCTTTCTTCTATCAAGGAATAGGGTTGAACTCAATCTAATGTCCAATAAGTGCAACATGATAATATTAGAAGAAAATATTCTAAAGAGTGAATGGGAATGCCTTAGGTAGCACATGGATGGTGACAAAGGAGTACTAGAGAAGCAAAAAAATAAGAATATCTCCTGGAAAGTAAGTTCTCACAAATAAATTCAATGTGAACGAAGAAAATGGAAAAACATTTTTTGTAAGGTTATTTTGTTTTGACATGTGTATGAAATTGGTTAGATTTTTTCTCTGAAATTTAGTTCAACAGTTTGTTTGATAGAAAGTGGATAAAGGTAGTTTTTAACCCACATTAACAAAGGTGAAAAGCTTCAATTTAGAGGGATTAGATTAGGCTTGGTGTTCACTTTCTGTTTTATTATTCGCTTATAATAGGAAGAAAATTGCATACAGTTTGTGTGAAAATTGACAATTTTATCTTATAATAATAACATATTATAAAGTTGATATGTTATCCAAAAGTTCATTTCATCAAACACAATTGTTAATGCAAATTTCTTAGATCTAAAATGTATGCAAATATTTGAGCTAAATACTTTCAGAGATCATCTGAACTCCATTCTTAACAAAGTAATAATCGAAACAAGCGTTTTGATGAGACAAACTCAATGATACTAAAATTTCATTAATCCGCGTTAATAGAGACCTAATTTAGCTAGAAATTTCTTAAGGGCGTGAATATACTCTGAATTTTATGTGCTTATAGTCAAAATGAGTGTCTTGACAGTGCAAATTCAACGAGTAGAATATCACTGAAATTTGAGTTTGTTAGCCACTAATATGTTTTAGCATTTTGAGTGATCAAAGGGGATCAATTATGGTCCTTATATGGAGTTTTGTGATTACCAGCAGAGACTGATTGGATATCTCCCTCCAGAAATTTTTAAATAAGCTTTTCTTTTCCGCATTAAGGGGAGGATCCTAGATGGGGTTTTGTATCAGAGAATTACGAGACACAAAATGTTATTGACAACCACCAATGCCGTTGATGCTCGACGTATCCCTTCGAACGCTTGTTGATGCCCATTGATGCAGAGCAACATTCATCATCCATCATAGTTTTCCACATAATGGCATTGATGTCTGTTGTCTGTCGTCATCTACTACTAGCTAATACTATAGCATCGATCATCTTTCCTTATCAGCCCGTCTTCTCTAGTGACAGAGGTCTTTGTAACTTGCAACCTTCACAGTTAAAAGTATTTCAACTAGGCCAAACTCTGTAGGTTTTTTCCTTAAAAAAGTTTTAATGCAAAAATATTTTGCCTTTGCGAGCCACAATTTACTCTTCTGTTTGTTGGTTGAATTTCTATGCAATGGTAAGAGGATAAACTCATCCTCTGCTGCTGAGAATATTCTAGCAGGCTACAGAGTTAATGGGTGGTTGAGTGAAAAGTTAACTTAGCCCAGTCTAAACAGCCTTGAGACCTAGTATGCAATACATGAATTTATGCAAAACAAAGTAAGATCGCCGAAACTTATTTCAATGAAATAATTTTCATAAATCAGCTCTAATCATTTTCCAAAGTCTGTTGAAGCAAAACTTCAAGCAAGCCTCATAGGTGCATTTTAAATTGTGGAAATGTGGTGATGCTGTTAGCATCCATAGGAAGGAAATAATTTACCCAGCATTTGAAAACCACACTCCCGCATGATGCTGGCTCCAGTTTCCGTAATTTATTCACTTAGAAAATGAACTGCCCATATTAGCAAGCAATATGGCAAATCTAGATGGGACACATCAATAGTAGGGATATAAGCGTATGGAACAGTATCAGTTTAGCTAAGGTTTTTCATGTTTTCTTGGGTACTAGGAAGGTTATAGATTGTAACTAAAATTAAACACACCAACCTGTGGAATTTTATTTCATGCTGAACAGAAACGGGATACTTATAGACTTTATATGAAGTGGATAGTTAAATTGACCGTACCCATGGACATCACTATCTGATCACAGATCTTTGATCTCCTTTTTGGAAGCAATTCACTCTATTGAATTTTAAATTTTTTAGCTGAAGACTATCATTGCATCTTAGGAGCCTCCTGCAAATGTCCAAATTTATAATTTGGGTATTTTACTTGTTTGACCTAATTTTATTATAATGTCTCTTCTTTCAAGGTTGCCAAATTGATAAAATATTGATTTCTTCTCATCCACTAAACTCTTTCTTCAATTATGATTTATGTAGGCTTCTCCACTTATGATAGTTCTTATCCTCTTACTCTTTTGGAAGGCATGCTTTTCTTCCTTTATGATGTCATTTGGTAGCTGAAGATACACTATTGTAACTATACACAGCCTTAACTACTCTTTTATCACCTTTATTTTGGTGTGGTCAATCTTGATGACTAAGTTCCATTATACAACATTCAACAATGATGTGTCAGAGATGAGTTGTATGTTTTTTTTTTGTCAGCTTAGGCATCTACATGTCACCTTATCTGCCTAAGGTAAACCGATATCTTCTCCTTTAGTTTTAATAGGGCGGACCAACATCAACATAAATTATGGGCTTTATAAGTTTATCCACTTGCTTTGTTGTTACTATCTGCCAAAATTACATCATAATATTATTTGAACAAAAATATATTTTCTTCTCCAGCAAGTTGATATTGATGAGACCATCAATGCATTGCCATATATAATTATCATAAAGGTATGAGCTATTAAAATTGACTTTCCTGATGTCAAGTGGAACCATCTTACCTATTAATTTATCAATTTAGTTCTTCGTGATTGCAAAAATTTAAGTAATATTGAAAATCAATCATAAATTTTGCACCAATTTGGCAAAAATGGTGCTCTTTTGGTTGTTGGTGTTAATGATGGCATGGATCACTTCGTGCTTGATTTTTATTCCTGGAGTGAATGGTTAGTTTCCAGTGTCTAATTTGGTATGAAGCTTAAGAGATGGAAGTGACCTATATGATAAAGAGAGGTGCGGGGACCATGCTTGATATTTGAGGTAACCCAAACAAAATAGGAAAATATTTTTGTTGAATTTAAATAGAAAATTACAAATTACACAAACAGAAATAGAAATAGCAACAAACACGACACACGACATACGGAAAATAGAAAATAACAACAACACGACACATGACACACTGTTAGGTGGATCTCGAGTGGTGTTGGTAGCCGTTAGGGGCTTGGAAAGGTGGAGGTAAGGTATAGAAGGTGCAAGGTTGTGGGGAAATGACCCGACCGCCGCGCTTAACGCAGTAATGTTTGCTTCCAAAAGATAGCCAAAAAGTTTTGACTCGATTTATAAATAGCGACTAGTGTATAAAATTAATATTATATAATTTAGTAATATTTTTACACACTAGAAAGATCTACGCAAGTATACGTATCGTTTCAAGTAATATAGGGTTTTTAAACAAAGACTCAAGTATCGATCCTACAGGGAAGATTTATAGAAATAAATTTTCTATAAAGTGAAAGCGAAATAAAATAAGTAAAAATATTTTTATTTTGATTATAAATTACTATTAATTTACTAGATGCAATTAAAGAAAACAATAATAAGAAAATGATTTTATGAACTCTATATAAAATAAACAACTTTCTTTCCTTCAATTAATCTAAGATTTTTAAGATAATTTAATATTCGTTGGAGAATTTAATTTACGGTATTGCTACGAATAAGCATTCCTATTCTTTACCCTTTCGATCCAGAGTGCGAAGAACATTGACTAATTTATGAATAGGTCCGGTGTATTGTTAGTAGAATGTGTTAATCTGAGGCTCTCACTTCAGATGTCCAATGATGGCTATGGTCGGCCCTACTTAGTGACCCTTTCCTAGTCTATAAATCAAATTATAAGAATTTAATCCGTCACTCTAAAAACTTATCAATTCTACGCCCTTTAAATATTATCTTCCTATTTATTCGCACTTCACTACGAATAGTCCACTACATGGCCTTCGACTACCCAAGGATTCATGACATTTATAAGTTAAGAGTTCTTTTCCTTCGAGGTTTTCTAAACTCTTCAACGAGTTTTAACAATTCAAACGGCCAATTTAAAAAGTAAAGTAAGATCGGTATTAATGTCGTCACAATATTTTCAAAATATTTTGAATTTTAATTCTCCATCGAATCTTTATATTATCTTATTTATCTCTTCATAATCAAGTAAGAAAGTAACTAACTACTCGTAATACATCGAAAATAAATAACAAAACATGATAATTAAACTTTGAATCAAATGTAAAAATATACTTATCTCAAATATTTCTTCTACGCATCTTCCGATTCCTACCGACTCCACAGACAGTAATGAACTCCGTATGCAATAACTCGAAAATAAACTCACAAAACTAAACAAAAGTGGCCCTAAATTTCTCTCTCTAATTCTCTCTAAGGATGAGAGATCCTAAAGTAGATAAGAGAAAGGAGTACAATGGGAGGGGCACGTTTTCCGAAGAAATCGGACCTCTATTTATAGCTTCAAGAGTCGCCTCGAGGCACCTCTTCAAAACATGTCCACATTCAACGAATCTTCTGAAGGTCGTGCTGCGCGCGCCTGCGTGCCGGAATCCGGCGCCTAGCGCCGGACACCGCGTCCGGCTCTTCGCACCTCTTCACTTTCGCTCGCACCTCTTCGCGATTAAAACCGTTTTGGAGCGTCCAAACGCAACGTATCACATGTCCTATTATCGACGAACAACCGTCGACCTTCTGAACGTCCAATAACCGCTCACTCCGTCAAAATAACCGATCAAACGTTGTAAAAACTCGACGGCTTCAGTATCGAGTCCGCGCTTAGGCACCATTTTCGGCGCCTGGCGCCGTACCATATTTTTTTATACTTTTGGTATTTTACTCCATTGTCGCTCCTTTCGCTCCTTTTTCCTTCTTAGACCTTTTTACATTACCTACATCCAAAAACACAAAAAATACCTTTCATTAAAGCATAATATCCTTAGAAATTAATAAGAATTAAGACATAAAGAAATACGTATTTTTTTATAGATCAGGAAACAGTGATAAGGCAGCGTCAGCTCGCTGTCCAGGGCGGTAGCAAGCAGGAAATTCAGGAACAGGCAGAATGCAGCAAGAATCAGCTGGCCTGAGGGGCTTGAATGAGGGAAGACAGCAGTGAGGTGACTTTTTGTGGGCGGCAGCAAGTTTGGAAGAGATGGTTGCTACGAAGGTTCAATATTGTTGGCAAACAAGGATTTCCAACAGTTTCGGGCGGCAGCGGTGAAGGAAGTAGGTGGGAAGCGACGCGGGAACGCTGTGCAATGGTGAAGGGCAGTTGTGGTGGGCGGCAACAAGCCTGGAAAGGGAGGGAAGTGGCTGGAAATGGTGGAACTACAAGAAACAACAGTAAAAGCTGTTGCTCTGTTGGCTGCAACAGGGAAAGAGCGACAGGGATGGATGTGGGAAGGACGTGGAAGGTTAGTGGAAGGATGAATGTCACCTGAAGACCAAGATATAAGCCGATGCACCACCTGGAACCCTGCTGACGGCTGTCCCCATACAAAACACATGAGAAAAACGTATACACAAGAATCACATATATATGCCTTAGATAACTAGGATTGGCTTTTTCTATGGAAAGGAGACACCAATACCTTATGGAAGAGTCGATTAGCCCTCCTGTGTTCAGACCGAACCGGAGTAAGGGATCGTGGGAGATAGCCTGCAGCTCCCTTTACGCCGTTCCCTCGGCTTCATTCACACGCCCGCATCAATGTCTTTATATTTCTTAACTTGGTAGGCATACCTATTATGGACAGCTATTAGGTCTCGGGCCTATATGGATTTCATTTCACTTTATTTTAAATGAGACATTATATGTCATTTTGGGTTTATGGTATGGATGACCTTTTCAAAACTAACAAACTCAGCATAAGATCTATAACCAGGAACAAGGTGGTTGGACATGGAGACAAAGTTGAAGATTTTGCTTTGAAACTTTGTATTATATTGATCACAAAGGAATGTCAATCGCTGGAGATGGGGAGAGTCGTTGGGATGAGAAAGGGCCTAGCAGCTTAATGCTTGAAAATTCACTTTTATGCATGCTAGGCATTCTTTAAATTTTTATTTGTATATTAAGAAAATGAGTATTTTAATCTAAAACTAACTTTCGGTTATATTTCTTCAAGAAAACATACAACATACCTTTTTTTTCTATTTTCACTACTATGCGCATATAAAATCAAATTTTCACACACACACAGATATATATATATATATATATATATATATATATATATATATATATATATATATATATATATATATATATATATATATATAACACTAGCATTATGAAAAATGATATCACATGAATATACCGCTTTGAGAAAAATTCTGAAAGTAGACAATGAAAATTAAAATGTAAGATTTTAAAACTTGTAAATATTAAATTCATGGGCCTTAAGAATTAAATAGGGTTAAAGAAAGTGATGTTCATTGTATTATTCCACCTGATATTTCTTGATACACCATCAATAAATTTTTATCATCCGACATGAATCTCGAGACAATTTTTGAGCTAGTATCGTTTAAACTTTAATTAAAACCCATCCAGAACTTTGGTTTCAATAAACTTACAGTCAAACTGATCGTGTCGATGAGGCTGACCCAACGGTACTAAAATTGGTCTAATCCGAGTTAAACCAAGCCCATATCAAGCCATTAAACTGCCTTTGAAATTTTTTTGTGTATAATTGGAATGTCAAACAGATCCAAATCTGAGAAGTTTATAATCAAATCAAGTGTCTCGATGAGACGAAACCAATGAGCCCAAGATCGTTCAATTTCGATACAATTAAGACACTTAAATATTTACCGATCGAGGGAGTCTCTCTAGGCCGTCTGATGGAGTGATTCAAATTTCTTATTTGCAAAGATGCTTCTCCCATACTCTATAAATAAAGTCTTACCCCATTTCTTGAGAGACAAGGGAGACCTTGAGCCAGAAGAAGACTGAAGCTTGGAGGAGCTGAACTCCAACATCATTTTTACACCGCATATTCGACGAATATCTTCCGTTATTGCTCCTCAAACACCGTCAACCATCGGTCCTTGGACACTGTCAACCATCGTCGCCCCTGATTCGTTGTAATGAAACCCTTAAAGAATCACAATGTGAGCGTGTGGAATCCTGACATATATTGCAAAGTAACAAGACATCCTGTAGAGCAACACGCCCCACATACGGTACAACTTAGTCTTCCAAAGACGGTGTAATAATGCAGCACGAAGATGGTGACTTTCTATGAACTCCTAAAGCTCTCTTATTGTACTTTACTACTATGACTTACGTGGTCCAATGCTTGTCCAACTCCGACTCCAGCCGCTTCAACCTATGGACATCATCACATTTTACCACTATCGCCTACGTGAACAACTAAGACCTATGTGGTCCAACTTATGCAGCTTTTGACTTCGACATCTGTGGCCTACGGACGTCATCACAACTCACCATTGTAGTCTATGTGACCAACTATAACATAACCTATATGGTCCATACATATTCGGCTCTTGACTCTAGCATTTGCGGCCTACAGATGTCATCACAACTCACAACTACGGTCTACATGGTCTACAGCTTGTGCAACTCCTGACTTCGGCCCCTGCGGCCTACAAGTGATTTCATAGCTCACCACCATGGTCTGTGTGACCAACTATAACCTACGTGTCTCACAACTTCTGCATCTTTCTACTATGGCTTTTGCAGTCAACAGATGCTTCTGAAACAACCATCTGCGGCCCACATATGACCAACCACAACCTTGGCCTTCAACTATGGCCTATACAATCAGCTGACACTACTATCACTATTTACAACATTCACGAAAGACTGCTGCGTTCATGGCAATCGACTACGGTCCTTGCAGCTTGTTGTCACTAAAAATTGCATTCATTATAGTTAGACTATGATTATTATCTATGAACTACTATTGTACATTTACAATAATCAGCTTCATAATTTTATCTTTCCTGATTCTTGAGAAAAGTTAACCTGTGTACTTCACATTTATAATGGATTATTTCAACTGCGCTAGGCCCATGGCTTTTTCCCCTTTCCAGAGTTTTTACACAAATTTTGAGATGTCTCTTTCTACTTACTTTTCTCTGTTATTATCTTAGTGGGTGTTGAATTTCATGCAATGCTAAGGCGATAATTCATTACTCTACCGTCGCAGACTTTGCGAGCATCATTTTGACTTCATCTATGGGAAACAAAGTCTCATTTGACACTGTCTTCAGGCTTGAGTGGCTGAGCCTCTACTTCTTCTCTCAATGATATACATCTTCTAACTAGCGAAGGAATCTCCTTTGCACCTCTTGAAGATCATTTCTGAAACATTCTTCGATGTGAGGGAGAATCCTCACTGCAGTCTCGAAAAGTCGTTCTCGACAACTCCCCGAGCATGATTATAGTGAGGTGGTATTCTTACTTTCTATTTAGACACAGTCTACAACTTCCAGGTTGGGTGGAAAGTGGAAACCTTCACTACAGCATTGAAATGCTATTCACATTAACATTTCGAGCACGACTGTGGTGGGTTAATCATCTCACATTTCATTTAAACATTAAGTTTTCGAAACAACTTCCAGACTTGAGGACAACTTCATAAATAAAGCTTCCTCAACACCCCTCATCATGTTGAAATTTTTTTCTCAATTTTATCTGGAAGCTGATCTCTTCAAGGTTCGATACATGGGTTGTTTCATAAGTTTGTGTGGAAAACATCCCTATCGGGGGACAATAAATTCAAAAGCCGCAACTATCAAGTTGCCAAATATTATTCTTGGGTATGGCTGCAAACATATTTCCAAGAAGAAGTACGGTCTATTGCGACCTACATCCTAGTCTCGAGAAACACAAAGCACTCTGATATCTTATTCTAGGCTTAATCGATTTCAGGCAACTCAATTTGACCTCTTCCATCACTGGATATGGTCGTCAGGCTGAAGTTTCGACTAACAACCTCATTATGTAAAAAATTCACGGTATATTCCCTTGGATCTCTTCCATTACAGGTTACGACCGTCAAGCAAAAACTTCAACTAATAGCCTTGGATAGGTCAACCATCTTTGGTGGATTTCATATGACTTTGTCCATCATACGTTAATACCGTCGAGCAACTCCGACTACACAACCTAAGACGAGTCTTATATTCTTAATGGATTGTTATTTCGACTCTATTCCAATATAGGTTAATATCGTCGAGCATCCCGACTATACAACTTAGGATAGGTCTTACATCTTTCGTGGATTACAACTTACTTATTCTACTGCGGGTTGCGGTTATCTAGCAATCACGCTCTGAATAAGCAACCTAGAAAAAAAATCAATCTTTCTTAGCAACAATCAGAAGTCAGGCAACGCCAGCTCAGAAGTTGGACATCATCTGCTCAAAAGTTGACCTGTATACTCGGCATTTATAATGAATTATTTCAACTGTGCTAGGCCCATGATTTTTTCTCCTTTCCAGAGTTTTTACACAAAATTTGAGATGTCTTCTTCTGCTTACTTTTCTCTATTATTATCTTAGTGGGTGTTGGATTTCATGCAACTCTAAGGCGATAATTCATTACTCTACCGTCGCAGACCTTGCGAGCATCATTTTGACGTCGTCTATGGGAATTGAAGTCCCGTTCGACACTGCCTTCAGGCTTGAGTCGCCGAGCCTTTACTTATCTCAATGATATACATCATCTAACTAGCGAAGGAACCTCCTTTGCACCTCTTGAAGATCATTTTTGAAGCATTCTTTGATGTGAGGGACAAACTTCACTGCAGTCTTAAAAGGTCATTCACAGCAACTCCCCGAGAATGATTATAGTGAGGTGGTATTCTTGCTTTCTATTCAGACACAGTCTATTACAACTTCCAGGTTGGGGGAAACCTTCACTGCAGTATTGAAAGGCTATTCACATTAACATTTCGAGCACGACTGTGGGGTTAATCATCTCACATTTCATTTAAACATTAAGTCTTCGAGAACAACTTCCAGACTTGAGGACGACTTCATAAATAAAGCTTCCTCAACACCCCTCATCATGTTGAAATTTTTTTCTCAGTTTTATCTGGAAGCTGATCTCTTCAAGGTTCGATACATGGGCTGTTTCATAAGCTTGTGTGGAAAACACCCCTACCTGGGGACAATAAATTCAAAAGCTGCAACTATCAAGTTGTCAAATATTATTCTTGGGTATGGCCGCATTCATATTTCCAAGAAGTACGGTCCATTGTGACCTACATCCTAGACTCGAGAAACACAAAGCATCTCTGATATATTGTTCTAGGCTTAATCGATCCCAGAGGACTCAATTTGACCTCTTCCATTACAGGATATAGTCGTCAGGCTGAAGTTTCGACTAACAGCCTTAGATATGTAAAAAATTCACGATAGATTCCTTGGATCTGTTCCATTACAGGTTACGACCGTCAAGTAAAAACTTCGACTAACATCCTTGGATAGGTCAGCCATCTTTGGTGGATTTCATATGACTTTGTCCATCATAAGTTAATACCGTCGAGCATCTCCAATTACACAACCTAAGACGAGTCTTACATTCTTAATGGATTATTCTTTCGACTCTATTCCAATATATGTTAATATCGTCGAGCATCCTGACTATACAACTTATGATAGGTCTTACATCTTTCGTGGATTACAACTTACTTCTTCTACTGCAGGTTGCGGTTATCTAGCAAGCACGCTCTGAACAAGCAACCTAGAAAAAAAATCAAACTTTCTTAGCAACAACTCAGAAGTCAGGCAACGTCAGCTCAGAAGTTGGACATCGTCAGCTCAAAAGTTGACCTGTATACTTTGCATTTATAATGAATTATTTCAACTGTGCTAGGCCCATGATTTTTTCTCCTTTCCAGAGTTTTTACACAGAATTTGAGATGTCTTCTTCTGCTTACTTTCCTCTATTATTATCTTAGTGTATGTTGGATTTCATGCAACTCTAAGGCGATAATTCATTACTCTACCATTGCAGACCTTGCGAGCATCATTTTGACGTCGTCTATGGGAAACGAAGTCCTGTTCGATATTGTCTTCAGGCTTGAGTCGCCGAGCCTCTACTTCTTCTCTCAATGATATACATCATCTAACTAGCGAAGGAACCTCGTTCGCACCTCTTTAAGATCATTTTTGAAGCATTCTTTGATGTGAGGGACAACCTTCACTGCAGTCTTGAAAGGTCGTTCACAACAACTCCCCGAGCATGATTATAATGAGGTGGTATTCTTGATTTCTTTTCAGACACAGTCTATTACAACTTCTAGGTTGGGGGAAACCTTCATTGTAGTATTGAAAGGTTATTCACATTAACATTTTGAGCACGACTGTGGTGGATTAATCATCTCACATTTCATTTAAACATGAAGTCTTTGAGAACAACTTCCAGACTTGGGGAAAACTTCATAAATAAAGCTCCTTAACACCCCTCATCATGCTGAAATTTTTTTTTCAATTTTATCAGGAACCTGATCTCTTCAAGGTTTGATACACGGTTTGTTTCATAAGCTTGTGTGGAAAACACCCCTACCGAGGGACAATAAATTCAAAAGCAGCAATTATCAAGTTGGCAAATATTTTTCTTGGGTATGATCGTAACCATATTTCCAAGAAGAAGTACGGTCCATTGCAACTTATATTCTAGTCTCGAGAAACACAAAGCATCTCTGATATCTCATTCTAGGCTTAATCGATCCCAGGGGACTCAATTTGAACTCTTTCATCACAGGATATGGTCGTCAGGTTGCAGCTTCGACTAACATCTTCATATATGTAAAAAATTCATGGTAGATTCCCTGGGATCTCTTCTATTACAAGTTATTGACTGTCAAGCAAAAATTTTGACTAAACTTCTTGGATAGGTCAATCATCTTTGGTGGATTTCATATAACTTTGTCCATCATAAGTTAATATCGTCGAGCATCTCCGACTATACAACATAAGGCGAGTCTTACATTCTTAATCGATTTTTATTTCGACTCTATTCCAACATATGTTAATATCGTCGAGCATCCCGACTATACAACCTAGGATAGGTCTTACATCTTTCATGGATTACAACTTACTTCTTCTACTGAAGGCTGCGGTTATCTAGCCAAGCACGCTCTGAATAAACAACCTAGAAAAAAAAATATCAAACTTTCTTAGCAACAACTCAAAAGTCAGGCATCGTCAGCTCAGAAGTTGGACAACAATATTTTGTAACCACCCAAAAGTTGAAACACTCATAGCTCAAAAGAAAAGATAAAAACCACCTCAGACATAATGTTGAAGAAAAATGGTTTCCTCCTAAAGCAATTCTCTACAGCCCACATGGCCAACTACTGCCATAACTTTCAATTATGGCCTATACGACAAGTTAGTGCTACTGTCATCGTCTACAACATTCAGGATGAAGTACTGCCTCCATAAAGAATTGAATACGAACCTCACAGCCCGCTATCGCCAAGAACTACATTTATTGCAGGTAGACTACGACTTTATCAATAAATTACTGTTGTACATTTGCAATGATCAACTTTATAAGTCAACATCTTTTCCAATTCAAAAGAAGAGTGGACCTGTGTACTCACCATTCATGGTGGATTATTTCAACGGGGCTAGGCATCATGTTTTTTTTCCTCTTTCCAAGCTTTTTCACGTAAAAATTGAGACGTCCCCTCCTGCTTATTTCTCTCTTATTATCTGAGTGTGTGCTTGATTTTCATGCAATGTTAAGACGATAATTAATTACTCTACCACTGCAGACATCTTGACACTCGTCAATTCTCTTTTTACACATTTCAATTCTAATAAAATTTTTTTAATTGATGCCACAAGTCAATGAAAACTGACGCACGTCCTCATGAAGATATTTTAAATGACTTTTACCACTAGTTATTCTCTTGAATAATTGCCTTTTATATAACAGAAAAAACTCCAGAAAAGGATTGTGCCAAGAAATATCTATTTTGCGCTTTAAAGAATTGCAACCTGATAAATCCTTTGAAAAACTGTCATTTGGTATTTAAAGAAATTTCTTTCCAGTTGGTTCTCAAAAAATAATTGTATGGTAATGATAAAGCTTGCATTGTTTTTGACTGTTAAATTTGGAGGAAACAAAATCAAATTTTTACTACCTCCTATAATTGTATATAATATGTATTTACATTTATACCCCGCATTGTAGAAATAGTTATGCCCATTAAGAATAGTCACCACTTACATTGCTTCGAATAATTCCCCTTTTGTAGGATGCATCAGTGCAACCTTCTCTAATTATTGCTTATTTTGGCGGCAACGATTCAATTGGACCTTATCCATCTGGCTTAGGCCCTCATGTACCACTGCCTGAATACAAGGAGAACATGAGAAAGATTGCTGCTTACCTTAAGGTATTATTTATTTATTTAAATATGTCTGAGCATGTTTAAACTGACTAAATTTTGACATTTAATTTGCTCATTTTACCATAGAATCTGTCAGAAAACACGCGTGTTATTTTCCTTAGTTGTCCTCCTCTCAACGAAGAAAGGCTTCTTCAATCGACAAGGTGCTGCTGTGCTGGATCTTCTTTATGTTTACACACAAAACAGTCAAAACATTGCTATTTACAAAACTAGCACCCGGGTTATTTTTTGAACTACTTAATTGATGCATTTACTTGTGTCAAGATCAAACCATTGAGATTTTGATAAAAAAATGGAAAATATGAGTTGGGATTTTATTGTGAATTTTGATATTTGAGTGAGAATTGGAAAAATGGATGAAAGAGTGCTAGGTTTGTAAAACCAATGTTTCTAGTGATATGTATGTAGCTTGTATCCCTCCCTTATAAGTCTGAGTTATTTTCATGGCAGCACTGCATTGAGTGAGATAGTTCGGACGAACGCAACCTGCCGGCTATACTCTGAAGCTTGCATAGAAGTCTGTGAGGAGTTGAACTTGAAGGTTATTGACCTCTGGACTTCATTTCAACAAAGGGATGATTGGGCTGATACATGTTTTACGTAAGCCTCCAATCTCATTTTATTCAATTTATATCAGAACTTCACTATCTCTGCATTTTCTTATTAATATTTCTATCCCTTTCCATTTCTTTTTGTGGGCATTTTACATACATACCACACAATTTTTATTTATTTACATATCTAACACCTAAATTTTTATTTTTATATGGCAAATTTACATATATAGCACACTATTCTTATGTATTTACATATCTCATACCTAAACTTTCTTATTTACATACATAGCACTTTGGTGGTTTAAACATATGCATGAGAAAGTGTAATTTACTTTTAAAAAGCAAGAATACTATTATTTTTGACATGATATTAAAGATTTGAGCGTTGTGTGCGTAAATATGAAAGTTTAAGTGTGAGATATGTAAATACATATGAATTGCGTGCTATATATGTAAATGCTTCTTTTTATATCTGTAACATTCAAATCTTCACTATAACATTGAAACTACCCCTATTACAAACTTATAAAAGTGAGACATACCTTTGTATGCATAAGTGGGATAGATGTAATGTTAAAGTTTAGGGATGGTGTGTTGTGCATGAATAATGATATTGAAACATGGTTGGTTTCAGTGATGGTCTCCATTTTTCATCTGAAGGGAGTAAGATAGTTGTGGAGCAAATACTGAAGATTCTCAAAGAAGCAGATTGGAATCCATCTCTTTACTGGAAGTTTATGCCGACTGAGTTTGCAGAGGATTCATCTTATGATCTTGTTGCTGCTGATGGAATCACCACTATTAATCCTTCAGACTGGACTTTTCACAGAGAAATTCAGTGGGATTAGACTTCTTCTGCTCTCTTTTGTTCTCGAACGTGCCATTTTCTTGCCTGTAGTTCTTCCTTGATTTGAAAGTTCTTAATATGGTCTTTAGAGAAATATAGCCGTTGTTTAGTAACGTTAAATTTAAACTCGTATATATGGAAGGTAGTTCATTATGATCAGATTGGTGGCCAAACATTTTATATGCTTAATCAGATCATTATGCTCCATATTGTGAATTGTAAATGGTATCTACTGCTTGTTTTATTTGGGTAATATTTTAAATGTTATTGTGGGTTATAAGGGGTTATAACGCGAATATAACGCGAATATAAGTAGGTTACAGGGGGTTATAACGCGAATATGACCCTATTGTAATCCACTTATACCCGTTTAAGTACGCAGCTCTGCGTACGTCTTCCGCATTTAATTTTTTTCTGTTGTTTTGAGAGTGGGGTATGGGTGAGCTTTATTTAGTTTGAAAGAGAGCAGAATGAAATTTCAACAATTTGTTGGTGATGGATCCATAGCCATCGCTTTTAATTTTTTATTTTGGAAATTTACATACATACCAAATAATTCTTTTTTATTTACATATCCAAAACCTAAAGTTTGACATCTACATCTATGACACTTAAGAAGTTTGGTGTTATAACGCTATGCATGACGAGATTTACTTCACTTTTAAAAAGTTAGTAATAATGATATTGTTTATGTAATATTAAGAATTTGTGTGGTATGTAAATATTACGACATAGATGTTAAATACGTAGATATATAAGAACTGTGTGGTATTTATGTAAATGTCTCTTTTTTATTTTTTATTTCATTTATTTAATTTCCTGGCATCCAAGCACAGCTTTAATTCCTTTATTTTTTTTAATAATATACAATTGCTGTTCAGGAACTGAGAGTAGGATATAGTGTGGATAAGCTGAAATTACGCATCTCCAGTTGAGGAATTATCAAACTCGTCGTAATTCATGCAATTATAGTTAATTTCTATTAATCAGAGATGTAAATTGATACGTCACATACAAATTTTCATTATCAAGCACGAATCTCAAGACATTGTACGGATCTCGAGATGATATTTTGAGCAGAAAACATTCAAATCATGATAAAAAGTTATCCAGAGCTCCGATTTCAGCAAGCTTATAGTCAAACTGACCGGCTCGATGAGACGGACCCAATGATATCAAAATTAGTCTGATCCGAGTCAAATCAAGCCCAGATCAAGTCATTATATCATTCTTAGAAAATTTCCAGACACAATTGAAAGGTCGAACAAATGCCGACACTAGCAAATTTATACTCGAATCGAGCGTCTCGACAAAACGAATCCAACGAGCTCAAGATCACTTAATTCCGACATCATTAAGGTCATCAAATTCTTCTTAAACGCAGTATGATCGAGGGAAGCCCTCTGAACCGTCCGATCAAAATGACTGCATTAATTGCACCAAAAGCACTATAAATGCACCCCCCCCCAACCCTCACGAGGGAGGAAGCTGCAGAGAGAGCTTAAGCGCCTGAGGAGAAGCCTTCGCTTAGCACCACCGCCGACGGCCGTCGACCACCGTCGACCACTATTGACCACCGCCGACCGCCGTCAACCTCCGTCATCGTGGACCTCTGTCACCGTCGACCTCCATCGACCTCTGTCACCGTCCACCTCCGTCACCGTCGACCTCTGTCACCGTCGACCTCCGTCATCGTGGACCTCCGCCAATAATTGTTAATCACCACCAACCAGACACCGTCAGTTGATATTGTTGTATCAAACATATAATTACTTTCTCCCGTTATAGCGACAATAGATTTCGTAAACATCAATCAATAATGGATTCTCGCAACTCAGGCGTACCGTGGTTTTTCCTCTACGGTTTTCCACGTAAAAACTTCTGGAGTTGTTACCGCTTATTTTTCATCTGTATGTGTGCTGAATTTTCGTACAACATTAAGACAATAATCTGCTACTCTACCACCATGATTTTCTAGCACGCATCATAACTTAAGAAAAAAAATAAAGAAAAATTGTGCAAGCATGTGTAGTTCATTAATTGGAAATAAAAAAAAAAAAAATTATGCCTAAAATTTTAGCCTTGCGGTGCTCGTCCGACCACGAAAAAAAAGAAGATTTACATACATGCCATAATATTTTTATATATTTACATATCTAATATTTAACTTTTAATATTTACATTTATAACATTTTATCAATATTTAATTTTTATTTTATAATAGTGATATTATTAATGTAAGGTGAAAGTTTTTAGTGTTATAAATGTAAAAATTAAAGTTTAGGTGCTAGACTTGTAAATAAATAGAAATTGTATGGTATATACGTTAATGCCATAATAATAATAATAAAAGCAAATATACAGAAGACAGCAGTATTTTGACTGATGTACATTCATAAGGAAATTGTAGGTGAGACTAAAGACTAGAAACAATTAAAAACAAAATAGCTGCATACAAAATAAAGACAGCAAGTAGAACAAAGGCAACAAAGGCAACATAAAATAATCAAATGCCACTGATAATAAAACTTACCCAAAAATTTGAAAGGAAGCATTTTGATGGAGAATCCTAAAACTAAGGTCCTAATTGTAATAATGAGAAAAATTAGGAGGTCATTTGAGATTATTTTTATGTTTATGAATATGACACAAATCTCAAGGTATTAGATTCAAATTCAATATCATATAAAGCTCTGATTTCAAGAAATAGTTAAATTGGGCATCTCGACAAATGAACCCGATGATACCAAAATTAGTTTGATCCAAAATTCAATCACGCCCATATCAAGCCATTAAAGCGCCTGTAGAGGTTTGTATTGTCAATTGTATGTTGAAGCTTTCGAGATGTTTGTTGTGAAAAGCGACGACAATAAAGTGAATAATAGAAAGAGAAAAAATTGCACGCAGAAAAAACACGGACACACAAATTTGCGTGATTCAGCAAAATTTTCCTACGTCAACGGAGCTGCAGAGGATTTTATTACTTCGAGGAGTTACATTGTCGAGCGCCTCGACGTTTACAAGAAAATCTTTATTTTCTCTTCTCCTTTCCTCTCTTTCTCTCTTCCTCTCTTTCTCTCTTAGAGGACTTGGCTTGGCTCTTGGCTTGACTTCATCTTTAAGCCAAAAGAGGCTATTTATAGAAACCAGGAGAGCGATAGATGGGAGGTAGGTGAGCGGTAGGAGGGAATGTAGGGTGAGCTGTAGGAGGGATTCTTAATTAGGAAGCTAATTAACAAGAGTTAATTAAATTGTCGTGGACCGGGTTTCCACATTACCCAATAATATTTTCCCGCCCATTAGTGAAGATCTGGTGTGGGTACCGAGCTAATCACCATACAAGCTAGTTTTGGCAATTACATTGGTGAAAGCAGCCATAAAATCCACTTGATATGCCTAGCACAAGGGATAATCTGTCCAAAGCAACAATATGACTAGCAAGTAAGGCTTGAGAAGTGTAAGAAGTGAGCCGAGTGACAAACTTCTCAAAAAATGGATAGCGACGCAAGACGTCTGATGGGAATTAATACAAAGACAAACCCTCAAAGCCCAATCATCAAAACCTAATGTCTCTTAGCATGGCCTAAGTAAAGCTCTAAAGTTGGTTCAATGTTGATTAGAGAGAAGCTTTGAGGTGAGCGATGCACAAATTATCTCAGTAGCAAATCTCAACTATTCCTCCAGTGAAGGTTGAAACAAGATCCGTGCCTGAAAAAAGTGAGGTCCATATAAGGCAAAGATCGAGCGAACAAACGAGACGCAAGTGTTATAACACTTCAGCTGGGTGGGCATCAAATTTAAAACAAACTAAAAAGTCTCAACAAATAATTAATTAATACAGACAACATAAACAATAAATGATAAAGTGCAATAATGATAAAATGAGGCAAAGGTAAAAATATGACCAAAAGCCGTATTTCTTTTTTTTGTACTAGATGATTACAAAATTTTCCTTTACCAGATTTTTTACAAAAATTTTCTACAAATTACGTTTTAGCGAAAGAAACAAAAATTCTAGGAATTGAATCCCTAGAGCCAAGTGAAGTGTTGGACGAGCCACCATCTGTATCATGCTCTCCCTCGAGCATTTACCTCCTTTCTTGCATCTGGTGCTAGGGCAGAGAGGTTCTTATTAAACTTAGGGTCCGTTTGGGGCAGTTTATTTGGTGCGGTGGTGTTTTGAAAACGCACCTGGCTTGTTTGGGTAAACTGCGTTTTGGCAGCTTATGCTTTTTCAAAACGCAGAAAATAATTTTTTCACACCGCACCTATCTAGGTGCGGTGGCAGCTTTCTGGCTGCGGTCTGGTTTTTCCAAAAAAATAAAATTTTGTAATAGCCACCGCACCTAGCTTATCAGCAGATTATTTTTAATCAGCTTATCAGCATATTATTCAATAAGCTACAACTGCCCCAAACAGACCCTTAGTCAAATCCAAGTAATTAGGGTCGATCAATCCTGCGCACAAGAACTGGTTGATCACTAGTTCTGTTCCAATTTAGTGATTCCTAGCCTGTCCATCCACGAAACCCTTTGTCATCTTTATTGTGGCTACCCATTTGGTCAGTAACTCATTCTCATCACAGATGATGGAAAGTCACTCAAAAGTTCTGTCCAGCTCTTCCTCAGCATCTTATAGTTGAGCCTCAGTAAAGGCCATCCACTATTTAGTAGCCTTTGTCTAATCCTAAACCAACAAATCCCTCTTCTTGACTTTGAGAGCCTACAATCAGGCTTCAAGCTATAGTGAGGATAGAAAGTGCATGGCTTTAAGCCTTTCAATTTGTACCGATCAAAAACATGACATAGGTCTAGAGGGCAATGCCTTCTGAGATCCTCCTCCAAATTCTTGGACCAAAGGATGTTCGCATCTTCTCTTGCTACACTAGCAACTTTCGAGTGGCGGTCGTCACCTTTTTGTTGACCTCCTTTTTGATGAGGTCTTTTCTTTCCTCTCTCCTTAGTGCTTAGGATCTAGCCTTAGGCTTCTCCTTAACTAATCTTAGAGGACTAGAAATGGAACCCACCATTTAGAAATTCAAACTACTTCTTGACTCCCTGCAAACCCCACAAGCTTGATTGTAGACCCCTAATCACCCAGAGGGTTGAAATCAAATGTGGAGGTTTAAAGGATGAGTTCCCTATAGAACTTCTTGGCCTTAGGAATACCCTTGATGGCCTGGTCTGGTGAGGGTTGACTTGCACATACACTACACTCTCACACACATTCCAAGTCCTAAAACCACACTCTCACCCAACTTGACTTCCTGACTCATGCAGATAATTCATATGGATGGTCCTTAACCCCTAAGCCCCTGGCTAAGAGGGTTAGGAACAACATATTGAGTGCCTCAAATGAGTCCTCTCATGAATCTTATGCGCTCAATATGGCTTCATGGCTTAACCAAAGTGATTCCATCTTACTCAAATTTGATAAATCTTCATTTTTTCAAAATTTCAATTTTTTGACCCCCGGACCCACCAAACCTACCAAATGCCATTGGAGCTACCCAAAATTTGTAAAATTACCTAAATTACCTAAAATTCCTCAAAATCAGTCCTAAACATTTCCCCACACTCAAATTGATCATTCATAGCCAAAAATACCAAAAATTTCAAAAGTACCCCCCCAATACCCTCCAAATACCCAAAATGCCATTCTTAGCCCAAAAATCCAAAAATTCAGAAAATTCCCAAAAAATTCCAAAAAATCCCAAATATTTCCAATTTCATTTTTTTCAACTATATTATGAGACAATTTTGCAAATTTACTCCACTTTTACCAAAACTCCCAATTTGGCCCATTTTAAACCCAAGTGAACCCAATGTCAAACCAAACCACCCCAATTGACCTTAATTTTTGTCCAATTCAATTGTAAAATTCAAATCAACATCCCCAATATCAATTTAGACCAAATCAAAGTCCAATTTGATTGAAATTTGAGCCCAATTTCAATTTGAAGCCTAAGGCCCAATTTTGGCCCATGACCCAAACCTAGCTCAAACCCATCCAATTCAACTCCAATTGGCCCCAAATATTTTCTAAAGCCTTCCTAAAATCCCCATAAACAAAACACTAACTTGATTTGCCCAAAATTTGGACCTAAACTCCACCCAAACCTAACCCAAAACCAAAATCCCTTAAATTGACCTTAACCCAAACCTAACCCAAATGGGCCCAAATCCCAAAATTAGAGCCCAACCAAAGTTGAAAACTCTTTGTGACACTCCCATGAACATTTCTCAACATTAATTTTACATCAAATCCAACTTTAGCCCAACCTTAACCCAAGTTAGCCCAATTTGGCCCACCTTGGCCCCTTTACCAAAAGACCCCACATTAAACCCAATTCAATTCAAAATCACTTTAAACTTGTTCCAAACCACTCATGACACATGCCTAAACCAATTGCAACATTTATTTGACATGGTCCTTCACAAAATTTTCATCCAAAAGCCCATTTTAAAATCCAAAAGTCCACTTCCTTAAACCACTTTAAAAGCCCATCCAAGACCATTCCAAAAGCCCAAGTTTTTAATCCAAAGCCCACATGACATTTCTCTACATCATCCATTTAATCAAAATCACCCCTAAGTTTCAAAATCATCATTAAGCCATTCCAAATCAAGCTTCATGAAAATTCTCCACCAAAATACCAAAATTCCTAAATTCTACTTCCATGAAATCGATCATGCTTTGCCCCAAGCCACATGGAGCCATGAAGCCATGCATAAGCCATATGCAAGCCATGGGAGCCACTTTCCACCTCACCAAGCCATTAATGGCAAGAAGAGGGGGGTCTTTCTTAAACCTTCATTAAGCATTTTTAACCTCATCCATGTTACACTCTAAACTAAGCTTAGCCACCTCACCTTGGATGGAGACTTCACCACCCCTTTCAAGTCGACCTAAATGATTCTTTTCAGCCCAAAACCAGGCCTTGGGTGGTGCACCAAGCTTAAAACCATGGGTTGACCAAATTGAACCCAAAATGAGCCTCTCCCCATTCCATTTCAATTCAGCCCCTTTACACTTGACCAACTCTAATTGACTTCACCAAATTCAAGCCTTGACCCTCCTGATCAGGATGGTGACCTGACCCTGGCCGGCCAGCCACCACAGCCGCCGGAAACCACCAGGCCGAGAGCACCCATGTGAGCCAATTTTGAATTCTCCCCGGCCGAGCCGTCCCAACCCAAATGGACACCATAGCTGTTCTTCTCCTCACCAGAGCAGCTGATCCCAGCCTTCAAACCCCCCTGGGAAGCCCTCTAGCCATTCCTATTTAGATACCACCACCTCTCGGCCAAAAGAGGAGATGAACCAGACCTTAAGGAAACTCTGCCAAAATTGCTCCAGGACCTTCTCCTAACCCAGAGCAGTTGATCCCCAGTGTTCTTTTGCCCTAAACCCCATTAACAGAGCTCAATTTCTGAGTTGAAAATCCACCCAAAAACAGGACACTTGACCTACTTTTTATATGTTTGCAAATTATGTTAATAGCAACGACACCAAAAACTTGATCCCGCTTTAATATATATATATATATATATATATTTAATTTTATGATTGAATGTTTAATGTGGATTCTACGCAAGTATACGTATCGTATCAAGTAATACAGGGCTCTAGTGGAGTCCTGGTTATCGATCCCACAGGGAAGTTTTTAACAGAATTGTATCAGCTAAAATTTAAAGGAATTACTTACTAATATAGTAAACGTAAATTTAAAGTAACTAAAGCAACTAATGTAAACTAATGCTTGAAATAAAGTTGATTTAAATAATTCAGAAAAAGTATCATTCTCCTTGTTTTTAGAAAATTAAGTGAATGATGAATCTCAATAGAATTCTTGAATTGTATTGTGACAAATAGAGCATTCCTATTCTTTACCCTTTAGTCCAGAGTGCAAAGAACATTGACTAATCCTATGTTTGATTACTGAATTTGCGGCTAGGGCTGGGAGGATACTGGTCGCCACTTCGGAGCTCCCACGTTCCCCTCACTCGAGGGCTAACATCTACACTTCAGCTCTCAAACAATAGGACCAAATTGAATATTTTAGTCCGTCACACTAAAATGTCCAATTCTACGTCCGATAAATAATATTTCCCTATTTATTTGCACCCTCCTTCCAAGGCTTTTGACTTCCCCGAATATTGGATTTAATTTTTACTATAGTTGATACTTCAACATATTTTAACACATCAATTGGCCAGATTGAAAGTAAATTAAGTTCTAAGTAAAAATTATCACAATTATTTTAATACATTAGGTACTTCTATTTAATTTCATCAATTCGCATAATTTTCATAAACAATGAGAAAGACTAAGAAAACTACTCAGAATGCATGGGAATAAAATAAAGCATGGATTTCATTAACAACAATAAACAAAGATACTTATCTTAATTTCCTCCCCAAGTAGATTCTTGAAGTTCCTTTGACTTTTCCTTCTAGTACAGCACACTTCTAACTCACTAAAGATTCACTAAGACTCTCTAAATAAACTCACTTAAGACTCCAGAGACACACACAAATGACACACAAAAGACACACACAAATGACACACAAAAGACACACCAAAGACTAAAATTCGTCCTCTATTTATAGAGGTAGGCAAAGGTCCAAGGGATGCTTAAACACCTCTTCAAAAAGCGTCCAGGTTCAATGTATATGCATTTTGAACTGTCTCGCCGTCGGCGAAAAACGACCTCGCCGTCAGCGGGGCTTCTAGAAGGTCTTCAAACCGCGCGATCTCGCTGTCGGCGGGCTCGGGCTCGTTGTCGGTGAGGTAGTTATAATTCCTTCAGAAATTCTCCTCGTGATCTCGCCGTCGGCGGCCTCGATCTCGCCGTCGGCGACTTAGTTCATTTTGCATGAATTTCTTCCTTTTTGATCCAAATTCGCTCCATTTCATGCTTTTTGCTTCCATCACTTATAAATCTTCATTCCTGCAGTAAAATAAAGAAAATACCTTTCTTTAAAGTGCAATTTCATCAAAAATAGATATGCATTTCTTAATGTATTTTTCTGTGATCAACACTTCACCAAAGTGAGCCAATCTCCAAATTGATTGATCCTACACCTTCACCAGACCAAGAGGAGAAGTTCCCCAGCAAAAGCCCCCTCACCAGGCCAGCCACCGCTTCTAGCCTCCAAGCTTTGTGATCGGCCTTGGTCACTTTCATACCTAGACAATTCCCAGAGCCGGAGACTTCATCCGGAGCTTGCACGGACTCGATCGAAGGTGACACAACTCTCGGATTGAAGCTTCACTTCTACGAGCAATGGTATGAACTCACTCTTCCTCCCGAGCTTCCAGCGATTCTCCATTTTATTTAAGTTAATTTCATAGGCTATAAACCGTATGGATGTGTTCGTCTCTTCAAGACAAATCCATAGAGCATAAGAACACAAAAATCCATTGAGAATCGAGTGAGATCTAAGGGTTTTAGTGTGGACGGTCACGGGTGCACACCAGTCGTAGACGATGACCAGGAGCCGTTGGATTGCGCGTGTATCGAGCGGACAGTCGAGATCAAGTCGGACGGCGCGATGGTACATGAACCGCGGGACCCGTGGCTGCTGACTCAAGTGGCGGCGTCGAATGGGAGTGCAACACGTAGGGGCTTCGGAGCTGCCGAGGTTGACGCGGTGCCGCGTGGATAAGTAGGAAATTAAGGTATTTTTGAATTATTTAAATGCCCTGAACTTTGAAAATTCATATCTTTGCATAGAAAAATCACAAAAATAAAATAAAAATACCCTCTTGCTCAGTGAACAGAGGAGAATAATGTGATGGATATTTTATTTTTAATAATTTATTTACTGTTTTCAGTATTTTGATTCTTCATTTGCATAGATAATTCACCATGGCATGAGACCATATGGCTTTTATAGCCTCTGATCTTGGGAACATTCCCTAAATTTTTCAATGTCAGAGGCCATCTCTGTGAAAAGTTATTGAATTTTCAAGTTCATGTCACTGTTTTAGGTATTTTAATTCCAATAATTAGCATGTTATAGAATAAATTCTAGGAAAATTTGGTGATGTTTCTTAGGACCAGAGGACCCTATAAAAAATATATTTTGAGTTAATTCATTCATATTAACCTTAATTGGCCCAAAACCCCTAAAACTGAACTTTAATTAATAAGGGTTAATCACACATCAAATTGACTTGAAAATAATTCTCCACTGATCTTTAGGATCAGAGAGACCTGACGTAAAAATTTGGAATCAATTGGACTTGATTAACCCCACCAAATGGGTTGATTAAGCTTCATAAACAAAATGGAACTTTAAAAATTCATAAATCCAAAAATACTGTTCAAAAATTCATAAAAATAGTTTTGGAGCTTCTCTGATATCAGGGGAGTTTAGGAAAATTAAAATTGGAATTTTCTAAAAAAGTTGATTTTTCACAATATTTTAATATTTTAATAATTAAAAAATAATAAAAATCACAAAAATATTAAAAATCATAAAAATGTCACATTTTGACTCCTAATCATTTAGGAACAAACCAAATATTTTTCCTAAGTCCCTAGGGTAAGATATTGAATTTTAAAGGCTTAATGTAATTTTTTAATATTAAAAAATGAATTTTTAACCTTCTTCACTAAAATAATTCTTATAAATAAAAAAAATAAAAAAATTATCAAATTTGTTTCTCTAAACTCCTTGAGGTCAGAGGAATTTAAGAAAAATATAAAATCTATTTTTCAACCTTTATTTTATTTTAAAATTAATTAATACTCTAAACTAAAAATAATTATAATAAATAAAATATAATTCAAAAAATCACAAAAAATGGTCTAAGTGGTCCTCTAGTCATTAGGAACATCCCATAATTTTCTTAAGGATAGAAACCTTTCCTTGGTCATGTTGTTGAATTTTTTTTGAAAACCCTTATTTTCTACTAAAAATAATTATATAAATAAAATTCACATTTTCTCCTCTAATGTCTTAATTGACATGTGAGTGAGGTGACATAAAAATTTCAAATTCATTTGAGCTCAATTTAGTGTGTTATGAAATAAATAAGCTTAAAAGGGCATAAAGGTAATTAAAAATTTTAACCCTTAATTAAAACTTTAGGTTTAATCAAAATAGGAGGATAAAATATTTGATTTTAATTTTCTCTTGGATGATTGAAACTTAGGGAAATTAAAAGATAGAGACACATTAAACACTTTGAAAATATCAAAATGAAACTTTAATTAATTAAATGATTTAAATTTTGAAAAGAATATATTTAAAATTTGGATTATTAAAATAGGGATATTATTAAGAGGATATTTATTCTTTAATTTAAAAATCCTTAAATAAGTCACTTTAATAATATTTAATTCTTAATTAAAAATTAAAATAATAATCCAAATTAACAATTAAAACAAAAATTAAAACTAAAATTAAATTAAAATTAAATTAAAAAAAAATTATTAAAAAAAATTAAAATTAAATTAAAAATTAAAGTTAAATTAAAATTAAAAGTAAAATCAAAATTAAAACTAAAATTAAATTAAATTAAATTTAAATTAAAAAAAATAAATTTAAATTAAATTTAAATTTAAATTAAATTTAAATTAAATTTAAATAAATTAAAATTAAAATTAAATTAAATTAAAATAAATTAAAATTAAAATTAAATTAAATTAAAATCAAATTGAATTAAATTAAATTAAAATCATTTAACAACAAACCTAAATAAAATCATTAAGAATTAAATCTAAAATGATTTGAACACTATTCCAAACTTAAAATTATTAATTAAAACCTCATAATCAAACTAAAACACTTTAAATCATTAACTCAAATTTGATTAAAATTCTCAATAAACCAACTTGCCCTTAAAGGCTTTAATTATTATAACTCTTAAATAGAGTATTAAGTGAGATGTCACTTCATTCATCAGGTAATCAAATACCTAAGTTCACTGAGCAAGAGACAAAGTTTAACTAAACTCCTGGATGATTAATTCATATGTGCAACTAAATTTACTTGGACTCAAAATAATCCCAGAAGTATTGAAAAGATGTTTAGGACTTGTCATAAACACTTCCTCAATACGACGGGATGTTTTAGAAGAACAACTGAATTTAATTGCTCTTTGATGAAGAAAATCATCCTTAAACCAAACCAAGAACCTAGACGTCATAGGAGACGACTAGTTATAGGATTAGGAATTTGGTAGACAACCAAAACCCTTCCCTTAGCTTTACCTAGGTATCTGTTGAAATATTTAAATGCCTTAACATGTGTTTTAAGTGCAGCTTGAAATGACGGGAAGACCCTCCAGGTACACTTTTATTTTATTGCAGTTTACTTTATTGCAATTTACTTACATGCACTGTACTTTACTTTTCTTGCATGATAAATAAATCTGTTGCATGAAAACCAAAACCTTTAGGATAGTCCCTGAATTGAAACCAAAACTAAATTAAAAGTCATTGCAAGATAAAATTCACCGCCACAACATTCCAAAATATAAAACTCAAAACTTAATCACAAACAGAACAACAAAACTACAATTGCAACTAAATTAAAACGTTTCGTCGAATGATCGGGAATACCTCGGATGATGTAACCCACGTGTTGCTAACGGGATTTCCCACGGTCTAAATGAAAGTGTGGAACTCATTCAGTTGAGTTTAGCAAATTCATCTGGACTAAATGAATTCGATGAAAATAACGGTGTCGGGATGAGGGAACCGTGAGATCTTAATCGGTTATGTTTAATAAACTTTAAGATTTGTTTTAATTAAAATATTAAAAACACTTGGATTTTAAGATTTTCTCTAAACCAAAACACTTCTCTCATCTCCTGATTTATGACTTCTAAAACTAAACCTCTGCAACAACAAGGAGCTCGAAGCATGGTGGGCAGCACGACCATCATCATCAAGAAAATTCGGATCTACTTCAACAAAACTTTCTTAGAATTAAATAACAAAGCCATAGGACTTCGAGGTAGTTTGCCTAGTGCAGCATAAATCCTCAACTCTTCGTTAGGCATTTGCATGATCATGTCATGTAAATTAAGCCCTAACCATTCTTAGGATTCCGAGGTAGTTGTTTGGTACGACATAAACCCTCACATCTTCGAGGCTATTTGTGTGATTATGTCATACAAATATAAGACCTAAATAAATAAAATTGGCAGGATTGCAACATTAAATAAATTCCTAAATTGAAACCAAACAATAGGATAGTTTGGGAAGTTGCCAATATTCTTCTTGGATCCTCAGCTTCTCCTACTTCTCTTCCTTTGGACTCCTAAAAATAACTGTTCCAAATTTGATCCATTCCCTATTGAAATTTCCAAAATTCAATCCTTTGAAACCTTAAACTTTGAAATTCTTGAGAGCAAAACCACTTATCATTATCGAGAGTTTTCTTAAATGATTCCCGTCATTTAAGATGTAATTAACTATAGGGACTTGGCCTTATAGGGAACTTTAAGAACCTGGTAATATAAACCCGCTTAATTCATTTATATTAAGCGAGGGAACTTATCGGCTTATAAAGTTGGTTCGCGGACCAAACGGATGTCACAAATCTTCTAGTTTATTTAACCGAGCCTCATCATCAAGCAGTGTGTCTATTCTTCGGAATAGATATACGGTTTGTGATGCTGTGCTCGTTTATATAAACTATTCGGGATGTGAGATCGGTTTGATTTCATATATTAAAATTTTCAAACTTAAAGTTATTTTTAAAATTAAATGTTTCTTTCTAAAACTATATATATAAATTTAAATTAAATTTAAAATTTAAAATTCGCCGACAACTTCTGTAGGCGACCCCTTTTTTAAAATACAACACATAAACCTAAAAATATGCCGACACTTTTCTCTTGCTACACTTGCAATTTCCGTGTGGACAAATTTCTTCCTTGCTTCCCTCCTATAAAGGCAGGCAATCTCATCAATCTATCTCCGCTCCTCCTAAGCATACGACTTAGCCCACAAGGCCGCAGTCATCACACCAAATCTGACCGGATCCGAGACCCGGTTCACCACTATTGCATGAGTGTATTGGTGGATAGACAACTACGTCTCCTCAACAGCCACAACCATGACTCAAACGTGGAGAGACACGAACTTCTTCTTCTTGTACACTCCACCGGTCGGGTGAGACTGAACTCTCTAGTTGTGAAAGGGCCCGAATAAGAAGAGAAACTTTAAGCCATTCATTTTATTCTCAAGTCCCAACAGATGAAACATTTTGATTAACCCACACAACACAGCTGTTTGGTTTAGCTTGGAAGGAAAATATTTGAGTAAAATAATTCCACTGACCATGAGATCCTTCTTTAACGACAATAAATAATGTATGTCATGATAGTTAATATGGAGTTGGGCTTCATCTGAATCTAGATCACTCCATAGTGGTTGAGAATTGGTCGTAGCTTGTGGTAAAATTACAATAGAAGGCTCATCAAGAATGATATCTGAAGAAAATAAGATACTCCTCATACTCATCAGTCACCCAATCGTCCGGTCCCACAGCTTGAAGCTGGCGTCATAAAAAAATATGCAATCATCTTGAAGAAAATACACAGGCTCGGGAGAAAAAGGCGACCTATTAGTCACTAGGAACAATCCGAAAAGCCAAGGCAAGTATTTGGAGACCGTCCGAACGAAAAGTGAGAAAGAAGAGGGTACAAAATTGACAAAACGGAGGAAAGAAGGATCAGAAGCACAACACCAACAAATCAAATCCTCAGCTCTTTTATATAGCGTGCCTAAGGGGGTTGAATCGTCACGCAAGCCATACCTCAATTTCGAAAAATTACATCACATCAACAGAGTATTCAAGATAAAAAGCAATTACCAAAATAAAGTCAAAGTTTTATTCATAAAATAAATATTTTACAATCGGTTCTTCCACCACTTCGGCCAAGATAAGTCCTCAATGAAGAAGCTTTTGATACATTACTAGGCCCCCAAACCTAAACCTATCTTCATTGCTTGCTTTAGCCTAGACTCAAGCCATCAAGCAAGTCTCCTGAATGTCCATAAATGTCGACCGAATGTCTGCCGACTCCATTCTAAGAGTCGAAACCTCTTCCCAAAACTCCTTTATTTCTTCACCTCGGAATTCCAATAATTTGAGCGAAGGAGCCTTCCATCTCCTCCAATTGGCTGGAGGCTAGTGAAGCTTCTAACCAATTTAATTTTGTATTAGTGAAAACTGAGGCTCATGAAAAGTAGAATTTATTGGACTAATTTAAACAATTTCTAAACTTGTTCTAAGTTTGGAATTCATTAATTTATTGTTCAACCTTGCATACACTTCGCAGTTTTGAAATCCAACAAATTTTGTATCAAGATCACTAAAATAAAAAAATTTAAGTAAAAAGTAGAAAGAAATCTAAAAGTAAATAGAATATATTCTTAAAGTATTGATTCGACATGGATATAACAAAATCTTACTTTACAATACAGGATATACCTTCCAAAATTAAATAAGGAAGGTTGACAGAATATTATCTTGAATTCTGGTAACAAAATAATACAGGATAATGAAAATTATACCTACTCACAAAATCAAGAAGATATATACCTCTGTAAAAATACCTCTGTAAATTTTACAGAGGTATATATAAAACTATTGTATTGATAATATATCTGATACTAAAATTAAATAAGGATATAACAAAAGCAGAAATATATATTAAAACTTAATAAAAACTTACAGAACACCGAACTTAAGGAGATCACCAGACAGACACTTTATTTTACACTGAGGAAACTCTAAGGAAACTTGCACACTCATACAAAATACAATGCTCTTATTTATGACAGAGGTCAGACTTTAAAACTCTTACAATATAATTAAATAAAATATAACACATCCGTTGGATGTGACATAAAGCAGAAAATTACCACCGGAATTATTTCACTACTATTCCACCAACTTTTACTATTTCAACCACCATAATTATTGCCTTAATTTTCTTCTGAGGTGACCCCAGTGGGGCCCATTTATGTTGACTTTTCTTCCTCTGTCATTAATTCGAACCGAGGCGGGTCACCATTTGTTCCCACCTTTCTTCATCTTCATCTGATCCTTAATTTGAGATTGACATGTCATTTTCAAATAATTCTTTCATCTGTTTTTGATAAATTTCCTGAATTCTTCTTTTAATTTGTTCAGGAGATTCCCGAGGATATTTTCTTCTAATTTGATCATGGATTTCTTTTAGAGAGAATTCCTGAGTTCCTTTTTCTTGATCATCTTTTCCATTAGATGTGATGACCTTATTAATTTGAATTACCTTGTCATCAATAATAATTGCGGACCACCATTTGATAAAGAAATTCCTCCATAGACATCTAGTGTTGAGCTCATCTGATTGAATACATAGATTCCAGGCGAAGATCCATGGAATTTGTGCCTGACAAAACAATAGTAATTGACACATTCCTTCGGCTAAGAATTCATTTTTTATTTTGCTGAGCTGTGGAGACGAATTCACCCATGCTGGATATAAATTATTGATAGATTCTGGAAGGATTTCATTGGTGGCTCCGAATTTATCCCACCATTTTAAAAACCAATTTGGTATTTCTTTATTTAAAATTTCAGGCATTAGCACAAATAACCAGGAATGCTTATGCCTTGGATTAATAAGTAAAAATGCATGATTCATAGCTTGGACATAAGTCCAATAATTACAAAAAAATATTTTCTTTTGTTTAGATATAGGATGCATAAATTCAATTTGTTTGGATTGATAAGGAGTTAAACCCCAATCCTTGTGATGCAAAATGCAATTTATTGTCGCTTTGCTATATGCGATGGATTTATTAGGTTCATTATAATTGTGTTGAATTTCAACACATTGTAATGAAATGAGGATTGCCTCATATGATTCTCTATCAGGATGATCTTATGGGTAGGCAATTGTGCCCAAGTATATTTCCTGGATTTTCTAGGGATCATTAATTTCATAATCCTCTAGATTAATTTTGAAGATTTTCTCTCTTGAGGATTTTTGCACAAATTTCGTGATATCTTGAATCTGTAGATCAGGAGATTGATTGGATGTAGAAGCCATTGGGCTACCATATAAATATTGCTTTAAATCAATAAATTTTCGTGGGGTCACATTAGGTTGACCCCTACCTCTCCCCCCTCGAAAAGTGTGGCTACCCCTATGGGGTATCATTCGATTACGTGTATGAGGGGTAATCCACCCCTCATTATCTTTCTCCCTGCAAAATTCACGAGCGAGAAAGTCAGGTAAAAAATTAGTATTTCCTGCAATGTATTCTATATCAAATTCAAAACAAGATGATTGTGCTTGCCAATTGGCAAAGATTTGTTTAGAAACAAGGTTTTTTACGTCTTTTTGCAGTATTGAACTGCAATCAATTCATAATAAAAATTTCTGATTTAATAAATCATCTTGAAATTTGGTAATGCATTTAACTACAGAAAGCATTTCTTTCTTGATGGTCGAATATTTTTCTTGAGTGATATTCCACTTGCCAGATGTAAAGCGAACTAATTGTTCGGTATTAAAAGCTTTTTGCTTTAAGATTCCTCCGTAAAAAATATTAGAGGCATCTGTCTCTACTATTTTAGGGAGGGACGGATCTGCAATATGTAAACAAGGTAACATTTCTACCTTTTGCTTAATTATTTGGACAGCTTTAGTATGATTTTCTATCCATGGATTATGATATTTATTTAATCTATTATAAAGAATAACAACATCTAAAGAAAGATTTTTATAATAGTCCGCTACATAATTGAGCGAACCCAGAAATCTCTGTAATTGACGGATATCAATGATTTCATCTGGAAATTTAGAAGCAAACTCTATGCTTCTTTCAATTGGAATAATTGTATTTCGGACAATATTATGTCCTAAAAATCGTATTTTGTTTTAAATAATTTGATTTTGGGCGCAGAGATTACTAGCCCATTATTTTTGACAAGCCATTGGAATGTCTGCAAATGTTTAAAATGTTCCTCTATTGATTTAGAGAAAACAAGTACATCATCAATATATACTAATATATAATCAGAATACGGATTAAAAATTTCATTCATAATTTTCTGAAATTCAGACGGAGCATTTTTTAATCCAAAAGGCATAACGTTCCATTAATAATGACCAAACGGAACAGTAAAGACCGTTTTATATCTATCTGGTTCAAAAATTTGAATCTGCCAGTATCCAGATTTTAACTCAAATTTTAAAAATATTAGAGATTTACTTAGACGATTAAGTAAGTCTCTTTTATTCGGTATAGGATATCGAATCCATTTCAAAACTTCATTTAAAGGTTTGTAATTAATAACTAATCTAGGTTTATTCCTTTCCCTTTCTGCATTATTCATAACATAAAATGCAGTACAGCTCCAAGGTGAGTTAGATTTTCTTATTAATTTTTTATTAAGAAGTTCATTAATTTTTTCTTTACAAATTTTTTAGTATTCTTGATTCATCTGACAAGGCCGTGCCTTTGTCTTGATATTTCTTTCATCGAAATTATCGATATATGGTAAAGTAATACAGTGCTTTTTTCTATTCCAAAAAGTCGGATTTTTACCGCAAACTTCGTCTAACATATTTTTATGTAAAGTAGAAATTTTTTCTCTTATGAAATTATTTTTTAATTCTTCTTCTATACTTAGCAAAGTGATTTCTTCTTGTAAGAAATTAATTTGATTTTGTTTTAATTTGAATTATTTATTTCATTTAAAATAATTTCTGTAGGATTTGTTATAAATTCAAAAAAAATTGTTTTTCCAAATTTATTGGAATAGATGCCAGTATTATCATTCTTATTAATTGACATAATTTTATAAAAGAACGGAGTTCCTAAAATAATATGTTGAGTTAAATTTTTAACTAATAAAAAAGGAATATTAATGCAAATATCATTTTTGCAAATATTAGCAGAAGAAAATTTAAATTTAATTTCCATTTTTTTTCCAGACACAGAAGTTAACTGCTGCGTGGTTTTCTCAAAATATTTTGAAGGTATTATTCCTTCTTGAATACAATTCATATCTGCTCCGCTATCAATAAGAGCAGTAAGATTAGATAATGTATATTCTCTATTTATATTTAAAGTAATAGTTATAAATCATTTATGCATAATAGCCTTTTGTAAGGAATTTAAAAAAGACTGTTCTAAATTGTTATATTTTTCTACTGTTATTTTAGTAGGTGTAATATTATTTATTTCTAATTTTAATAATTTATTGTTTATTTTTTCTTGATTTTTTCGAAAAATATTCATTTCAGATTTTAAAATATTAACTTCATTTTTTAAATCATTTATAGTAGTGGGTCTACTATCAGTATTTAAAATTAATGCTTTATTTAAAGTTTCTTTCATTGAATTTCCTTGAAAAGGAATAGTATTAGAAGAGGAGGATTCTTCTCTAGAATCAATAATTATTTTTAACATCTTACTTCGAGTCTTTTCATCCTCAATTTGGGATGCAATTTTAAGTATCTCTTCTTTCATTGAAGAAGATAAAGTAAATAAGTCGTTCATTTCGACTATGGATTTGTAATAATTTTCATTATTACATTTGCACTCAGATTCTGTGCAATTATTTTCATCAAATTCTGATGAATAAGAGGAATTGTCCTCAATATCGTCTAAATTGTCAGACGTCTCCGAATTTTCAGGAGATGAGTTTAATATAATTTTGAAAATAGATTGTTTAATATTTTCATCAATATTAAGCTCATTTATTTTCTTTTTAATTATGCATTTATTTGCATAGTGGACGTTTTTGCCACATTTGTAGCATTTTATTTCTCTGATTTCTTTATTTCTATTTTTCTTATGAGAATTCTTTGACATTTTCTCTGAATATTTTTCAGAGCGTTGCTTATGATATTTTTTCTTTTTATGAAAAGATTTTTCTTTTTCTTTTGGAAATTTAGGAATATCATAAGCAAATTGTTCACAGAAAGCACCTAATTGTTTTCTTTCTGTCAACATTTCTTTTTTAGTTTGATATCTCAATTTGAGATCCGTACATAAGGCTAAGCCTTCTTGTACACAGGTATTAATTAGTTGTCCATATGTCAAATTTTCATATGAAATACGTTTTATATTAATATCTTGTAATTATCTTTTTACTTTATCGGCAAAAAGATTTGGTAATCCTTCGATAAATTTTTGTTTCCAGTGCATACTATTCGCATCTGGTAAGAGACATTACTCTAATTAGAAAGATATCTTTATACCAACAAAAATGTGTTAAAGTAGAACATCTTAATTTTTGTAAAAGAGAACGAATTTGCTCTCCATTGTCAGATACAGTGCCCCTAAAATGTTGTAAAATATTAATAATTAATTTATAAACGGTATCTGTATTTTCTTGAATAGGATTTCCTATTATTATAGGACTTAAAAATTCTTCTCGTTGTTGTTGAGTCAAATAATTATCCCACTGGCACTTCAGAGAAGCGCCGAGAAACCCACAAGTTAGTTAGGTTACTATTTGATGAGCACGATTATTATGACTCATGCAAATTGAGGCATAAATCATCATTCTTTGTAATACAATTTGTATTTGACGATCAGTCATGTCATCAATGTCCCATTCATAAATATTTAATGGATTATAATCATTTTGATATTTATTGTTATCTTCTTCATATAAAATATCTACAGGAGTAGGTCGAGGATAGTAGTAACGACCTGTCTGCCGAGTTTGATATGAAGATGAGGCTTTATTGCTTTTTAATTTATGTATTTTAAATAATTCTAATTCTGAATTATCATTTTGAAATTGTTCTTCAATTTGTTCAATTTTAATTTTTTTATTATCAGAATTTTCAGATTGATCTGTTAATTGCTCTTCTTTATTTAAGGTAGCAATTTTAGTTCCTTTTATATTCTTAATTAATTCTTCAAAATCATGAGCCGAAGGTCCTAAGTGGAAATTAGGACTTGGAGGTGGCTGTATAGTAGGAGCCGAAGGGATAATTATTGGACTTGCTTTCTCTTCTTTTTTATTTAAAGAGAAAATAAGTTGGTCAATTTTATTTTCTAATTTCATTAAGTGATTTGAAATTAAAGATATATTTGTATTTGTAAAATTCAATTGTTTAATTACACCAATAAAATCTTTGGTGGCATTAGTTTCCAGAATTTTTCCAAAAGCGTTTAATTTGAAATTTGGATTTCTATTATCTAAATCTAATATTGTAAGGACATTTGGAGATTAAATGGATTCTACTATTTCTCCCGAATTGATTTTCCATTCCTGGTTAACATGTCTAATTCATTTTCCAATTTTTTGGTTATATGATTGCTAAACCAAGTTAAAAATGAAAGAAAATCTTTCCCTTCATAAATTCTTTTTTCATTTTCTTCAAAGTATATTTCGTAAATTTTTCTCCTATCATTTTCTCGTAGTATAACTACGATACCAGCTTCTAAACGATTCATATTTTGGTTCTAAATAATCGTTGATTAAGGTTCGTTCGATTTGTTTTTTAGCAACTTTTTTAAATCGAGTCATTATTGAAATTAAAACTCGGCTTCCGATCACGGAGATAAGTTTTTTACCCTATTTGGGTGTAATAAATTATTATTTGATAGATTTATTCTATCTATCCTATGATTTATTGTTGGAAATTCATCTGAATCATTTTGAGATATATTAGAAGGATAAGATACTCGTGGAAGAGTGATTGATCTTCTTGGATTAAATCTTATTACAACATCTCCATTAGCATCTTGACTAACTTGTTTCACATCTTGGTTTATTACAGGATGAGGATTTATAGCAGTCTGTAACTGCCATGATTCAGAAAATCTTACTTCATCCCATTTTATAGTTCTATTTGTAGCTATATTTGAAGTTAGTAAATTAGTTTCTACAATTGTAGATCTATGTGTTGGCTTCATATTATTTTTAATTTTCGGACACAAAGTATTCATAACTTTAAAATAAATTCGATAAATTATTGCTATTATTTCAGACCCAGGTAAAAATTCATACCCATGAAGTTTGATTTGTATTTTAGCTGCTTCAAAGAGATTTATGTCCATAGTGATGTACTTAGATTTGAAAAAGTGTTAAAGAAGACTGCCACGTAGCATAAGCTAGTTTCTATGACACCCATTAAAGATTGTGCTCAATTTAGGCGATCTTGCATCTCTTAAGCATGCTAGAATCGAAGCGTTTAATCCTCGTAGAGTAAGAGGTTTAAATGCTACTTGTATTAAACCTATATGAATATATTTATAATTTTCTAAGTAACTACTTAAATCTTCTTGATTTAATAGAGAAATTGTTTTCTTTTGTTAGATTCTGGAAGGTATTAAATTATTATAAGGATATCGTGAGTAGGTATATTGAAAAAAAAAAAAAAAGATTATATATATATATATATATATATATGTAAGCAAATATATATAAAAATCAAGAATGAAAATGAAAATGTTATGAACTATGCATTATTAAACTATGAAAATGAAAATGAAAATGTTATATATGTATATTGATTCAAGAATGAAAATGTTAATTGGATAAATATAAAAATCACAATAAATTAGTTTATAAACTATGCATTATTAAACTAAGCTTTGCATTATAAAAGAAGGTACATGCTACTGCTACTAATTAAACAATATGTAATCAAATGTTTCTTAACCTACCTTTTCTTTATTAAGTAAGTAACTAACTTTTTTGTTTCCTAATTTGTTGATTGTCAGGCCTAAGGATAAACATTCTTCTTAATTTACCAAAAATATGTGCAAATGGATAGAAATATATATATATATATATATATATATATATATATATATATATATATATATATAATTCATAAGGAAAAATATTACCAAAAATTGTGCAAATCACTCTTCAGGTGGAGGTGGGGGCCGCTGCACAGTGGATTGATTACTGGAACTCTCCTTAATTGCAAGAAGCCAAAGAACAGTATGCAGTAACACAGATATTCAGATATTTATAGATTAAAATATTAATTAAGTCTATAACGTACTTTCGATTCCGTCATATACGCGCCGCAGTTTTTTTCTCTTTCTGTTACAAATTCGAATCCACCGCTTCTTCGTCTGCTAACATTATGATAGTTTGGTAAATAATTCTTTTTTATTTTCAGAACAAAATTAACCTTCATTTTACCTTTGATAAAAATTTACATTATTTCATTTTTATATCTTAATTAAACTTGAAGAGTGCTTAAATTAAAGACGCTAATTGTTAATCGAGTCATTATCAAACAATAAATTTATAGTCAAATATAATTAATGAATAAATCTATTTCAAATATGTTTGTCATCATTCAAATTTATCTTCCATCAATTCACATATTTTCTTTTCAAAAATATTACAAATTTAATACCATACATATAATTTATGAATTATATCATTAAATCATTAATAAGCTATAAAGTATTGACTGTTAAATTCAATACACACACACACACACACACACACACACACACACACACACACACACACACACACACACACGATAATATTAATTTTTTAAAAAATTTTAATACAAAATTAATTTTTTATTTTATCTTCATAAATTCTTATATTCTTTTTTGAATGTTACCAAATAATAATTTAATGATAATATTATTTACTTGATAATTAAAGTAGCATATTTAAATTGGGCTTTATATATATCTATATTCTTTTTTGAACGCAGTTAATTGCTCCAACTCCGCAATTTGAAAGAAAATTATAACTTATGAGGTGTTGTAATAATACAAATACAGAGTCCTGTATATATAGATTAAAATATATATATTTTTTTAATAAAGAAAGCACTTAAGCATCAATTTTATCGTTCTAAAATAAAAATTACAAAAACCGAAAAAGATTCCAAACACACACACCCTACAAAACACAAAAAAATAAAAAATTAGCATTAGAGAATTAATTAATATTTTAATATACATTAAAATATTAATTAATTCTCTAAAGCTAATTTCGATTCCGTCCGCCGTCTGTTGCGATTTCCGTTACCGATTTTTCCTCCTTTTATTATTATTATGATTATTATTATTATTATAAATGCAGCCAAAAATCCCTCGCTTTTCTGCATGAATTAGGATAATTATATAGAGATTGGAATAAATATGTGTGTGTGTGTGTGTGTGTGTGTGTGTGTGTCTATATACACATATATATATATATATATATATATATATATATATATATATATATATATATATATATATATATATATATATATATTAGCAATACATTATTGAGCTAGTTTTTATTTATGACATTAAAACATTTAGTTGTAGTCCGAATGAGATGCATGAATTGAAGCAATGGAAGTTTTACTCAAGGGTCATATTACTCAAGATGATGATGATGATAACGATTAGTGGCTTTTGATTAATTAATATTTTTTTTATTTTACTTGTTAAAAATATTTTTATAATCATTACATATAATATTGGTGAATTGAAATGGTATCTCATTTCTCTGTGTTTTGCCCAAAGTTCTTTTGTATCTCTTGTAGAGAACCTTCTATCTATAGAAGGGAGGGCGGTTTGTATCTTCCCGTTGCAAGATGAAGATCATGTATTCAATGGATTCTTCCATTGCTATTATTCATCATTGGCAACAGAAGTAGTTGGCAAAAAAGAAAGTGGAGTCGAGCTTACGAAAGAAGTTCATCTTGTTGAAGAAGAAGGGAGAGTGGGTTATGCCCACTATGTCGGGTCCTCCGATTTCAAGTCCTTCGATTTATGAGTCGGAGTTATCTGACGCCGAACACCTAAGCTTCTTGAGCCTTCGAGGACAAGAACTGGATGTGAATAACTTCACAATGTCGAATGTTTTGGAGGAAGCATTTTGTGATGAGTTTTTCCTACACGCCCATCACTATTTTTTTCTAAAATTTCATGGACCTCATAGCTGCATAAAACTTTAATTGATTACTTCTATTATTAATTTTTACTAATGTTACATTTAAGGGTATGTGCTTTGTGTTTTAAAGTCTTCAGAAAAGATGAGCTCGAAGATTTTTGATACTTCCATAACATTTTACTGCTACTGCATTATATATAATGGATATCCCTATTGTGTTCATTTAGAAGATGCACATCTTATGGAAAGATGACTACTTATTTTGGTCATGAAAAAATCATACTTTTACTTGAGGATAGGCAATTTATGACATAGCTCAAGTGATTGGTTAATGGTTTACTTATCATGCAGGAAAATCAATAAAAAATTAGCTAGGTAATAAATTGTACTAATTTTTCCATATATATATATATATATATATATATATATATATATATATATATATATATATATATATATATATATATATATATATATATCTCCTTGTACTTATCTTCTATGAATTTTATTCTAAGTTTTCATAAAATTTTTTGAGGTCGTTATAATATTACTACTGGTTTTTGAAGATGAAATGTTTTATCTCTTATGATATAACTATTGTAACATCTCATATGGCTATCTTCTCATGTATTAAAATGGTTTACTTTTAGGGGCTACCTTCTATTATTACCAATGATAGAGATATCACATTTTCTCTTATTTTGAAATATAATGTGAAAAATTAAAGGCATTACCCTAAAATTTTCCTCTCTTTTGCCATTTCAAACATATGTTTTGATCTAGAGGGTTAATTGCAATCTAGATAGTCTTCTTAAATATTCAGTTAGCAATAGTATAGGTTATTATAACATAAATCTTCTTATAGTTGAGCATATTAGTACGTACATTTTTATCCAAAAAATACATGAGATTTTGTTTTGAGATTTTGTATAGCCTTTATCTTAGAAAAACATATAGATTCAACTTCAATTGCATAGTCTAATGGTACTATATTTACATATGGCTTCAATGAATTGCATAAAAAATAATATAAGAATATATTAAACAAGATAATTTAAGAATGAAACTATACATTCAAAAAATATAAAAATATGATTATGTAATGCTTTGCATATGATTTAAACACTTTATATCCATTCAATGTAATAAATTATATGCTAGTGTTTATATTTTTTTTTGTCCATCAAGGAACTTTTTTCAAAATGTTTCTCTTATAATTGCCTTTTAATAATGTATAATATTTCAAAATAAGAATGGAATACTTCTCTTCATGTCATCCTCTCCAAAGCCTTCTTGCATTCTTCAAAGATCGTTGTAGAAGATTGGAATAGAAAAATTAAAAATGATTGTATGAAGACCTTGGTGATATGATTTCCTATTGATGAATATAACATAAGAAACCTATCGATTACTCTTTGTTTTAGTTTAATAAAAAGTCTTCTTTAAATGTTTGGTTCACAAGTTATATATATATATATATATATATATATATATATATATATATATATATATATATATATATATATATATATATACATATCAATATCTTACTGTAATTGCACTTCCTTTTTATTTCTTTTGTTTAAGATTCTGTTGATTTACATGTAGAGTAGAATTAATCTCTCTCTCTCTCTCCATTCTAAGCTCTTTATTAGGACATTTTGCATTCAAAGTGTTGCATATGATGTGTATATGAATTTCCAGTTTAATCCTCAAAATCCAAAAAAAAAAAAATGTTTCAAGACAATCTAGAAGAAATTAATCTAAAGTGAGCTCTCACAGCTTCAGGATTTTTCAACTTATTCTTACATAGTTAATCTAACAAATGCTAAATTTAGTTAAGGGTATAACTTAGTCATTGGAGTTAAATTTTACGACGTTCCAATAATATCATACTTAGGGGGTAGCTTAGTCGGGCCAAATCGTGAGTCGGCTCAAGCTCGATTTGATACTTGGCTTGTGTGTCGCTCATAGTATGCTAATAAATCTAGTTTGAGCCATCTCCACTCTACTTGTTTGCTTATTAGAATTTAAAAAATATTTCCATACAAGAATTTAAGTGTAAAATTGTTGAATTTTTTTATTAGTATTTTCTTAATTATATCAAATGATTTCTTATCATTTCTCTTTTAATTTTTGTTCTTTTTATTAATTTATTACATCAATTATTTGCATTCTTTCATGATAAATGTGCTAGGACGGGAGCCAACTCAAATATTAAAATTAAGCTCGAGTTTGAGCTTAACCATGATTAATTAATAAACCTTGGGGTGGCTCAGGCTCAGTTTGTCTTGTTTACATTTCAAATAATAATAAATTGCTGACGAATCATATCATCTCTAAATATCTCTCATTTTAGAACAAAATAAATAACAAAAAATCATAGTGAGACTTTTTCAAGTGCTCCAATCTAGTAACAACCCCCACAACTTTTATTGATTAAAACAATTCATTGATGTTAGTTGGTGTAGAATTTAAGAGGATTGATTGATAGATGAGATATCTCATCCAAAAAATCACAATAGTTCATCACCAAGAAATTATAGAGATTAAATATGTTAAGTGTGTCTACAAAAAATTTTATTAAACAATGATTAAAAATTATCTGAGATCTTCAAAATTATCATACTATTGTTCTTCGAAGGTAATTTTTTTGAGACTTTATCATGCAATAAAAGTATAAAAATTTTTAAAAAGATAATTGTTAAGGAATGACATTAGTAATATTATATGGATCATCTTCATATGAGTGTTATATGATCATAATATCTTTATTTATATATATTTTAAATCTTAATGTTATTCATATAGAATTTTCTTTTTGCATATTTATTTATTTTTATTATAAATTTTCTTTTTCATTTTATAAGGTATATTTAAAATTATAAATGTGAAAAAAAGAGAAATAAAGGTATGAATGTGAAGATAAATTTGCCATCTTAGATGTGGATTTAGTCTCCTTTTCATCTAGCAAGGGTTGGCACATTGAAAGGGTCTCAATTAGAGTTTAAATCTCTTTCAAAGATGGCTAGGAAGAGTGTCTAGGCCTTGTTGGAGCATGTCAACTAGTAGGATTAGTTTAATAGGCACAATTGGAGCTGACTAACACAAGATTATATATATCCCAAAATCTAAAAATCTTAGTCAAACATTATGAATTTTAAACTTTTACCTTGAATGTCTTAAGAATATTGACTCAATGTACTTAGACGTGCTCCTTAGAATTTCATGATTTTTAAAATTTTATTTAGTGTCTTTTTAATAAGTTTTATAAAGACAAAGTCACAAGAAATTCTTTATAGTTGATAACATAATGATGAGAATTTTAGCTTTGGTAAGTGTACTTGGACTAGAAAATTAGGTTAACAAAACATGGACATTAAAGGTTAGAGTTACGAGTATAGTTCAAGGAATGCTTACAAAATTTTTATTAACTTTTGGTACACCAATGTATATATAGAACAAACTAGATTCTACAAGAGATCACTCTTAAAATATGACATAATAATATGGTTTCCAATGGCTTTTTGTGAAGTTTTACTTAGAGAAAAATAAAAGTAACACATTTGGATGAAGAAAGAACAACAAAAATAGTAAGATTCAATAGAAAAGCAAAAACATGATTATTCTTAGAGCTCGCCAAAATAGTAAGAGTAAGAGTCGCCAAATTATCCAACGTTGTTTTGTTAGCTATCAAGCCCCAATATCGTCTAAAATGCATCCATTTTTTTTAGGAATCACATATTTAGATGAGGAGGAAAATGATTGTTCATATGTTTATTTATTTATAATCACTATTTTGATAATGGCTGACCACTTTCTATATATAATTTTTAGTTAAAAAATATATCAAATAATCAATCTTTATCAATTTTAAATAATTCTTATCATAATTAAAATTTAAAATTTAAAATTCTAAATTTTGAATTTTTGATGTTTAATTTTTCATTTTTTTTTGTCATCGCCCACACAAAAATATCACAAATACATAATTTTACGTATAATTATAATACACTAGTAAATGAAAATATAATTTTAAATTAAGGAGCTTTATCCTATTCCTAGTTGTTGGACCTTCTTAATTTGTTGCATCCTTCTTAAATTGAGCTCTTATACCACAATAATTCTCCAAGAAATCAAAGCACTCTTTTCTAAAAATTTAAATGGATATTTCCAAGTAATGCTTTAGTGATAGCGATACGTGATCTATTAATGTTGATAATTGTCCAAATAAAAATTTAACAGAGTGGATTTGCATGTATTGATTTTGTCTTGTTGCAGATGATCTAACATGTAAACAATGAAGCCTTCTAACTCTTTTATACATCATTTTTTTGTGCTGGTAAATTTACGGCGTGGTAGAGTGATATATGATCGTCTTAGTGTTGTATAAAGATCTGAATCACATAGATAAAAGAAGAGCTAATATAGGGAATAACTGAAAGTTTTCATGTGGAAAACCCAAAAAGGTAAAAATCAAGGGGCCTAGCCCAGTTGAAATGATTCCACTATGTCGATGTGATAACAAAACTTTACCGGCCCTTGAATAATTGGAAGCAATATTAGATAAGTGAGGGTTATTGACGTGAATTTCGCTAAATAGTCGTGGAATATGTTAGGGAAGTTGTGGGGACTCGACTGCTGTGAAGGAAGTGAGACAGTAGAGGTCATCTGTCAGCATCATCGGTAGTAGTAGCTTAATGGCAATGGTTCGACAATGGCGATGATGGTGACCGACAACTGAGTTTCAATGGTGGCGGTGATCCGATGGTGATGGTCTAATAGCAATGATGAAGGTCGTTGGGTGTGCAGTGGTGGTCCAGTTGTGGCGATAGTAGTGACTATGTAGTGGTAGTCCGACAACAATAGTAGCCAAAAGATGGTGGTCCGGTGTCGGTGATAATGGTGGTCGGACAGTAGTGGTCCGACAACGGTGGTGACAGTGATGGCATGGAAATGGTGATCCGATGGTAATAGGTCAGAGGTCAGGACGGTAGTGGTTGAGCAATGATGGTTTGGTCGTGGCGATAGCCTTACAACTATGGTTCGGGGGAGCAACGATGTTGGTGGTCGAACTGCGGCACGACGATAGTGGTGATTGGATGGCAGCCCAACAGCTGTAGTCCAGAGTCGACAATGACGATGGCCTGGCACCAGTGGTCTGTAGGCAACGATCATGCTTGTTGAGCAACGGTGTTTTTGCATTTACAGCGGTGGCCAAACAACTGTGGTCGGTGAAGATGACGATGGTGGCTGGCTATGGTGAACGGTAGCAAACTCTCAAGGACATGGAGTTTATTCGGTCTTCTCCTCTAGATTCTGGCCCCCTTCATGAAAGAGTGTGGGTCTACTTATAGATTTTGTAATTAGCATCCTCCATAAATACTGCATGAATCCAAACCACTCCATTGAACATTCTAGAGTAATCCTCTTAATCAGATATAGTTTTATGAGTATTTGAATGCCTTAATGATTTCAAAATTAAGTGATTTATTCTTGTTGGATTTGTCTTGTCATGGTGCTCAATTTGACTATGAACTTGTTAGATTTGGATATAATTTGGTTCCCTGTAATATATTTTAAAGCTTCATATTTTGTTTAGTGCATGATATGGGCTCATTTGGAGTAAGATACTTTTGATCATAAATTGGAGTGTGTGTATTTTCAAATTTAATTTTTGAAGCTTCCGGTCCAAATGTTCATCGAGAGTCATGCTGATCAATATAATTGTTAAGGGTGTATCAATCATTTTCATAAATTTGTATTGCTTACTGCTACTGGAAAAGGTAAGGTTGATAGTTTATTGGAATTAGCAAGAAGGGTAGATTGTAATGGACTAGATTGTTAACTATGGCATAAAAGGCAAAAGTTTATGATCATTTAAGATTCTAAAAAAATAATAATAACAATAAAAAAAATATTGTGGCCCCACAAAAGAATCACAAAATTCATAACTTCACCATAAATTATTTCAAAAAAGAGAAAACATTAAATAATTATTTGACAAAAAATTTCATGATTTTTTTACTCTTATACCAAAAATTGCAATAGTGAACACTTAGGGTTTGGATCTCTTTGAATTAATGTAACTAAAAGGAGTGTATATACTTTGGTGGAGTAAGACAACAAATAGTTTATAAAGGTTATGGGCATCGTTAGAGTCAGTCCACATAAGATAGTTATAATTTAAAAAGCTTAAGCTAGACATTACTAGTCTAATGCAGTGAATCTATTGAACCTTGATCTTTAAAATTTTGGAGAATATTAATTCAATGAATCTAGAAATATTATGGAGTCTTTCATGAATTTTGAAATTAATTTTGTATTTTTATTTTTATTATTTATTTACAAAGACTAGTTTAGAAGAACTTATCTCGAACTGACAACACAATAATGAATTTGGTTTCTAGAATTGGACTTGTGGTTTGTTTGGGGCAGCTGCAGTTATTTGAAGATACAGTTGTGAAGCTGTTGTAAAAGAAATTGTTTTTCAAAAGTTGTGGTGGTAATTACAAATTTATTTTTATTTTCAAAAAACTAAACCCCAATTCTCTGGTAGCCACCACACTTTAACAATTTAGGCTTTTTTACCACATAAACTTCTAAAAAACAACAAAAAAACAATTCCCCAAATAAAACTATGATAGCGGTCTGAAAAGCAAGACTAGCAGAAAACTGTCTCAAAGCTAAGAAAACTAGATTAACAGTATTTGAAAATTTATGTTTTGATCTAAACTTCTTACAATTGTCTAACGAGTTATGATCTAAACTTGCTTTTTACGGGAGCAAACAAATTCTGAGCTTCATTCATTCTTTATTCTGTCCAATTCCCTTAGAAATTTTTCTAATGATTAGTTCGTAGAAAATTATCACTGTTTATACAAATAATTTTGATTTACAAAGCTTAATTAGGATTTAGTCAGCGAAGATAATTAAGACTATGCGTAACATTAATCTAATGGTAGATATTTACATACATACCAGATAATTCTTATGGACTTATCTAATACCTAAAGTTTTATATTTACATTTATCACTTTTGGCATTAAAATATATGCATGAAAAAGGTGTATTTCACTTTTAAGAAATTAGTCGTTGTGATATTTTTGATGTGATATGGAAATATGAAAATTTAGGCGTTAGATATGTAATTGAGTGGTATGTACGGTAAATATTTAATAAGATTTACACTTGGAAGATATAAACAAATTACTCTTTGGAGGCCCTTCAGCTTACTATGATTACAGTGTATCAGAAATATTTTGGAGTTGTTTAGTTCACTATGAAATAAATGTAGTACTGTATATTTTTTGTTTTGTGTGAAATAGATTGAAATAATGTATTTAATTGGGCAAAGAACGGCGGTTGATGTCGGCGGTAGGAGGCGACTGACAGACGGCAACGGCATACGGCTGCGGGGGGCAGCAAACGACAGCGGGCGGTGTCAGCTGTCAGGGGCGGGCGGTGGCTGGCAACGACGCATTGTCTATAACATTTTGCATGAAATAAACTACGATTTAAACTTTAAATTCATTAAAACTTTACGTTTTATTTATAAATTTTCATACCAAATATGAAATTTTCTCAAATTCTTACAAAAGAATTAGGGAACAGGACTGATTCATTCAACCAAAGGGTCCCTTCATTAACTTCTCTTCCCTTTATTTCCATCTCTTCTTTCTCAGAAATTTACATTCATGACACCCAACTCTTATGTATTTATGGAAATGTGAATTTTCTGCATGCAAAATAAGTAAATACATAAAAATTAGCTGCCGCATATGCAAATTTTTCATTTTTATATGCCTTCCCTTCATTATCCTCTCTTATATATATTTCGTTTATAACTCCTAGATCGATAACCTATTATACTTCGTGAGATTATAATCAAAACGAACGTGAAAATACTCTAATCTAACAGAGCTGCGAGTGAGCAACCTGAAGCAGACATAAGAAAAAGTAACACATAGGGAAGAATCTTCCCATGCAGACACTTCAGAAAGAGTTCCGGCAACAAGTGGATCTCTCTCTATATATTGTCCATAACATTCAGCATATTCAGCAAACAAAACTGACGACACCTACAACAATTATATTCGCTCTCCTTCGCTTGCAGCAAAACATAATATTATTCTGTTGAAAATACAATTCTTACTAAGGAAATTTATCATCGTATGCATCTAAAAAGCCATACGCTATGGAAGAAGCTTGTAAAGTTTGCGAAGAAGTTTTGATTGATAAGAAAGAAGAATCTACTTCAACCGATACGCCCTTACGGCAAAGCCATACATAACATAGAAATCACACTTGGAAAAAGTGGACATCTAGCTAGCGCAGCAGGCGCTGTAGTGAAACTGATTGCAAAAGAGGGTAAATCGGCCACATTAAGATTACCATCTAGAGAGGTTCATTTGATATTCAAAAGCTGCTTATCAACAGTCAGACAAGTGGGTAATGTTGGGGGCACTCAATTCTTATGCATTTACTTACCACATACCAAAATTTTGATTTTTACACACAATGCCTTATGCATGAAAATGTGAATTCCAATGTTGATAAATGTGAATAGTGGTATGTTGGCTGTTGTGCATGTAAAAATCAAAATTCCAATGTTGCATAAGAATTGGGGGCTACTTATGTAGATTTCCTTCTTACTAATGAGAATAACATAAGAAGGTTAAAGAAATTACCAAATAAAAAGTAAAAAAAAATGATCTTTGATAGCCGGAAAAAGATAATAATTCAAATATAAGGCGCAAAAGCAAACGGACAAACCCGCAGAACATGATTAATACAAATCAGTAGTTGACGGGCACTATAGTTTAAATTCATATGCATCACAAGCATAAATACTTGGCATTAAGTTCAGGTCATTGTAACTGGATGTATAAGGAAGAAATCAGAAGAGAAAAAAGAATTAAGGCAGCGGGACTCTGAGCTTCACTCCTAAACAATATAGCAGCTTGACAAAATGACACCACGACATCATGACATCACAACGTGACAAAATGACACAATGACAAGACATTGCGACATCACATGACATTACATAGAACAATATGACACATAATAAGTCATCTTGACATGACACCCAACATGACATGACAAATTGACAAACATTCAACATAAACAAAACTTTCTGGTAGTTTCGATTCTTTAGAAATGCACTGCCACGACAACACTTACACTTTTTCGAGGATAAATGTTAACCTTAATCGGGAGTTTTCCTAGGCAATATTATTTGCTCAAGATGTAATTAACTATAGGAGCTTTCTCCTATAGGAGATTAAATAACTCTGGATAGGTATTTCACCTATAAGATCTCTCTGGTTACCCAAGATCTTCATGTGGATTTCTTAAACGAAAAACTTCAGTAATCACACAATCTGAAGATTTATTCTATGAGATTATCATTCGATCTCTTTTTCTCTCAATCTCTATCATGATTAATCCTTCTTCAATTTCTTTAAAGACTTTTAACAAAAAGTCTAAGTAGAATAAGAATTAGGGTGATGGATAGAGAAAGTGAGTGGCGACTCCTTGACATTGACATGGTACGGGAATTGATAGCGATGCAAGTCGACAAAAAGATTTTCACCGCCATCACATACATATGTATGTATCTATATATACATATGTATGTATGTATGTATGTATGTATGTATGTATGTATGTATGTATGTATATATATACATATATATATATATATATATATATATATCTACATCTAGATGTATACGGATACATATATCTACATCTAGATGTATATATGTACATATATCTACATCTAGACATATACGTACATATATCTACATCTAGATATATATACATACATATATGTATGTAGATATAAATACATATATGTATGTAGATATAAATACATATATGTATGTAGATATACATACATATATATATATATATATATATATATATATATATATATATATATATATATATTGGAGAAGGAGCAGCTCGTGGCTCCCTACGCGTTAATATAATAAAAAAGTTACAAAAGTTAGGGAGGGAAAGGAGGATCCTCATCTAAAAACAAAAGAAATGCATTGAGCCATAGAGGTTCCTTTTTCCACATTAGCAACTCGACACAAAAAAAGAAAGAGATCTCCAAACAAAACGTGTTACTCAGTATACCAACAGAAAGAAAAAGTAACCTTGGAAAGTATGTGCAGTTGTGAGCAAAGCAGGCTGTAACCGAAAGTAGCAAACAGCGAAACTCGAAACACAGGACCCAGTAACTAAAATAGTCAACGTGCCCCAAGAAGTTAAACTAGCATAACGGGATGAGCAGAGAAGAACTTATCATCTAACATAGGGTAAATCCAAGGAGGTAGTTATCTTAAGGATAACATTTATATTGTGTTTGTGCTTAAGGGTAGCATGGAAATATTTGGTATTTCTATCTCCGTTAGAAAAATGAAGGTCATTAGCCCTTTGCCTTAGAAAATTCTCCTCTATAGATATCTCCTCAAGAAGCTTATGATGAGCCTGTGCAACCTGCTCAACAAGGGAAGTATCGGAAATAACATGTAATTCAAGGTCATCGACAGCACGTTGAACTTCAAGACCATAGAGTGCACGTTTCCAAAAACTTCAATGTTCCAATGCCTCAAGCTAGCAGGAAATTTTTTATGTAGGCTCCAAAGTACATAACAAGGATTGTCGCACATCTCTGGTTTCCAGACCCTAGAGATTAATCATATAAAAGAAGGATGAGAAGGCCAAACGTTGAAGAACTTGAAGTGTTAGGTAGGAGGTTTAGCTTGAATATCCAAAGTAAGCATGATTGGATTATGGTTGGAGGCCGCATGGTTTAAATGTAGGACCCTAATGATCTGGTAATAATCAAGCAAAGTTGTGTTGCCAAGGAATCTACAAATTTTTGCATAAGAGATCCTCTTCTCCAAGTATAAGGAGAGCCAGAGTACCCAAGATCAAACAGATTAGCATCCGCTATATGATCGCAAAATTTGGTAATAAGTGTAGAGACAGCTCTAGCACCTCCTCTTTTCTCAGAAGGAGACATAATCATATTAAAATCGACCCCCACCAACCAATTTTATTTAATAAACTCACTTATATGAATGAGTTGCTGCCAAAGTGTATACTTCTCTTGTAGTAAGGAACTAGCATACACTAGATATCAGACTTGAAATGAGCAAGAACAAATTGCTCATCATCATCAATGATGTCCAATAGTATATCATTTCTCCAAAGGACCCAGATTTTGTTGTTTTTATTACTATAGTGATAGAACGTTTTGAATTGCTGAAGAACTTAATCCTTGTGAACCGTCACCATAGGTTCTAAAAATGGCAAAGATACTAGTTTTATGGAACCTACTCAAATGCTTTAAGCGATTGAGGGAGGAAGGGTTCCCTTCTCCCCTAATGTTCCACACCAATATGTTAAACATCATGCCTTAAACCACCCCTCCTAGTGATTCTAGTGGGATGGTGTAAGTGTTCTCCATCGGAAGTATATGTATCTTCAATTATATTTGTGCTTGGCAAATGAGAAATGTCAGGTTTATTTCTGCCCTTTTTTCGACTGAATTTTTGAATTTGCCATTCAGATTCCAAATCAGCAGCAGCCTGAATAACAGAAGCTTGTGTCGGATCGGAAATAGTGGGTAAAGGAGGAGGAGCCTCAGATGGAGAGGGTATGGCCGAAAGAGTGGGGTCGTGGGATGATGAAATATGTTCTTTATTAGAGCAGATGCGAGGAACCATAGGATGAGTTTGATTTTGAGGTGGCAAAGTAAGAGTAGAATTAGCGGAGGGAGGATGAACTATGGAGACTTCCTCCACTAAGAGAAGATCAATTTCAATGGCATCCTGTGAGGGATGCTCGATAGAATTGACATTAGTAGGAGTATCATCCACCAAGTGAGGCCCAAAAGCAAGGACATCTTGAGAGAGCAGAGACGTATGGGCACGGGGAGACAAATCTGTTACAGCAGTAGAAACATTATCAACTTGCTGATGAGCTTCAACAGAAGGTTGGGAGGGAGGTCCAAAAGCAGGGGCATCCTGAGAGGGCAGAGACATATGGGCACGGGGAGACGAATCTGTTACAACAGCAAAAACATTATCAACTTGCTGATGAGTTTCAACAGAAGGCTGGGGATCAGGTGGAATAGGCGCCAGATCAGCATTATTTAGAGTCCCCCGCATACCAACATTATCCACAGTAGACAAGGGGTTACAAAGGAGGGGGGCAACCGGTTTCAGGTGTGGATGAAGTCTATAGCAAGATGTAGAGCTATGCCCAAACATATGGCAATGCGAACAGTAATGTGGGTGCGCCCCCATAACAACTTCCTGCCGATAACCATTATGTGAGGAACCAATCCATATTTTATCAGGATAAGGCTGAATAACATCCCGCTCGACAAGAAAACATGCATCGGAAGGTCGGGTCACCTCTAAAGTGGGATTATCCACATGGAGAGGATTACCAAAACCTTTAGCATGTGTATACAAATTTTCAAAATGGAACAAATGATATTTTAGTCTTGGAAGCTTAATCCAGACGGGGATGATCGGGGATTCAGACTTGGGATTAAACTCTACTGTCCACTTTAGTAATTTCATAAGACGATTCTCAATCTTAATGACTTTCTTAGAGAAAACTTGGGTGTAATCAACATCATTGGATAATTGAATCAGAATGTGTCTACCGTCAAACCGACCACTTTTCCAGCTACCTGTCAATTTCAATGCATCAAATTCGCGCCTGATAAATTCCAATTTAGGGTGCCTGTATTGAAATTTTCCCACAAGAGCAAAGCGGCACGAGGAAGCAAGGATATTTGTCTCCTCATCCGTGAGGTATAGCGCCGGCTTGCCATTTTTCCTGCCAAGCTTCTTG